>VXBO01007033.1:145792-190425 GCA_013400135.1 Rhinoptilus africanus
TCTATCCACCTCACTGTCCATTCATCTAACCCATTCTTCCTAAGCTTCCCTATGAGGATGCTGTGGGAGACCGTGTCGAATGCCTTGCTGAAGCCAAGGTAGACCACAGACAACCTTATCCTTTAGGTCTGCAACCAAGGTAAAGATACTTGTGCGCAGACATAATGCTACTAAGTATCAGAGGTCTATTCAAGATGCTTAAGGAAAATATAGCAGGGGAGTATCGGAAAACAGAGATGTGTGTTATGTGTCTGCCTTCCACAGATTTTCAATAACACTTAAGAGCTTAACATCTTTTATGCTTTTGAAACCATTCTTAATAAAATAACATCAGACCTTTCACAAATCTGTCACTTCCTCGGCCACCTTGACCTAGATCAATACACTCCTGTTAAATGTTATTATGTGCTGTTCACAGATCCTCCATCAGTACCTTGTGGAAAGGGCAGTTTTCAATGTGACAGGCTCTTCTGAATTAATTTTCGAGTATGATTTTAAGAAATAATGTGTCAAATGTATTATAAAAATCCCTGTACTATAACAGCTATTTCATTTTCTTTATTCGCTCTTGTTTTGTTCAGTCCAAGAAGTCTAGCTTAGTTTGCAAGATTTAACAGAAATCTTTGGGGGTATTCTTAAAAAAGAAATATTCCAAAATAGATATACATGTGCAAGAGCTACATCTTCTAACACTTATACCATGAACATTCTCACTGTGCAAAATGGGTGTGTAATAATTTTGGCATCATTTAAATCCTTGATGTTGATGTGACATACCAGTTTCCATCCTTCATAGTTTTCCGTTGCATGCCCACAAAAAACATGATTTAAACTATATACTCAAGTTCTGTGTTGTCTTTTCCAGCTTCTTCCTTATTTGCATTATCAATCAGATCTATTTTTTCTTTCACATGTACAATGTATCCCGTAGTCCCCTTCAGCTCAACTACATGTCATATAGCATCTATTGAACCACTTCTTCCAAACAGTGTGTTGTGCCACTTACAGTGAATTAAGAAATTGCACAAGTAATCCTCAGGGTTGTTTCCTCAAATAGTCTCTCTTTGCAATCACTTATTAAATGAAAATTGATTTTCTCATATTCATGCAAGAAATCAGAACCTTCAGACAATGTCAATCTATCATGAAGCATACATGGGAGGAGTGGGCAGGAAGTATCAAATTGCCTGGTTTAGCAGATGAGGAGTGAGGTTTAGTTTCTTAACAGAGGCAGCTAGGGAACTAGCATCTCCTGCGTGGCTTCCAGCTGCCACCTACAACGGCCCTGCTCTATAGTTTCTGTACTATTTACGTATGACCCTATGCAAGGTGACCCTATGCAAGATGTCTTCAATACCCTTAAGTATCTGAATGCACTAAAGTGATAAATTGAGGAAACCAAATCACAATTAGAAAGTTTATCTGTTATGCTAAGAATCGTAAAAACACAAAAAGACCCAATGTTACCATTACTAATATGAATGTGGTTTAACTCTTCTTGTCCCCTTTTTGTCAGTCTCAGTTTAATAATGTACTAATTCTTAACATGTTAATTGCTTAGACCATTTGCAATGCTATTTCAGTATTCGGAAAGGCCTACATCAATGTAAATGGTGACTAAGGTGCTAAACAATAGTAATTAAATCTAGTATCAGCCTCTTCACATCCACTCTTTGATGGGTCTGCAATTTTCCCACACAGAGACCTGAATCATGCATTATACATCTCAATTCTCTGTGCCCTGGGCAGTCCACATTTGAAAGTCAAGTTCTTTTTTTTTTTCTTTTTGAAGAGATTGATGAGAATCCTACCCTCATATAAAATTATAATTTTTACTGAAGTACTGCTAAATTATAGGATTTGGAAAGAATTTCAAATTAAAGTTGTTGGTTGGTGGTTTTTTGGTTGGTGTTTTTTGTTGGTTTTTTTTTTTTTTCTAATTGGGACCAACTTAATAATTTAGGCATTCCTTAAATGCAGCTTTTAAAGTTTTGTATACCCTTGAACATTTTTAGATGTCCACAATTTACTGAGTGGGTTCCCACTATGACACTAATCAATGAACTCTCTGTGTCACAGATGTGGTTTTATTTACATTGCAGAATTCTGGTTTCAAAGCACAGAAAAAATAAAAACAACCCATGCAGTTTTTGGTTGGTCTTTTTTTACTGAAAACAAACTTTATTCCACAAAACCAGCAAAGAGGTGATTTGAAACTTATTATTATTGCCTGAAGTAGAATCTGCTTTGGTTTACTTACTCAAAGCAAATCAAACAGTTACAGTTCATACCTCAAATGGATCAGAATGTAGTTCATTTTACAGTGAACTAACTGGTTTTAAATATATTAACCCATATCACACACACACAAAAAAAATCCTAAGCATTAATCAGTAAAACAGGTTTACCTCACTGAATCTAAACCTGTCATGTAACTAACTTAGCATAATGAGATAGGACTGAATTCTAAAAGCAACTTCCCAGTATGAATATGAGTTAAGAAAAAGGAATCCTGAAAGGAGAGTTACCTCTAGAAATCTTACCTATCTGAAAATTGAGTTTATTTATTTTCATGGGAATTGCAATATCTTTAAAAGAGCCTGTGCAGAAATAAGTATTCCTATTTTCTGTAACTTCATAAAGCACAAAGAAATATGAGGCTATTATAATTCCCCATTAAAATTTAAAAATATATGTTCTGAAAGAGAAGAGCAAAACCTATGTTTTCTTTTTTACTTCCATGGTATTATATGAGATGTTAACAAATTATGATTTCAACTTAGAAAATTTACTCAAAGTTATTCCTGGAGTAATCTGTGGTCTCTTTTCAGGCAGTGTGAATCACTGAACATCAGTAGAACCAGTATTCAGCATTCAGGACAGAGGAAGGCAACTAATCTCTTTGAGGTGGTTCTTTAAGATTCTGCCAGCTCCTTTCAGAGTGAAGTCTACAAAAATCACAAAACCTTTTCTAGCATTTTGGATTTAGGACTTGAAGATCAGTTATTTGCCACAAAGTGCATCTTGACAAGCATGATGGAGAACAGAATGGGTGGGTTTCAGTACCTTGGTACCACAAAGGAGTGCACAGCTTTGAAAAGACTGCACTAGTTGAAGCAGCAGTATTAAGCAAGAGAACTTGCATATTGCAAAGCAGTAGCATGTCCCCGCTCTATTTATGTTCTTCAGCTTCATGAGGATTTTATTTCTATTTAGCTTCCTCAGTGCAAGAAGGATGTAAGACACGGGGCCATGCAGACCACCCCACCGCTCTACTTGTAAGCTTGTCTTGAGCTACTATTCTTTTCTAACACAAGAATTATAAACATGACTTTTAATCTCTCTGAGACTTAAGATATCCAAATCACATGTTAACTTGATGGGAAATTAACAGGAAGGAATCTAGTTCCATTACTGCAGTGATAAACCATTTGTAAATTATGATAACTTTTGTAAAGGAGCAGAGCAATGGAAACTCTGTTCAGAGAACAAAAATCTCTTGAAAGCCATGGAAATAAACAACAGGTTGAATTTAAGTCTTGGGGTACAAATCTACAGAGTGTACACTGAAGCACATGGCTACAACGTGTCAAGAACTGCTGTTTTCTCTCGTAATTACTGCTAGTACTATGAGGAAGAATATCAAATTAATAAGAAAATATTCGAAGTCTCAGTTAAAGCACTGAAACATGACTAGGACTGGTCCTGTCGATACGCAGTTACATTAGAATGAGATGTTAATTATGAATAACCTACTTCTGGCAGTTAATATCTACAGTCACATACCCAAATATCATGACTGTCATAGTATTCTGCAGAAGGTGTTCATGTTCTACCCTTTCTCAACTTGGTATATAAATATAAAAGGTAGAACAGATAAACATTTTAACATATGAAAGGTATTTCAGGCTAGCTTCAAATTATGTGGTAGTGGTCTCAGAAAACTTTAGTCAAATAGCAATTTCAGGACCACCCTACTGAAACTAGTTTTAGAGGACTTTGTGACACATAATGCTTGCTGAAGCAACGGTCTCAGAGCTCAGGAAGCTCTAACTGGCTGACAGCAGGAGTTAAGAATACAGATGGGTCTTAGTGACAATAAGGATAGTGATTTTCTTAAAACGGGTGTCTAGAAATCCAACACGAAATATGGAGTGAGCATGGCTGAGGATGATCTGTAAGAGAATCGGTCTAAGTTAATGACTTATTTCACCACATAACTCTATTTGTGAGAGCCCTTTCTGCTGCTGCTAGGATCTCTCACGAGGCAGGGGCAGGCATGCCATCATGAAGAAGGCCACACAGAAAAAGACAGAGAAGACATTGGGACTCACAACTGTGCATGTATATGGGCTTTGAAGCAAGGATGTACTGGTGGTCCTGTAGCTTAAATAGAGCCAAAAATTCTGATTCCCCAACAATATTGGCTGCAAATCCAGGATCATAACTTCCTGGGTTTTTTTCTAAAAGCTGTTCTTTGGATTGGGGTAAGGGGATACACCTGCCTCCTGAAAAATATCCTCTGTAAATTTGGTCCATATGTAGTGTTCCTGTTACAGTTAGTACAGCGAGGGAACTTGGTAGACGAACTGCTGACAAGTGGATTTGATGCATCTGGTTCATAAATTGACCGCTTCTGACAAAGTGGAAGAGGAAACTTAATTTGGCATGGCATGCATGCCAGTATCATTCCACTGCTCTAATCTGGTGCTGCCTGAAAGCTTATTTTGGTGGGTATTGTGTCCTGGAATGACACGGAACTAGAACTGGCAGGATGCCAAAAGACTTCCAAAAATAGTTTAACCAAATAAAATCAGCTGACCTGTGGAGATATGAAATGCACATTTAGAAACACTCAGAGCTGGAATGTAGGTGAGGCTAAGTACAGGAATGACAGGGTTATGTGAATATCTAACAAAAACATGAATATCACCAATAATGACATTTATAAATAACAGTATTTTTATTATTAAGTTACTTTGAATTTCTAAACCTCTTGAAATATTAACTCAGGACTCTCAAATCCACTATGGTAGACAGCTAAGGACTGTTAATCTTATTTTTACTGCTGGGGAAACTGAGGCAGAGAGGTTCAGTGACTTACCCAAGGCCACAGAGGGAGTCACTGTCAGAGCCGGGATTAGAGCTCAGGGGTTTCTGGCTCCCAGACCCAAGCTCAGACCACTAGACCATGGCCTCAGGACATTTCCAGCTGGTCTTCAGTCTAAAAAAAAGTAAATTCTCAAGTATGTTACAAATATGTAACATATACATATTTCTTTTTACTTTGAATGGAATGGTATGAATGAGAACACGTTGCTCGTAAGTCAGTGATGAAAAGCAAACCAGTGCATTTTATCTGAGTTACGTTTATCATACATACGTGTACGATAAAGGTCTGCAGAAAAATCTTGATTTAAATTGCAGCCAATACAAACAGCTATTGTATTTTTCCAGGTGAGGAACAAATTGCCTTTCCAACCCAGCCAGCATGTCATTTATATTAATGATGAGGAATGCCAGGTTGCTCTGTGTGTAAGTAAACTCTATTAAGAAAGTCACATCCCTTGGTGAAGCTAGATCCTTAGTAAATTTTACTAGCTAAGCACTGAGCTCCATGTCAGAGTAATTACACCTTTTATCCACTGTGAGCTCTTTCTTAGCTTCTTCATACTCCTTAATTTCCCACTTCAGCTAATTTAGCAGTAAAATCGCAAAGGTTTTTAAAGGTTAGCTACCGAGGAACTGGCGCATGAATGTTCTGTTAAGCTCCATGCATTGAAATCACATCATGTAGAAGAAGGAATTAATTAAGTAACAATTAGGTAGTGATGGATCATTGACAACATATATACACTTTGGTGCTAAAATTAATCTCCTCTATAAATCCAATACATTGTGTATCTCCTCATCTATACGCTCGCAAGTTTTATACACGAAATATAAAATGGACAGGCCCTTCAGCAATATGTTAAAAAAAAAAGGTATACCTTCTGGCACTATTGAGACTACATATTATTTTAAAAAGTCATATCACTTTTTTTTTTTTTTAAAGAATTGAAAGAGTAATGAGAATAGCAAATGGAGAAGAAGTTTTTAAGGCATATGATTTTAAAGTGATTGTAAGGACATTTGTTATATAGAAGTACTTAGTATGTTAAAAGTGCTAACAATTATTATGTCATCTCTTGCTACCTGCTTTTACAAGTTGCCATATTGTTTCCTTGCATTGACAGTCAGCTGCTTAATACACAGATTGGCAGTTAGCCTGGTCAATCCTCAATTCTAAAAGCCTCTTAGCAGATGAAAAATCTTTGGTTCATTCACACCTTGTAGAAAGGATGACAGGGCAGAAGTGGCATCCAGATCCATTTAGAGTATACTTTGAGTCTGAGTTTCCTTTGCCTTGCACCTTGTGTTGTCACTTATAGCTGTGCAAAGTGAGCACAAAACGGATATAAAACACTGCTACCCATGTGAGGAGAGAATTCTGATTTGGTTGCATTATTTCCAGAGGTGGTCACAAAAAGTGCCAGGCAGTGAAAAAATCTGGCTCTGCATAGAAAGTCTAAACAATTTTGACACAAAGCTTAAAGTAACAGCAGCACTTTCCAAACATTTTACAGAAATTGCACTTTTGCTTCGGAGTAATGGGTATTTTCATTTGCTGTTTGCTTGGTATTTTCATAGAAAAAATAGTAAATGTTAAACTCATCCACAGAAAACAAATCATATTTCTTCCTTTTTTGTTATAAACATATTTAACTGTGAGTCCTAAAGTATATTCTCACATAAAAAGGTCCTGCATAAGATCTCCACTAGTTGTGCCTTTCCACATGCTACTTCTAAACCCAGTACTTAGAAAATTACGCTTGTACACATCCTCCCGGAATCCGTGCCAAAGCTGGCATTGTCACAACAGCTGGTCTCAGTCCATCAGAGTTCAATACTGTTCTGGCTTTAGTATGGGGGGCAAATTATTGGCTCAGCATCTACCAAACAGTGATATCTCTGCTAAACAATCTACCACTGCTATGATAATGCAACACCTACTGCCAAGTGTCTTCAAGATACAAACTAACATTAGCAGGAAAGGCCTGCAAATATTAGATTGCCAAATGTGTGTTAACAAGACTGATAGTTAGCAAAATTGATGGATAACAAATCAAGGACTTAATCTGGCTGTTGCTGGTGACGTGATCAAGAATTCTTTCTACTTAACAACAGAAATTTAGTGTATAATAATTAATTCAGTATGTTTGGACATTTATTTCCCCACACTAATTGGTGGCCGTTTTTCTGGCCCTTCCCAGAAATCCTCCTTGCCACACTTAGATGCCATGGTGGGCCTGGCAGCTCGGGTGTGTTGATTAGGAGCAGAAATAGAAATTACTTGACTGCATCAACAGCTGTTGACCTAAGAGTACAGCTACAGTAAATAACGTCTCTTGACGCTTCTATTGGAAGATTTCTTTTCATGTAATCACAGTCATGCATTCCATAGACTCGTCCTAAGACATAGTTCCCAAACCTATTACCATTGTCTAAAGCTTACCCTTCAACCAAGTGGCTAAAGAACAAATGAGCATTTTTTTTCCCCTTCTTCCCATTTTAGTAATACCATATTATAGATTGGGAGTTCTTGGGCTTTTTCATTATTTTTTCCTGTTTTCCCCCTTCCCCTTCTGGATTCAGTGCTTCTTTAAGTATTCTGAATTGCCAGTCTGGCTTGACTGAAAAGTACTGTGTGTTTGTTGTGTGTCTGCATGTGTGATACCAACTGCTGAAGACTGCTTGATGTTAGATGAGGACTTATGCTCAGAGCTGTTCTACAGTTGGCTCGCTGGCAGAGTATCTCCTCACCAATGACAATGACGTCTTCGTGTGGGGGAGAGACTGTTTTATAATATTACACTTGCCATGGCCTTAATTTTACTGATGGGGAATGATTATGATTTCATTTACGTTAATCAAAGTCATGAGTCATTCCATTCATGTCAGTAGCACTAAAAAGCTCTGTAGACAAGTACGAGTTCAGAATCAGGCTTCTGGTGTTTAATCTGAAAGGATATCTGAAAAACTTCATTAAAGATAGATACTGAAGGATAGATCCTCTGCTTACTTTGCATTACTCAGTCATGCCATTAGCATAAAACATCAAATAAAGAACTATAATGACAGCTGGCAATGTGTCACAGTACAGGGGTTTTCTGTTTACCTCTGGTACAGAAAACACACCTAAATCAATGAGATTTAAGATAATATTTCAAGCATGGCAAAGCTACCATATTAGGTCTTCTTGCCCTTGGAAGCTGGCATTAATATTTCAAAAACTTGTTTCCTTCCTTTGTTTTTTTTTTATGTCATTCATACATAACTTTAATGCAAAAGAACTGAAGGCAAACAATATTTAAGTAAGACCTCAGAGACTGAGTTAAGTTTTATAGCCCTGTCCATAATGAATATTATGTCTGGTAAATACAGGAGCATCAAAAGAGTGATCACAATTCATAAAGTTTGTTTTGTAAGTATCTCATAAAGCCCTATCAAATCTTCCTTCTTTTTTAAAAAGCAAAAAAAAAAAAAGCTAATTTTCCAAAATACAGTCATTCTAAAACAATAAAAGGTTTTGTACTGGTGTCTGTCTCCTGCTCAGACAGAGAAATTGTGCAGGGGATGATGGGCCCTAATTTAGTCCTCATCGATAAGTACTTTTAAGACTAAATATTCTTGAAATTGCACTTACTCAAATTACACTCAAGCTCCTTGTAAATCTAAAAAAAAAGATGATAGGGGGTGAAAAATCATTTCGAGAGGTCTAGCAAGCTATCAGAATATCGCTTTATTGTATCTCTTCAGATTTTTTCTATTTTTGAAGTCAGAGATTTATTGGCATTTGAGAACATTTTTTAGAAATCTGTTTGATATATTACAGGCCCTAGAAACTATTACTGTGGAATATACCCTCAGCTTCATTAGAAGCACATGCCCCAAGACACCAAATCAGAGTTGAGGGTTTTATCAACAAAGCAGGATGAAAAGGAAGCCAAAGGAAGGGATCTTTTACTACATTTTATATAGGTCTCACTGAACATCTCACTGAAAACTAAAGATCTACCTGTGCATCTTGCTTTTCCAGTACAATGGGATTAGCAAAAATATTTTCTCCCAATTCCCAATGAAAGCTTTATTTTCACCCTGCTAGACTGTGTTCAGTTTTATACCCTACACTTCCTCAGCATAAGAAAATTCTTGTACAGTGAAGCAATCAGATACTGTCTTCAGGCTGAATATAAATGTTAGTTAAACCACTGATGCCTTTTCAGAAGACCTTGATATAATTTCCACTCTTGGTAACTGTGGGAATTACACATCTTTCTTGTCTTTGTAATAACATTGCTCTGGATTTCAGTAAGAACACTTGGGCACATAGCTTAATTATAAGGCAACAGACTTTACATATCTGTGCCGGAAAACAGTAAGAAACCTCACTCTTTGTTTTTTAATAAACTAAAGTGAAAGAGAGACTGAAGAAATATAAAACAGAGAAGTGACCTACCGTGGTTGTCTTTATCCGTCCTCCTGGTTGTGTACAGGTCCAGCCTGATTTATTGATTAGCAAATCACAGCCTTCTCCTTCTAAACATGGAAGCATTTCACACCACTGTTTTGTTTTGATAATTCGTGCTATGGAACAGAAAAGAAAAAAACAAACAACCAAAACAATTGGCAGGAGAATTCACATTTCACTTATCTCTAAACACTTTCTCATTTGAGTTGTCTATTTTCATCATCTGATAATGCAGCCATAGGTTATGATGGAGACAGCCCTAGGCAATTCACAAAATTATTTACAACACCTGCTGTGCCAACGAATTTCATAATAAAAATAGAACTCAAAAACCAACAATAAAACAAAAGACAGCTCTGTTATAAATTGAAAGAACATAAAAGTTAGTTAATTTTCTAATTCCATGCTCCTTACAGTCAAGGAAACGTTGTTGGGAGGCTAACAACTGAAGACCTACTATTCTAACAAATCATTATGGTAGCCTAAAAGTGACCTACGACTGGGATCCCTTATGTTAGACTCTATAAACCTGAGCAGGTTTATACCTTCATATCCTGAAATGCTTACAGAGTAAATAGACAAGACACACAGTAGAGAGAGAAAAGCTGTAATAAACAGTAGAGGGGTCAACATAATCACAGCAATTGTGAAACTCTGTGATACTTGCAATGGTAGGGGCATAGTTATGGGCAGGAACCAGGAACATAAGAAGGGCAAGTGTTGAAGTAAAGGTTGGGAAATCACGGGAAAGAGACAATAAGCAGAGGGAAGACTAGAACAAACACCCTATTACCCTAGTACTACAAGGGAAAGGATGTCTAGTGAGGAAGGTCCCTAACTGTCTGAAAGGTGGTGTGTTGTGTGCTTTGTGGCTCCTCTTAATGCTTGCGTCTCTGGTAAGCTGGTTCTGCAAAATTCCCTCAAGGTCACACACAGCAAGTAGCCTTGGAACAACAGAGCTCTGACTGCATCAAAGTAGATGCAAAGGAGCTGTAGGGAGAATTTTTTTCTCCAAGGCAGGGAGAAAAGGGGCTTTAATTCCTGTAGACTTCTTCATGGATTAATACTACTTCTTTTGAGTTCACCTCTGTAGTATCTAGATTTCTTCTCATAGAGTATTAAGCAATATGACTAATATATAATATTTTGTTATTGTTTCACACTCGCCCTGTAGGCAACATTGTACGCTGGAGCATTAGTTTGGTATACTTTTTATAAAATACATATACAGAGATGCACTCACTTGCATGGTGCCTTATACTCATCCTAAACAAGGTAAGGACCCCAAACACTCTATATTTTGCTCAAACTGTAAGGCTCACAGTCCACAGAAAATGGTCCTCAGTTCCTTCAGAGGTCATCTCAGCAATCCTGGGCTAGACTATATGAAAGCTTCACCACCTCCATTTTTATGTAAGTGCCCTAGGATTCAAGGGCAGAATGAGTGCACATAGAGGGACACAGACCATGCCTTCCTCTCTGTTGATGTTGGACACCAACACATGCAACATACCTTCACACAGTCATGGGCCCAACAAAAAGAGGACTACAGGAGAAATACTTAGCAAGATAAGCGCGCAAGAAGCTTATGAAGCTCCAAATTAATTTTGGGTCCAAGGAGCTTAAAAGCAGGAATTTATACCCAGTGGCAGTTGCAGTGGTTTATGCTCAACTGAACGTGTGATTCAGTCTCCCTACGCCCCGGACTTCCTCCTTCTGAAACTACTTAAGAGTACGACTCTCATGGCAAGAAATAGAAGTGTAATTTAAAGTCTTTTAATAAAATCCTTTCCAATATTTTGACACAAAACAACTTGTGTCCTCAGTCCCGATGCAATTGTCGGTAAACTCTACTAATATTGCGAACACTGATTTCTTTCGGTGGAAGCTCAATCTGAAATTCTTATTAACATTTTCATTATAAAAAACATTCTACCTCCCAAAGGTCTACATAGGAATTTGCACTGTTCATTAGGCAATATATATATCGCTCGAGGAATGATTCCTAAACATTCATAGCTACGATTTTTTGAAGCAAATCCACTAAGTTTTTATAGCACATAAGATACAGAAATATGGATTGTGCTTGGGGTCCATAGGTACTGCTCTACTGAGAACTGGATAATATCAGGTTTTGAGGCTAACATCTCCTATGTAACAGATAATAACCCCATCCTTTCTGGGTGAAGGCATGCACCCTGTTGCAGGCTTTACAGAAAAAGCTCAGTAAAATGTTAACACCAAACCTCACCCATTTGCATGGATATATTTTGCAATTCACATACGGAAATGGCTATTTCTATCAATGTTTCAACAATATGAAGGATCACTGAAAGACTGAATAGTCAGTTAAACTCAGAAATATGTTCTAGATTGCCTTTACTCTCTCAGGTGGGAGGTTTTCCTGGAAACATAATTTGAAATATTCTTTAAAAAAAAAATAAAATATTTCCCTCCTCTGTGAATTACTCTTAGTGTTTGCTTGGTTGCTATCTCAGAATGCAGCTATCGGTAATATCACAAGTATATGGAGTCCTTTCCCTGGGTATTGGCTATATCCACACAAATTTAGAACACACCAAGGGTATTTTACAGAATATAAAGTCTAAAACATTTTTCAGTTAAACGTATAGACTAGCTCAAGCATTTAGTCCTTGAGAATCAGAACCAATTCCTTTTGTAGGGAAAAGCTACTCAGCTCATATGGTTTCAAGCAAATTAATATCACAATGGTTTATTAATTAATGACACACAGCGAGCAGCAGTGCAGGATCAATACCAGTAATGCAAAGAACTAAACCACTGTAATACACAAGAAATGTTTGTCAACACTTGGGAAATCCTAATCACCCCCTCAGAACTAACCGCAAACACTTCTAACACGCAGAGCCACAGGCACACCCTGCTCTCCCATCCCCTCCCGGCCGTGGGAAACCCCCGCACCCCCCCCCGGCAGAAGAGGTGGATACATCTCCAGGGTATCCCTGTTTGCCAAAAGCTGGCCCAGTGGGCATCCTTGCACTTAGATATAAATTGAAGCCTACACAGACACACTGTCCTGTTAAACACGCGCAGCCACAGTCGCATAAGGGAGGCCGTATTGGTGCCTGTGGGGTAACATCTATTTTTGCATTTTCATGTTTCAGTTTCCCATTACAGCCGAGTATCACAGTGAAGCTAAGTACATAGTATAGGGAGCAAAGTATACAACGATTTTATCAGCGTAATATCAAGAATTTCCATCAGTAATTGAAACTGAGTTACTCTAGTCAAAGCAAAGGAATACAACGTCTTTCCTGAGGCAGTATAGTTGCCTTTTTACTGCTGTATTCACCAGGGGTGAAACTAAGCCCTCTGCAGACAAGACAGCAAAAAGCCTATCAGATTCTTCAAATCCACTCCAAGCTCCATTATAAAGAATTAAGTGGCACTTAAATGATACATAGGCTTTGTGCAGACCTTCTGCAAAGAACTGAATTTCATCTTAAGAATCTGAGCTGACAAGACTTTGCATCCCCTCAGAAGGGCTGTGCCTCTTCACTTAAACCGAAGCTAATAGGAAGTGACGGTGCTCAGCCCATGGTAGAATTGCTTTGCCGGGTAATACCATTTGAACTGGAGAACAAATGGACTTTATCCAAGGGGTTTTGATACAAACAGTTCTGAGATGTTGCAGGCTGGCAGAGGTTATATCAACACAAGGCCAAGCTACACACCAAAGTGTTCTCAACGGTTTGGTAAGATAGAGCAATTTGCAATGGATTTCCAGTTATTAATAAAAATAAATAAATACAAGTATCTAATCCTGATCAGTATTTTCCAATTTAAGACAGAACACCACAGATTATTTTCTGCTAAATACTGCAACTAGGTACATTTTGTCACTAAGCTTCTCACCTGATTTAACATCACATATATACTTTCCTATAGAAAATCAGCTTTACTTTCTATACTTTCTTTTCACACATTCATTATTCATTCAGGCAGTTATCAATTGCTGCATCTCTACTCAATCTCATAACTGAAAACCATGAACTTTTTATGATAGCAAAAAAGTGAGATAAATATTTTTTCTACAGCAGTAAATGCAAAAGCTTACAGACATTTAAAATATATTAAAACACTCAGATTGTTACAGTTCATTTTCTCTTCTTTTTTTTTAATGTTAGAGGCTGAACTTTGAAATAAAAGTAAAAATATGTGGGTTTTTTCTTCAAATAAGAATACTGATTTGGATACTGAGACTTAGGATTTCAGATTACATCATAGTCCTCTGCAAAAATGTGGTGTGTGAAATGAATATTTACATGAACTCTTTATGATAGCAAAAAAGTGAGATAAATATTTTTTCTACAGCAGTAAATGCAAAAGCTTACAGACATGTAAAATATATCATGGTACAAGTACCTAAGTAAAGTAAACAAAAAGATGTCTTCGTTGATGTTTCTCAGTCAATTCCAGATGCCTGAAGTAGTGAGTGGAAGATTCTTTGTAGCTGGGAGTGGGGAAGATTTCTCCTAAACCCAAGCAGAATATACCATTTTGAAACATGCTTCTTAAATGAGAGCTTAGCTCACCTGTACTTCTCATAGAATGATGTTCTCCTTAATATTATTTTTCCAATGATAACTTGTAGCACTTAATGGAAATGTGAAGTATGCAGTGGAGAAATTATTCCATTTTCATTTTCTGACATTATTTCACTGTTGTAAACTTTGAAGAAAGCTGATCAATATAGCTAATTCCCAAATTCAGAAATGTCTGTGCATTCATCAGTTTAGGTGTAGCTAGATACATTTATCCTAGTGTTCCTCCCTTGCCCTATTAACTCTAAATAGGACCTACATCTTTTATTATTAATCACCTCCAACTGATCCCAACTAGTTCCACCATCCCACTCCTCTCTCAACCTCTCTGTTCTCTTTACCTCATACTTTTCCTTTTTCTTTCTTCCATTTTTTTCAGCTGTAGCCTTTTGCTCCAACCATTTCTCTCCTTTCCTTGATTCAGTGCATATACAGTATCTACCTATCAAAGATCCCGAAACAGTTTGCAGACCTTCTTATGTTTAGCTACTTTTACCTATGACTGGTAAATGCTATTCATTGTCCCCATTTTGTACAGAGGTTAATCAACTTGACCAAGGTCACACAAGAAATTTGTTGCAGAGCTGGAAACAAAACCTCTGAATTCTTAGTGGTTGGTAGCCTGGAGACCTTTGTCCCATTTTCCTTCAGAAAGAGAACACGCTTTAATACACATATATAAGAAATTAAACAGCAACAATAAAAATATGCAAAGAAATAGGCTTTTAAAAGCATACATCAGTTAAATTGCAGCAGCAGGAAAGAGGCCAGCAGAAACACAACTTGAATCACAGTACTGTAATAAGACATTGCAATCGTGAACTGTCTTTAGAGCAGCAATTTGACTGTAAAAGTGTATAAGCCCCAAACGTTAATCTATTTTACTATACAACAAGGAAACTTCACAAACCTTGGATACCTTTTACAGCAGTCATTCTGCTCCACTTAAAAAATTGGAAGCAGTGCTAATTCACAAAGAGTTAGCTCATCTCAATTATTTATAGGTCATCTAGACCAAAGACTATTTAGTTCTAAGAACAGCAATATAGCAATATCTAGACACCCATTTTATCATTTAGCTCTTGCTGTCAAGATTGAGAGGGATACTTGAGCTGAAGTTGAGAAATGCATGGAAAAAAGTGGTCTCCTGCAGGCTACAGAGAGGCTACAAATTAAGACCAGGTAACTAGACGAAGAGTAAAAGACTGAATGACATGGCAGATGCTTTTGCTGCAGCTCACCCCAATCATAGTTCCAGTAAGGGAGGAATCTTATTGAAACCCCAGGGTTGAGAAGAGACCTTCAGTATTGACCTGTTCCCTGAAAAAGAACGAAAGTCTCGGTTTACCATAAACAGTGCAGATTGCACCATATTGCACAACGTATATTTGGAAGGAGCAGCATGATTTACAGGAGATGGTCTCCAAATTATGCATTTATCCATATCGTCCCAAACCAGGACTGCCTAAGGAGCGTTCCTGACAGTTACAGGAATGGTCCCTAGGAATTCAGCTGTGGTATAAGAGGTTGCTGGATTAAGCTGTGTGAATATAGGAATTTACTTAGTAAACCACAATGGCATAGGTTTAACTTTAAAACTACTGCATTTAGGAAGGCATCCAGGCATCTGTTTAATTTTCAGAAGGTACTTAATGTTTTACTGAATCTTCATAAGACTCTGTAAAATAAATACATACTGACAGCTTTGGAGGGAGAAACTCCAAAGGTATTACACAAATCAGAAATTATTATCACAGAATCACAGAATCACAGGGTTGGAAGGGACCTCTGGAGATCATCTAGTCCAACCCCCTGCCAGAGCAGGGCCACCTTAGAGCAGGTTGCACAGGAACGCATCCAGGCGGGTTTGGAATGTCTCCAGAGACGGAGACTCCACCACCTCCCTGGGCAGCCTGTTCCAGGGCTCTGCCACCCTCAAGGTAAAGAAGTTCCTCCTCATGTTTAGGTGGAACTTCCTATACTCAAGTTTGTGCCCGTTACCTCTTGTCCTATCACTGGGCACCACTGAAAAGAGCCTGGCCCCATCCTCCTGACACCCATCCTTTAAGTATTTGTAAGTGTTGATAAGGTCCCCGCTCAGCTGTCTTTTTTCCAGACTGAAGAGACCCAATTCCCTCAGTCTTTCTTCATAAGAGNCACCCTCATGAAATTCAACTGCTCCTATCTTCTTTCCTGTTTGTGTCTCAAAATAGCAGATTTTCCTCATCATGATGCCCCAAACAATAAATAATAAATAAATAAACAATNCACAGTACTCCAGGTGGGGCCTCATCAGAAAAGAGTAGAGGGGGTGGATGACCTCCCTCCACCTGCTGGCCACACTCTTCTAATAATTAACATATAATAAATCCCCAGAACACAAGACAAAGGATAAAAAATTCAAACAAATGAAAAATACACCACAATTAAGCAAACAAAAGCTGAAGTGGAATCCAGATTGTAGGAGCACCCTCATGAAATTCAACTGCTCCTATCTTCTTTCCTGTTTGTGTCTCAAAATAGCAGATTTTCCTCATCATGATGCCCCAAACAATAAATAATAAATAAATAAACAATGAAAATAAGCATATGAGAGTAAAGGATCACAAGAGATCTGATCCTTTTGTAGTTTAGAATGAAGCATGTATTTACCTGACCTCTCTCTTTTCAGTTCTTTGAAAACCTTAATCTATGTGACTTAGTGATCCAGTAAGGTATCTTAGCTTTGTCTGCATCCAGATGTTCAATATATGTATGACAGAAGCACTATCCTGAAATGGAAAGTGTCCTACAAATCAGCTTCACAGTCAACTTCTGTCTGTTTCCATTTAAGTTTTCTTCTATTTATAATTGTTCTTATTTGAGATTGTAATATATATCTCTGCATTTGTTCTCAGTCTCTTAGCCTTTCACTGGCAATTACTGCAATTGCTTACATGGAAAAGTAATACAGCAAATATAACACAGATTTTTCTACTTATAGAACAATCTACCAGAAACAGAAAAAAACCCAACATCCGTAATCATTTACCAAATCTCACCGGGGCACAAGCAGCATCCTGACAGTCACAATAAATAATAAATACAGATAAAATTTACATGTGGAATTTTATTTAGGAACAACACATGTGCTCCCAGCCTCTTCTGAATTGGTGGTTTCTAACTATGTAGTAAAAAGCCAATGCTTTAAATAGGCAACCTGGCCCACAACTTTGCCCAGGATTTCAGCTCTTGCCTGAATATTCACAGATGTATATATTCACTGATTTTCAATCAGTGAACGATCCAGTGCTTCATTGTCTGTGGGTAGTTAGCATTTGCCGTTTAATAAGAGATGCTAATTGAACACCTACCCCTAGAGAAAGCCTTTGTCAGGACTCAGTGTCTTCTGTTTCTGTCCCCTGCTGTTCTGCTCTGCTGTATTCAATTAGTGTGCTGGAAGCAAAGTAAAAATTACTAAAAATCTGATCTGTGATATGCCAGCAAAGAAGCCTTTGGAGATCAGGTTTTCATCACATTTCACTTTGCTGCCAGCACACTGAGAACAGCAAATTTAACTGGAGAGGGACAGCAATTTCAGACCCGAAGAAGAGAATCTGAAGACAGCTGTAAAGGGCAGAGACAAGGGAGGGATTTAATGGAAAGTAACAAAACAGATAATAGAAAAAAGAAAAAGAAAATAAAGAATAAGTCAAGGAAGGAAGGAAGGAAAAAAAGGACAAAGCTCAGCTGTGTAGTAGTAGCTACTGAAGCAGACGGGTAAGGTAAAAAAATTGCACAACTTATTCAGTGGAGCTAGTAGGACAATGTGGGTAAGTGAAGGCTAAAGACCAGAACTGTTTAGTGTTGATTTTTTTTCTCTTAAGTACACCAATTTCAGTCTTCCTAATATGAGCAGAGTACTGCGGTGGAAGAGCAGATTTTCTGTGGTTGAAAGAAGAACATGAAAGAACTGGGCAGATATTCATGACCATCCCTGTGTTATGCAGGGAAGGCTGAGCAGCTGTGGAAGAAGAAGGACCCCAAGAACTCCCAGCTATGAAGCATGTGAATATACCAAGGTAACCACTGAGTAGACAGCAAAGCAGGAATTTAAAAGAGGAAGCCACGGTAGGAATAAAATATGCTCTGGGTTATATGGTAGAGAGTGATTAGTGCCACAGAAAGAAGCTGGGAATAAAAGATTATGAGGCTGGTAGTAAAAGACAGTGCAGGAATGGTGGCAGGAAGGTTATAAATCAACCTTCCAAGTGTCTGAAAGCACGCTGAACCTCAGAGTGTAGATACCCACGGATATGGGTGACAAAGGATTCCTGGACACTTCACACTATCTGCAGCTTTACATTTGACTGCACAATACCTGTTTCTGTACACATGAAACACGTTAAAAAGATGGCCAAGTGTCAAGGTCCTTCTTGGTACACTAGCTGTGGAGCGCTCATGTACCCAGGCTTCCTAGGTACATTTAATGAACCCTACACGTGCTCAATAAGGGGAAAAAAAGGAAAAAAAAAAAAGAAAAAAAAACCCACTCTTCATTTTACAACTGCTTTTGCATGGACAAATCAGAGTGTGAGACTCCATGTGCATAAGAACTGAAATCTGCGAGTCTTTATTCTTTATAAAGCTATTTCCAGGAATTTTAGTTAATGTCCTCCATGTGCATTCAAAGGACAAGCATTTAGCCGAGTGGTTCTGTTCTAGCCTTCACTGCTTTTAGTACTTTCCAAGTCCAATGCCAGCATGTACACTGCTGCTGTGACACGGTGGTGACATTTTATTGTGCACCGAAAGAGATAATAATTCAGCTGTTCTCAAGTACAATGGGCTGCCTTTGTCAACAACCACGGCAATGGGAAACTTTGCCCTCCTTTTGTCACGTATGTAAGAACAGAACATGCAAGCAAATTGAGTTGAAGTGAGCTCGATAACTAGCACAGAAGGAGAGGAACAGCTGCTGCTATGAGAACAATTAAAAGTATTAGAAAAGGAAACTCAGCAACGAGGCTGTACTTATCCCATACCCCCTGTGATATCCTCCTATTCCACATGACTAGATGCTGTGTTACAGTAAACTCTACGCTCTTTGGAGTCAGTCTGTGACTTTTTGTTTTGATTAAATAGTAAAAATAGGCTATGGTTATGCTGGGGATTTTAACACAAATCAATGCTACGTGAATGAAAATAAAAAAAAAAAGTGAGAAATGTGAAAACAAAGAGAAGGAAGTAATTATATGGTAACACCTTTCACAGTGGAATAAAATTAATGTAACCACTTGTGATTCTTTTGAAACTTGTGCTCATAAAAATCACTTTGTCTGTGCCTCAGGAAACTTGCCATAGTGAACTGTACTGTTGACCTTTAGATAGCTTGGAAACCAGCCTTTTCTCATGACTTCTGCTTTCATTAGCCAGTATTTGACCAACAGAGGAACAAAAGTGATTAAACACAGCAAAGATGTTAGTTTATATAACATGCACTGAACTGGCAGGTTGTCCATGGGAAACCCTGTTACCAGTGGATGTGTTATAATCCGACTGCACAGGCAATCTCACATCTTGCCAGACAGCAGTTTGACATCACGACTATGCAGAACATGATTTCTGACTGACAGATGAAGCCATGTGATTTTTTTTTAATGTAACTTTTCTCATATACATAAAATATTACTGTTCCTTACCGAAAATATATATGATCTGAAACATTTTTCCTCCTTTTTGTACTCAATTTGGTCTCAAAACTTACTAAAGCATTCTCTGTATATACCTTAATATTTGGTAAAAAAATATAAAAAAAACCAATTACAAATTATTGCCTTATATAAGGTTTCTATTTTTATTTTACTTTTATAATTTGCACATAATATCAGGAAACGGATATCTTAAAAAGAAAAATAATGCAATTCATCTCCAAAACTCAGCTAATGCATGGATGTTTTTACCTTGTGTATGTAATGCACAGAGGAATTGATTTTCAAAGATTCATCAGATTCTACTTCATAAAAATTCTTCAGATGTTTTATGCAGTAAATACACTACAGTTCAGAAGGATCTCTGTAATAGAAATAGTCACTCCTTAGAAGGAACAATCTTTCTTCACCTAACAGGCAACATTTCATCTATTGGAACACATCCAGCAAAACTACGGACAGCCACAGAAGACATTTTAAAGGCCCATAGTTTCCCTGTCTCCTTCACCATCAAAAAATATAATTTGAAATTTTCAAAAACGGCTTTTGTGAAATCAGACCAGAGGGATTGGTCATATGGTACAAAAGGGGGAAATGCTGCTTCTTTTCTAGGACAGGCAGTGCATGTGCTCTTACGCTCTGGCCACTGTACTTCCAAGCAGGAGTCCTGTCCCATGTCAAAAGCAGTACAGCTGGCTGGCCACAGCACACAGTAACAGCACAGACAGTACACTTTGACTTACTTTTTTAAACTATGAACTCTGAAAATAAGGTGCCGTAAGCGCTTGTGGTTCTGCAGCAACTGCTCACATTGTTAAAAATCAGACCACCATGCACTAAGCAGTTGACCAGGACAGGTCATTGAGAGCTAAAACTAGCTTTTTGTATTGCATTCCTTTACTAGAAACATGATGAGTCATAGATTTTTATGGACAGAAACAACCAACTACACTAATCTAATCTGGTCTTCAGCTTTATAAAATCATAGAATTGTTTAGGCTGGAAAAGACCCTTAAGATCATTGAGTTCAACTGTTAACCTCGCACTGACAAGTCCACCACTAAGCCATGTCCCTAAGCACCACACCTACACATCTTCTAAATATCTCCAGGGATGGTGACTCAACCACTTCCCTGGGAAGCTTGTTCCAGTGCTGGATAACCCTTTCAGTGAAGAAACTTTCCCTATTATCCATCCTAAACCTCCCCCTGTGCAACTTGAGGCCATTTCCTCTTGTCCTATCACCTGTTACTTGGGAGAAGAGATCGACCACCACCTTGCTAAGATCTCCTTTCAGGCAGCTGTAGAGAGGGATAATGTCTCCCCTGAGTCTCCTTTTCATAACTCCTGTTTCTTCAACCACTCCTTATTAAGACTTGTTCTCTAGACCCCTCAACAGCTTCACTGCACTTCTCTGAACATGCTCCAGTACCTCAACGTCCTTCTTGTAATGAGTGGCCCAAAACTGAACACAGAATTCGAGATGCAGCCTCATCAGTGACAACTACAAGGGGACAATCACTTCCCTAGTCCTGCTGGCCACACTATTTCTATTACAAGCCAGGACATTATTGGCCTTCATGGCCACCTGGGCAATCTGCTGGCTCATATTCAGAAGGCAGTCAATCAACACCCCCAGGGACTTTTCCACTGGGCAACTTTCCAGCCACTCTTCCCAAAGCTTGTAATGCTGTGTGGGGTTGTTGAGACCCAAGTGCAGGACCCAGCACTTGGCTTGGTTGAATCTCACACAATTGGCCTTGGCCCATTGAGCCAAGCTGTCCAGATCAACTCTGTAGAGTCACCCTACTCTCAAGCAGATCAACAGTCCTGCCCAAGTTGGTGGTGTTTGCAAATTTACTGAGGGTGCACTCAATCCCCTTGTGCAGATCATTGATAAAGATATTAAAGAGAACCATTCCCAATACTGAGCCTTTTGGAACACTCCGTGTGACTGGCTTCCAACTGGATTTAACTTTATTTACCACCACTCTTTGGGCCCAGTCATCCAGCCAGTTTTTTATCCAGTGAAGAGTACAGCCATCCAAGCCATCAGCCACCAGTTTCTCCAGGACAATGCTGTGGGAAACAGTGTCAAAGGCTTTACTAAAGTCCAGGTAAGCAACATCTGCAGCCTTTCCTCCATCCACTTAGAGGGTCACCTTGTCATAGAAGGAGATCAAGTTTGTCAAGCAGGACCTGCCTTTGATATACCCGTGCTGACTGGGCCTGATCACCTGTTTGTGCTGTACAGCACATGATAGCATTCAAGATGATCTGCCCCATAACCTTCTCAGGCACAGAGGTCAGAACCACAGGCATGTAGTTCCCAGGATCCTCCTTCCTGCCTTTCTTGTAGATGGATGTCATATTTGCTAACCTCCAGTCAACTGGGACCTCCCCGCTTAACTAGGACTGCTAGCAAATGATGGAAAGTGGCTTGGTGAGCACTTCCACCAGTTCCCTCAGTGCCCTTGGATGGGTCCCATCCAGCCCCACAGACTTTTATATGTCTAAGTGGTTGCTAACACTTTCCTCTTCGATTATGGGGGCTTCATTCTGCCTGTCCCTGTCTTCCAGGCTACATGGAGCAACTGGTCTTATTGTTAAAGACTGAGGCAAAGGAGTTATTAAGTACCTCAGACTTTTCCTCATCCTTGGTCACTGTGTTTCCCCCCGCATCCAATAAAGGATGGAGAGTCTCCTTACCCCTCTTTTTGTTGTGAATATATTTATAGATTTTTTTTTTTTTTGTCTTTTCCAGCAGTAGCCAAATTAAGTTCTAGTTGGGCTTTGATCATTCTATTTTTTTCCCTGCATAACCTCATGACCTTCTTGTATCCCTCCTGAGCTGCCTGCTCCTTCTTCCAAAGGTTGTAAGTTCTTTTTTTACCTGAGCTGCAGACAAAACTCTCTTGTCCGTCAGGCCTGTTTTCTTCTCCACCGACTCATCTTTCAGCACATGGGGACAGCCTGCTCCTGCACCTTTAAGATTTCCTTCTTGAAGAATGTTAACTTTTCTGGACATCTTGGCCCTTCAGGACTGCCTCACAAGGAACTCTGTCAATGAGGCTCCTTAACAGGCCAAAATCTACCCTCCAGAAGTCCAAGGTGACAGTTCTGCTGACCACCTCCTTACTTAGAGAATCATAGAATTGTCAGGGTTGGAAGGGACTTTAAGGATCATCTAGTTCCAACACCCCTGCCATGGGCAGGGACATCTCCCACTTCATCAGGTTGCTCAGAGCCTCAACCAGCCTGGCCTTAAAAACTTCCAGGGATGAGGCTTCCACCACCTCTCTGGGCAACCTGTGTCAGTGTCTCACCACCCTCATGGTGAAGAACTTCTTCCTAATGTCCATTCTGGATTGACCCATCTCTAGTTTTAATCCATTCCCTCCAGTCCTACCATTACCCGACATCCTAAAAAGTCCCTCACCAGCTTTCTTGTAGGCCCCCTTCAGGTACTGGTAGATCACAATAAGGTCTCCTTGGAGCCTTCTTTTCTCCAGACTGAACAACTCCAGCTCTCTCAGTCTGTCTTCATAGGAGAGATGCTCCAGCCCTCTGATCATCATCGTGGCCCTTCTCTGGACACGTTCCAGCACGTCCATATCTTTCTTGTAGTAGAGGCTCCAGAACTGGAAGCAGTACTCCAGGTGGGGTCTCATAAGAGTGGACTAAAGGGGGAGAATCAAACTCTATCATTTCATGATCACAACACCCAAAACAGCTTCCAACCACCACATCACCCACAAGTCCTCCTCTGTTCACAAACAACAGGTACAGCAGGGCATCTTCCCTTCTCAGGTCCTTCACCAGCTGTGTCAGGAAGTTATCTTCCACACACTCCAGGAACATCCTAGATTGTTTCCCCTTGCTGTATTGTATTTCCAGCAGACATCTACTAAATTGAAGTCCTCCACAAGAACAAGGGCTAGAGGTTGTAAGACTTCTCCCAGATCATTATAGATTATTTTGTCTACCTCTTCATAATGATTGGGTGGTCTATAATTGACTTCCATTATGATATCTACCTTGTTGGCTTTCCCCCTGATTCTTACTGTTAAATGCTCAACCTTATTGTCACCATCATTAAGTTCTAGACAATCAAAACCCTCCCTAACACACAGGGCTATCCCACCCCCTCTCCTTCCTGGCTTATCCCTTCTGAAGAGTTTATAGCCATCCACTGCAGCATTCCAGTTGTGTGCATCATCCCACCATATTTCTGTAATACCAACTATATCATAGTTTTCCTGCTGCACAATAGCTTTCTAGCTCCTCCTGTTTGTTGCCCATGCTGTGTGCATTGGTGTAGATACACTTCAGGTGGGCTATTGATCCCACCACTTTTTTTGGGGGGAAGGTACACTATGAAGGCTGTAAAATTTAATACAGCAATTTATGTAATAATCGAAACAATTTATGGTTGAGATACAACATATCATTTAGAAAGACATCCAGTACAGATTATAGAGAATAGTCACATTTCTACAAACTCTTAAGGCAGCTTATATAATTCAATAGCAATGGCAAAACTTGTCAGTTCTATAGACTTCAGTATTATTTCTATGGGACTCCTATTTAACTCTCATAGGAGTATACTTGTCTTTCCTTACTAAATGATTGAGTGGTCTGCTATCAGCTATAATAAGGCCATGTCTCTGACAAAACACTCAGTGTTCCTAAAGGTTAATCATCTAAATTTTAAATCTCTTGCTGTTGCTTTTTTTTTTTTTACATTGGAAAGAATCTTAAGCAAAATAAAACAAATTGCACATCAATACTGCACACAAAAAAGAGTTTGAAACCTCTCAAACTTAGCTTTGTTCGGTGTCTATCATTTTAGCTTTTAAAGATGATGATGGAAACAAGTTAGAATACTCCACTTGCAGGTATTTCATTGTCTTCTTTTAACAGTAACTGTCTGCAAAAGAGCTTTCTCAACCAACTCTTGCTTTACAGAAGCAATGAGGAAACTTTATTGGAAATATTTATATTTTGTAACAATACAAACAGTACAAGTTGCCTGTGCTGACTCAGGCAAAACTTGCAATGGGTTTCTTGAGGGTTCCTCTCAACAAAGCACCGTTTGACTGAGTCCGCAGATTGGAAATAGGCCCTTGCAGATTAAGAAACCATAACTGCTAGTTCTCTATGCCTCTCTTAAGTGCAATACTGAACTACTTAAGCATTCATATAGTCTCAACATTTTAAACATACCAAAATAAAATAATCTTCAAGAGGTCTTCCCAGGGAAACTTCATAAATTTCCTATGTGTTCACATAGCAGATCTAAAAATGGCCCTTTATATTATCCCTATATATAAAATTATATAAGCATGTATGTATGCATGGATCTGTGCATCTACTGTATAAGGAATAAAAGTTGCTGTCGCCATTTCTCTGCAATGTTTTATCTCTGGTCAGCAGAATATCCTGTTTAACCACTGTAGTCATATGGAATTAACAAATAATTTTTGTTAAACTGTAGAATAATTTGCACAATTTCTACTGCTGGACTGAAAAGGCACTTTCATAATTTCACCTGTGTTCAAAAGTTTACACCCTTTTTACATGGCCTAGTTGCTGGGAAGTTAAATAGTGAATTTACAACACACTAGTCACTCTTGACTAACTTTGCTTTTTACAGCTTGAGGTGCACTTTTGTTAGCACATTTCTCATCAATATACATTACCTGCTGCTTTTATAGACAGCTTTCCATGTCTGAGCAAGCTTGTTTAAAGACAGATCAGGTATTCCTACCTGTAAAATTTGCAGATGTAGATAAAATCCAAGGAGTAGGCTGGGAAGTGCACTGACTTTCTGGTAATAGGAAGAAAAATAGTCACAGAGGTTTTTTAATTCCTCTTTGTTCAACAGAATTATATATATTGTTGCAAGTAAAGAGAACATTATTCAGATACCTGCCATTATCAGTGTGTTCTGTATCCTAGAATAATCTACAAATTCCTAAATTTTGGCTAACCGAGTGAAAAGGTAGCCATTTTTTACTGCGTCTTACAAAGATTTCTAAGTTCACCAACGTAAAATATTCGAGATGAGGGAGAATCATTTCATGAAAACAGACATAATAGTCTGATAATATGCAGATTGGTGATTTCTACCAGATGGACTAGCTGCACTTCAGCAAATATATGCCTCACCCTCATTTCACTTGTGACAGAGGCATGTATAGTGCACACACACACAAATTTCCCACCAAAGTCCTCAGCAGTTTTACTGTGGTATGGATGTTTTCTGTTGCTGTTTCATTTTTTAATTTGTAGTGGGCGCTACAGCTTCAGTACTGTGTTTATTATATGTATGGTCTTGACTACTTGAATCTGTGCAACGCATTTAAAAACAGACTGCAAAATGCCAAAGACTTTCTTTCACTACCAGTCCTGCTTAAGTTTTCTTTGTGGCACTGCTCATCTGAATCATTGCCTGTTTCTTGCTTACAAAACATTCATATTCAAAGCGCCATTAGCACAATAGCAATTAACAAAGAGCCTTTTATGCCAACGTGCTACAACTTCATCTCGCACACCCTTTACAGGAAAAAGGTCTTTTCTCTTCTTTCCAGTATCAGTGAAGCACTCATGCCATGTGAAAAGAATGCTCCCTTTCAGTGCAGAGGGGACACGACTGTGCCTTATGTGAATCTACTGTATGTACAACTGAGGGGAGGACTAGGTGACCTAAAAGATCTTTCTCATCTCTAACCTCTGTGGAAGTTCACGGTATCGGGAATTGCATATTAACAACCAGATGCGGGATTTTGTGTGGAAACGGCAGAGTGCTTCCACAGGATGTTTTTCTAACTTTTTCCCTGCTGTAAAGGATAAGAAAAACACTTTTAAGTTTGTCACAAGTATAACTGAGAAAACACAGAAAGGACAGTGATTCCCCTTGAGCCATTTACAGCAGTCATTCCTAAAAATACTGCTAACATGGAGGAGTAAGTGGGAAGGAGAGAGAACCTGCAGCTACATCACGCTAGAAATTGCTGGATTTTGTTGCCAGTACTACATTAAGTTGCCACATTTAGACAAACGCTGAGGTTCCCCATGAGGTAAGACTGTTCCTTTATAATATGCTGTAGATGCCACAATCATATTAATTAGATAAGAACAAAATAAAATGGAAACTATTTACACATTCTCCTATATAATAATTTATAGGTAATTCCACAAGGCAAAAAAGTGAGTAGCACAGAGCTGTTCAGAAAAACACAGAACACAAACCCGTATGCTAGAATGGTATATAAACAACATCAAGCCTTTTTACAGTAATATGAAGATGGAGGGTAGATATGAGAATCTAACTGCCCCCAAACCATCTTCAGTATCAGATAGTCACAATATTTCCAAACACCCAAACTACACAACCCTGTGACATGTTAATAAACTTGATCATTCGGTAACAGCTGTAACATTGTCGAGAATGTTTTACCCCGAGTTCCCACTAGCACAACTCACACTGGTAAAACAAGAAACAAAAAAGAAACGACCCCTCAAAGGCTCTTGTGTGCCTTTATTTCACACTGAATAAGCAGGCACAGTACAGCCTGCTGCTAAGCTTTTCCTTACCAGTTGGTCAAAACATGGATAGACTCTTGGTTACAGCTCCTAATGTGTTGATCAACTGACCCAGAATAACAAAGGCTAAGGGTAAGCAACACAGAAATTACTATACTGGATCAGACCTGAATCAGTTTAGTCTAAGATCCTGTCTCTGGGAGTAGCCAGAGCGATGTGTAAGAACCCTGCACCAGCCAGCCCCCTCCATTTCCGTATGTTTTATCAAGAACAGATGAAAGAAGAAATAATTTAAAATGCTCAGATTCGTTTCTCCACATTTTCTCTGTTACTGCTTTGCAAGCTGTTGATTGAGGGGCAAAGGGTGGAAATTGTACATCTCTGAGGAACAATTAACTTCTTTGTTGATCCCCTGAGGTGTACTGTAAGCCATAATACCATAAATTATCCCAAGGAGAATTTGTCATAATAGATCTAAATTGATAGCATTAAAAAATGCTCATGAATTTGTATTTAAGAGAGACTCTTTTTTATTTTTTTTTTAAAAAAAGGATTTTACATTGCCAATTTGAGGAAAAAAAAAAACAGATTTTTTTTTCTTCCATAGTAATACAGAAAGCATTGCATTTGCATCACTCATTAATCACAGAAAAATTAAGGACTCAGAAAAACAAATACGATAAATCACATATCCTATTGCCTGAGATATAATTCAGCATTAGGCTTGTATACATCATTAACTACTGTGTTTGCTATTAATACTTCACAAAAATATGTGAACATATAGCTGCATGATGAAGGGGTTGAAAAAGAAAATTGTCTTTAATTTTTCCTGCTTTACCTTCCTCTATACATTTTATGAAAATCGTTCATACTCTATACCTTGCATTGCCTAAAATACATTGAAAAAAATGCTGTATGATAGAATCTGCTAGTTTTCTACTCACAGACAGTACTGCCTGCCTGAGAAAATGTATGTCATACCTACATCACATTATTTCCCCCCCCCCGCCCCAACATGAAATCTTTCATGAATAAGCCTGACCTGCTAATACACTATTCTGTTCCATTCAGCTTCTTACACAGCACACAGCAGTGATGGACCCAGGTGCTTCGTGGTAGGGTTTGAGCAACGTGACTCTCACTTATCTCATGCCCTCTCACTCCTCAGGGCAAAAAGTATATGGGGTGAATGTTTTGGTCAACATTTTGTTGTTTTTCTTAATGCACATATATATATAACTTAGGGAAAGCAAGTCAACAAAACAAATCCTGTACTTAGAGTGGAAGATGCCGAGTCTTGTCCTTAATTTTTTTGGAAAATGTATTTTAGTCTAAGTTAGGGCATTGACTGCTTTCCTTGGCACAGCCACATGCTAAATGAGGCTGCTGAATGCACTCTCATTCCTGCCCACTCTTGTAAATAAATACGTGTTTAATTATATTAACTTCAAGACACTTCTCCAAACATCTATCCTCTCAGCCATAGCAGCTCTCAAAATAACTCTCAAATTTTGAAAGAAATCACATTCATCTCCTGAAATTCCTAAATATACCCCAGGTTTCAGGCATCTGAAAGCTCTGTCTGCACAGACTATTCTGTTTCACAGAATCACAGAATCACAGAATCGTAGGGTTGGCAGGGACCTCTGGAGATCATCTAGTCCAACCCCCCTGCCAGAGCAGGGCCACCTTAGAGCAGGTTGCACAGGAACCCATCCAGGGGGGTTTTGAATGTCTCCAGAGAGGGAGACTCCATTGCTTGGATCCATTGCTTCAGGAGAAAGACCATGACTGCTCTCATAAGGTTCTCTGGCATCCACTCAATACACTTTTAAGTATATTCTTATTAAATGTATTCTAATAAAGCAAAATGTTAACGCTGGGAGCATGAAAATAAAATATCAAAAATAATTCTGTATCTTAACATCCAGCTCTGTACTGCATACCTTGCCCCACTTGGGGTGCTAGTGATCTAGCACATTTTTTAACAGAAGGGAGCTGCCTTAAGGAATTCTATTTCTTCTGATTCTTTAAAAAAAATCAATCAAACAAACAAAAAAACCCAAAACCACCAGAAACTTGTAGAATGAGGAATTGTATCTTCTTGGCAGACTCTCTGGGAACACACTCACATGCTTTAGTATGTTCTTTTACTTTTAATCCTGTAATTTCATAGATTTTTGATGCAGTTCATGCATAGATCATGACAAATATTAATGCA
This sequence comes from Rhinoptilus africanus, assembly GCA_013400135.1. NCBI lineage: Eukaryota > Metazoa > Chordata > Aves > Charadriiformes > Glareolidae > Rhinoptilus > Rhinoptilus africanus. The sequence goes on from VXBO01007033.1 coordinate 175,412, forward strand.
GGCAAGTACCTGTGTAATACATTTATCCTAGAAAACGTGCAGCCTCTAGCATTTCTCATTAGCTTCATAGGGACCATACACATTAGATGAATGACAAGATAGCAGTTCCGCCATTCAGAACATCTCCTAAGGCTGCCCCCCTTCCTTTCTCTTTGGTGAACATGAGAAGCTTGGGCTTTCACAGCTGCTTGTGAAGCTGAGGCTTGGAACTGAGAACCTCCTCTAGATACTCTGGCTATACTGGCTGTATCACCCACTTTCTTTAAGATATGGTGTAAAATGTAAATATGTTTTAAAATTTTCTGATAAAGTGATGTAGGCTCTGGAAAACAAGTCTGCCTTGCAGTAAAGTATGTCGCAAAAGACACACCAGTAGAAGACTTTTTCAAGCACTCCAGGATTCGTGCTTCAGTCAAAGATGGTAAAAGTAGCTATGGCCTTAATTCGGTCAACTAAATAAGTAGTTTTTCATTATAAAACTGACTAATTAAAACACTTGGCCAGAAGTAACCTTGAAGAAGGATTTTGAAAGATGATTTTTAATTTAATGTAAAGGGAAATTGCTGAATATAGTAGTGCATAAAAATAAGTCCTGGTTAGGAAAAATCTCTTCACATTTTTACTGAGGCTGATTTAACATCAAAGGCTTAGCCGAAAAGCAATTCTCAATGTCTATCCCACAGTAAGAATCACTGAAGTATAATTCCGAACTTCTCACAGCAGTTTTTAAGATCTCTGCTTTTATATCCCTTGTGATTTCTTGTAGCAAGCTACTAGAGTGAGATGCGGCTTAATGGTTATTATTACCAGTCTAAAGAGTATTTGTGCCTTTTTTTCAGCTGGTATAAACCAGAATAATTCTACTGAACAAGAGAAACCCCTTTACATCGGTGCTAAATCCAGAACTGCTTATGTTTATTAAGTATCAAGATTTCCTGTTCACTAAGATTTTATGTTTATAATTACACATGAACATATCTTACAATTAACAAAATTATAGTTATTGTCAGAAACTAGAAAACCCAAAATCTGCATTACTTGAGAGAAAGTGCAAGCTTGTAATACATGTCTTAACTGCAACAGTTGATCTTAATACAGCAAATAAAAGCAGAAATCAATTGCATGCAAAACATTATTTAGAATAATCACTATTATTAAAACGTGAGAACTTAAACAGGTTAAGAAAGAAAAAAAATATAAAAACAATACAAGTTGAGTGGAAAAGCAGGAAACTGGAAAACACAAGAGCTGTTAATTTATTTTCTGGATGACAGACGGTAAGACCAGCAAAATCCATTGTAATTCTATATTCTGACCTCCTGTACAATGTCACCCACAGGAATTCCCTGCATTCATCACTCTACCCACCACAGCCAGCAGTAGCTGTAGTAGAACTAGAGGACTGCGTTGGAAAATACATAGAAAATCCTGAGTTTAAAATTTTCAAACCAAACTTTGGTGATTTGTCCCAAAGTATAATGGTAACTGCTGTTAGAAAACTCCTGTTTTCTAACAAGAATGCTTATTTTGCATTTTTTAAAGTCAAAGTCACACCATTAGTTCCTTTAACTCTGTATTGCAGACTTAGGGCTGGAAGAGGCCTCAGGAGATTTCTAGCTCTCTTAACTCTTAATCAAAGTCTTGATTAGTAGAAACAGTCTTGGAGCCTCATACAGCAAAGTATGTTTCTTTCTTCATCACCAAGACTGTTCTCTGAACTCACTCAAATTTTTCAATATCTTTCTTGAATTGTGAAGGTCAGAACTGGACATACTAGTCTATTAAAATCTGCCTCATGTCCCACCTGTATAACAACAGGTTTTCCCATATTCCCTGAAGGCTGTGTTAGTTTTTTCAAGCTGTTGTCTGTAAGATGTTCACCTTTATGAACATTGTCCATCTTCCAGATCTTTCATTTCAGTGTACGTACTGGATCTGACTGGGATGAAGCTAATTTTCTTCACAGCAGTTGTCATGGTGCTGCGCTTTAGAGTTGTTACTACTCCAGTGTTGGTAACACACCAGTGCTTTTGCTGTTTCTGACGAATGCTTGCACAGCATCAAGGCTTCCTCTCTTTTTGACTCTACCCCTCACAGCGAGTAGGCTGGTGATGGGCGAGAGGCTGGGAGGGAACACAGCCAGGACAGCTGATCCAAACTGACCAAAGGGACGTTGCATGCCATATAATATCATGCTCATCAATAAAAAGGGTGTGTGTGTGTGTAATTTTTCAGAGGTAGACATGCTGGCTAGGCATTGGTCTGCTTGTGGGAGGTGGTGGCTGACTGCTTTTGCATTGCTCCCCCCACCTCTTTCCTTCACTTTATAAACTGTCTTTATCTTAACCCACAAGGTAATTCTTGCTTTTGCTCTTCTCTCCCCTATCCTGTTGTGGGGGTTGGGGGTGGGGGTCAGTGAGCAAGCAGCTGGTGGGTGCTAAAGTTACTGGCCAGCGTCAGCCCACTACAACATATTAAAAGATACACTTCACATGGCTACATACATCCTACCTTCTGACAATGCCCCACAGAATTCATGGATAAACTTCTTTATCATTCCCCATTTTGGTCTTTGAAACATTCTGGAGGAAATCGATCTGCGTAGTCTTTTCAGCAATCTCTGTTGCATGCTTTCTGGATCACCTCATGCTCAGAAGTGACTGTCTAGAGCTGCTTGAGGTCATGGAGGCATAATCCTCCAGTCCAATGCAGCAGATCCCGCGCAACCGTGTTGCCATACCATTCTTCCATGTCCTCATGACTTCACATATGGTTTACCTTTTCACAGACAGGATGCAGTAAAAGTCTTACTTGTAAGAGCCTAATGCTGCATGGCACACCACATGAGACTGCACAGGAAAAGCACTTAATGTGAGACTACAATTGGAGACTCAGCTATAAGAAGTGCCCATAATGATCACTAAGAATAGAGCAACCTCACACCTTCCAGCACTTAGCTTCTACAAATGCTTAACTTAGCTTCTATAAATGCTAGTCTTCACTTGGGCTCTTGCCCTGACATTGTAGGTTGAGAGCTGAAATGGGGGTTTCCCAGGCAACTTAAATCTGTCTAGCAACCACCCATGTCAGTATGCATAACAAGGTCATCACAGTATGTTCGCTATTTCCCATGGCATCATCTTATTCCTTGGCAGCTACAGAAAACAGATGCACATGATGCCTGCTCAACCTTGGCTCCTAGTGCCAGCAACCAGAAGCCAGCTGGACCTGCAACCCAACTTTTGACAGCCAGCAGCACTGACCAATGCTGATACTACACACAGCAGGGAAGAGCTAACAGAAATGCTCCTTATTTGGTCCATACATTAGATGCCCTGTGGAGCCACTTCCCAGTGCTGCCTGGTCCTACCCATCTAGATCTGCCAGGAGGCACCGGTAAAAAAATAGCACAAATCAGGTATTCACAGAAGTGTGTCAGGGGGAGCTCGAAGCATGCAGGGGAGCTGGTGGAGGGACAAGAACTGGCAAGGCTGTGCTGAAATTCCAGCAAAGGCATCGTGGGGTATCTGTCACTCTTGAAAGCTCTCCTTTGCAGTATGTACCTCCCACTAGACCAGGTTGCTCAAAGCCCCATCCAGCCTGGTTTTGAACACTTAGCAATAACTTAACAACATAAACAGCAGCACCTTTATTACATTAAAATGTTATCTATTTTGGGGAAAAAAAAAAAGGTGGGTAGCAGTATAGTAGCTGAAAAACAGCAATTTAAACTAACCTAAAGATCTGCAAATTGAACTCAACTCATTATTTTAATTTATTTTTGATATATAGATTAAAGCAAATATGCTATCCTGTACCTTTTCAGAATCATTTTCACATATTTCTTTTTAGTGTGATGTATATTTAGTAATTTAAAGAAGATGGAATAATTTCAGCAGCATTGATTGAGAAAGCTCCCTCAGAATAATCACTGACACAAGCGGTCTTTTGACTTATTAAAGATATAGGCATTATGTCACTTGGAAGTACCTTTTTGCCTATTGGAATTACTTATCTATCTGTGTACCAGACGTTCCATTGTTTGTCCCAAGCTGCCATCAGATTATCAGGCAAAAGTAACCCAAGCTCATCCTCCACACCCATGAATTCCTTCTACCTGTCCCTGGTCTTCTTCCATAGTTCTCAGACTTGCTAAACACCATAATGACAGCCACAGAAGAGAGTCCTCTACCTGGGTATTCTAAAATGGTAAGAAGTTATTTGCTACTACTACTTCAAAATACACAACCCCAGTTGTAACAAAGTCTTTCACTGTTGTCATCTTCATCTGATATGGGTTTACCTTTTCCCATGACTGTAAACACAGAAAACTTTTTTGAATGTAAAGGGCTGTTATAATTAGAACCATTAGGTAAACTACAAGAAAAACATTGAGTTTATTCAGTAGTTGAGATGGTATTTATGGCAAAAGTCTAATTTGTTTAGGAAAAAATAAGCTAAAACCAAATTAAAGGCTGCTTAATAATATTAAGTAGCCAAATACCATTGTTTACATGCCCACAAAGGAAATTATTTTATCTGTCATTCATTGCTGTGACACATGCAAGCAATATAATTCAAAGCAACAAACAGAAACACATAAAAATGCCTTCCATCTCACTTAACAGGTGCCTTTAAATAGAAGATTCTATAAACAAAAATAATTTTGTTTTACATAGACTCAAACAGATCAGTCAGTGCAATTTTTCTCAAGCAGTCTCTGAAAATAAACCTTTGAGAAAATCTCAGATTACCAAAAGGATTTGATTTTATTATTGTTCAATATAATTTTACTTTCAAATTAGGCAGCACATTCTTTTTTTAAAACCAGTGAAGTAATAATTTATCTCATCATCTGACTTCAAAACAAAGCTCTGGGGAAGTTGTTTAAGAAGAGATACATAATCTTTAGCAAAGCAAGCTCACACCAGTTTAGAAAACAAAACACTAACAAGAAAACAAAGAAAAAGGCCAAAACTCAAGTTCCCACAGAGAAAAATCTACTTTCCATTATATATTTCTTTATTTGTTTTGTTTAAAAAATGAGTAAAAACTTAAAAGTAGTGCTGATAATTTGGAACACATAAAAATATCATTGACCTACTACATCACCAAGAGATTGGAATATAGATGAAATATCGATACCCATTTAGATAAAAGAGAGAATGTGCTCCTAGCTTTGAGGCAGCTAAGCTGTTATCAGGTCTCTTTCCCACTGGCTGCTGAAGTCTGTTTACCAGTTATGAATTATACTGCCAGTCCAGCAGTTTTACTCCATTCACAGCTCCTTTTAAAGGACTGAACAGCAAAGTAATATTCTAGAATGCATTTTACCATTTGTCTTTGCTGTGCTAGGACTTCATATCCGCATGGCCTCAGTTACCTCCACTCAAATCAATGCTTTAACTTTTGATCAATGTAGAAAGTAAACCAGAGCAAGAAGTGCCATTTGGCTTGGGTATTAGTGTTGTGCAGTCACAGCGTGGCTCCAGGATTTCATGACCTGCACAGCTTCCACTTTGGTTTTAACTTAAAGGGAGCTTTGATCCAAAGAGGCTCCAAACGTGCTGTGTTCCACCTACTTGAAATGATACCACAGCTAGTATCAACAGAGAGGCTTAACCTAAATTCCTTCCAGTTTAAAGAAATCTGAGTGTCAATACATTGCTCTTTATGGGAACTTTCTGCTCTATGGGTCCCAAATCAACCAGACTCTTGAAGTAGAATTACCTTCGTCTCCCTTGTCTTCTTGAAGTCAGCACACCAAATGATACTTGGCTTTCATTCCCTTAAGGTATGTTTTACTAGAATAATAAAAAACCCAGAACAAAATAACACTTAAAACACAAGAAAAGTCCGAACTGCTGGGTGAAACTTGAGATGCTTGTAAATAAATCCATCTCTGCTCACTGTTTTTAGAGTGAGCTGACCTTTCTTCCAGGTCTCCTTTTCAGAGCAATAACTTTTGTGAGTTTTTACCCTGACAGATTGGAGAAATGGGCTGACAGGAACCTCATGAAGGGAAGTGCAAAGTCCTGCACCTGGGGAAGAACAACCCCATCTACTAGTACATGCTGGGGGCCAACGAACTGGAGAGCAGCTGGGCAGAAAATGTCCTGGGTGTCCAGGTAGACAACAATCTCATCGTAAGCCAGCAGTGTGCCCGTGCAGCCAAGAGGGCTAATGGTTTCCTGGGCTGCATTAGGAGGAGTGTTACCAGCACATGACATGATTCTGGTAAGACTATTCTGGCCTCTGGTAAGGCCACAGCTGGAGTAATGTGTCCAGTTCTGGGCTCTCTAGTACAAGACATGGACGTACTGGAGACAGTCCAGCAAAGAGAACTAAGATGACTTAGAGATTGAAGCATATGTCATAAGACAAAAGGCTGAGAGAGTTGGGACTGTCCAACTTGGAGAAGAGAAAGCTTAGGGCGATCTCATCAATGTATATGAATACCTGGAGGAAGGGTGCAAAGAGGATGCCCAATGACAGGATGAGAGGCAATGGGCATAAACTGAAGCACAGAAGGTTCTCTTTGAACATCAGGAAACACTTTTTTACTGTGAGGGTGGCTGAGAACTGACACAGGTTGAGCAGGGAAGCTGTGGAAGTATTCTTGGAGATATTCAAAAGCTGTCTGGACATGGTCCTGGACATCCTGCTCTAGGTGGCTCTGCTTGAGCAATGGGGTGGGACGAAATGACCCCTAGACGTTACTTCCAACCTCAACCATTCTGTCATTCTGTGATTCTTCAGTTTCCACAAAATCTACCTATTGCCTGAGAGCAAGGCAGAGATCAGTACTGCTCCCTTCTAACCAGCAGTACTCTTTTTAACAAAATACACAATGTATGTGAACACCTACAATAAAATAAACATCAAGCAGTTCTATTAATTGCTATAAATATGCTCCCTTGTACCTTCCAACCTTCAGTTCATACAGCGAGAAACCTTTATTTTTGCTTGCTGTTCCAGAACACATCATTGGTTAGGTGATCTATATTGTGAAGTGCGGTGCTTATGAATATTGACTTTGGCTGACTATTTGCTTAAGTGGCTATTTCAGCTTGCTAGTTTTTAATGCGGATCATGTTTGGAGTCTGGAACTGGTGCTTCTTTTTATTAGTATTGCAGATACCTAGACAGATTTTCTAGAGAAACTGAACAGTCTGCAAGCAGTTCGTACATTGGCACCAACTGTCATGGCAAACGTTGCTCCTCACTTGATGGGTCACAGAACTCCTGGGCCAGCATTTGTGTAGGGTAGACATAATTTTATTTTCTGCTTTCTAATTTCATTTCTATCACACCACAGATTCCATGGACAGAGGTTGTGTACAACTCTTTTTTACCTACTGTAGAACCTGCTACATTGTTGCTTAGTTCGTTATGTATAGTGCACGACTACTACCCTGCTAATTCACAGCCTTATTTCATTTCATTTTCACTTCCACAGTCCTTTTCTACCTAACACGTTTGAAATGGTTATATTCTGCCTACCATGCATTAACTCAGGAACGGAAACAGCAGGTTCTTTTATCTCCATGTTTACACATCTGTAACATTGATAAAATCATAACATAATTTCTCTCAAATTATTATGTTATTACAGAGCGATAGTGTAATTACTGTAACTACGTAGCAGTAGTGTAAATTACACTACTACTACTACAATAAACCAGCATTCACAGCACTTCAGTGCTGTATGAGCCAAAGGAAGCCTCAATTCCAGTGAGTGGAACATACAGATTTAGTATTTAGTCTTCTGCTCCTGAGGGAAATGTCAACTTTCCTGCCTTAATTCTCTTTGGCATGAAACATTCTCTGGAAATACACCTGGTTCAACAGAGAATGCTACAATTAAATACTGAATTCTGCTCTGAAATATGCAGTTCAATTTAAATACCAAATGTCTCTTGCATATTTTTTCTATCATTTTTAATTATTATAATACATGCAATTACCAGTTTGCAGTACTTTTCAGCTTTAGAATCCCATAGCCAAAATTAGATCATAATAAAATATTTCTTTGGAACTTTTTTTAATTTCAATAAAAGGTTCTCTTTCACTCCTTTTTAATGGGAATGTTCATTTTAAAGGCATCCAATTTAAACACTATAGCACTATGACAGTGCATTACAATAAAACATAAAACTGTCAGAATTAATTAATGAACAGTAATTACTGTAATTTACAGCAATTCTCTCTGACAGCATCTAATTACCAACAGAGCATCCCTATGACTATAAAGGTAAGCATTTCATTGCTTCTCATTTTTTAATAGGGAAATTGAGGCAGAAATGTTAATTAAGCCCAGAATACTGAAAAATTAGATGTCCAGAATTTAGTCTGGTATGTATCTGTGCTTAGATTTAAAGCTTCTCTCTTGTTATGGGAATGGCTCATTACTCTCTAGATCCCCCTATTACTTCAGCATACTTTCAGAAAGCTAACAGTCTGAGTAGGAAGGGTAAGAAAATTTTGCAGATGGCATATTTTGCTAAGGTTTTAATTTCTTATAAGGGGCAAAATCCCAAATATATAAGTGGAGCTACTAGATTTTAGATCATCTTGGGGGGATTAATTGTCAGTAATTTAAGTATAACAACTTTCAGGCTTTTTTTTTTTTTTTTTTGAGTTTACACCTCTTTCAAAAAAAAGCCACAGTGCTCTTTGGTTACTGTTTCCTGAAAAAGTTATCACAGGAAACAAGGGTGAGGCCTTGCAGCATATTAAACTACATGTGCATTTATTATGGGGTAGGCTAACACCATGCAAATCTACTCCCTTTTTTCCCCATGATAATTAGAGGACATTTTACCTTCAGTAAAAGCAGGCTGAGCCGACACAAAACTAATCACCTTAGAGTAGTTAATACAGTCTCAAACTAAATCTATCTCATGCCATGAGTTGCTTGTTATTCCTACCTTAAATCTCATATTTTGTATTGTAATCGTATATCAACTAATGAAACAACCTAGAAATAATCCAGGATGCCTAACGGGATACAGAGAAAGGGATGCAGAAGACCCTTCATGATCTCATCTATCGAGACGTGGATGTTTTCATTGTATTCAGGTACAAAATATGCAAACATATGTGTGCAGGTGAGAACTAAGATCAGGTAGTTTCTAATTATGTGCCCTTTGTCTGCCCATTTATTATAATTCAGGGAAAAAAGCCACAACAGGATGAGAGGTTCAAGCTGATGTACTATTTGTATAATCATCCCACTCCTAATCTGCCCCTCTCCCTTAGATTACTAGTTTATCCACAGTTTATCCTTTCCTGTCCCATCTTAATCTTTCTGTCCCAGACACATTTCTCACTGCAGTTCCCACGTAGTACTATGTTATACCATACATCTATTAATACTGTCCTTCTGGGTGCCACTATGTCTCTGAATCTGTATTACATTGATAGAAAGATGAATTAGTACATGTCCATAGAGTTCTGTATATAGATTTAAACACATGGCAAAATAGGTTTCTCACATATATATTCCTTGGGCACCGACATGCCAGGGATGGAAGGAATTGTAAAGTTTATATTTCCTTGCCTCGTTACTTCTACTGTCCACTATGGTACACATTTCTGCATCACAGGCCAAGGCTGCTACCAAGTTCCTCTTCAGTTCTCCATTTCCATAAGAGCCGTACCTTCCTCTGCTCTTTAAAATTACCAGAACGCTATGTAACAAGAAAACAAGCACATTAAATAAACATGTTGAAAACACAGTATAGACATAAATACTCCTGAACTGGAAAATTTATGCCTTTCAAAGCAACACCATTTTTCATCGTGCTATGCAAATTGAACTATTTCCTTGGAGTTTATTGTTTCTTGGTTTCTGTTAACACATGAATCTGCTTACTTTAACCAACAGCTGGAAAAGATGAATCATCTAGAATACGACCTGTGGGACTGCACTGGAGTTCTGCACATACCATTGCACAGTCTTAAATTCATATATGCCTTAAATGGCAAAACTGCCAGTATTTTTCTGAAAAGCACGGAAAATTTGCACACATTGTTAAAATGTTCAAAACCACACATATTTGTTCTAACTTTGCGAAGTAGTACAGCCTATGAAGTCAACCTTGCTATTAGTTTTTCTTCTCCTCATAAAAGGCTAGGAAGTCAATACAGAAAGCTCACTTTCCATTTTCCAGAACACGGGTAGTGCATAAACATATAGAATCACTCCTGATTTCTCTCTGACAAAGAAGAGGAAAATAGACAGCATAAACAAGACGGCAGTTTCAATGGTCTCTGGGTTTGGGTATAAAAGACATTTGCCAGGCTTTCTCATTGCCTTTGTTACACAATCCATTTACAGTTATAATCAGTGGTAATTAACAGATTGCCTATAGTTTCTCCTGCAACTTCTTTCCCCTTTTGGTTCACTAGTAGATGTGTTACATACAGATGCTGATATTCAAATGCCCCTGCAGGTCTAGGGAACTGCTGAAATTCTTACAATTCATACTGTTTTTGCTATGATACTGTACAGGAACATGTAAACAAAATGATGACACAAAATGGCATCAGGATTTGGCATGAATTAGCTGCTCACCTGCATGCACCTTTAGTGCAGCCTCTTTCTTAGTCGAGTGCAAATTCTGCAGGATCTGCTTTTCAATTTATCAAAACCCAAGCATTCTGGGCCTCTTTTGTAGCACCAGCCACCCAAACGTGAACTGAGTGTAAATGGTTGATGCTGGGACTCTGTAATCCTTCCAACAGCCAGCTCTAGTGCCTCTGCCACTATTCCTAGCTTCACTAAGCCGCAGAAGAATAAAACCTGACTTGAATTTTATCATGTTTACTTGCAGATACTGTGAATGTTATGGACAATACAGTCACCTAAGAAAAGTGTGGCAAAGATACCTGAAAGCCATGAATTGGCTGCTTGCATGCCACAGGTCTAATACTTTGTACAATACTGACTTGGTTGTCAGCAGCCTAACTACTTAAATGTGCACATTTGATGGAGAACTCCATCAGCCCCTGCATAAATAAGCTGGCAAAAAAAGGAGACAGCTTTGAAAAGTCTAACAGCTGCTGCAAATTGCAGTGTTTCCCTGTATCACAAGATTACTCCCCATCTTATCTATGCAGAAGAAGGTCATTCCTTTTCATGGGGGGAATGTAATATTCCAAAATCTAATTTCAATCTGATTAAGAACAACAACAACAAAATTCAAATACTGAAATGCTCAGTTAAAGGGGACGCATTTATTGGACATCAAAGCCCTGGAGCAGTTTGCATAAAAGTTCCCGGTTACAAGGTCAGCTCCTGAAAGGTGGCAGCCTCGGAAAGCCCAGATTTCCTTCAGCTAAGAGGTTGCATTGGCAATTTTCCAGTATATTTTGTTCTTGATATTTTGGCCAAATTGGGCCATTTCTACGAAACATTCCTGTTTAACTATTCACTGCATTACAATGAAATATGCTGAATTTAATTCCTTCTTACTTTTTCTCGGTATTGCTGAGCTCTTCAATTTCACTGAACTATGTTTCCACCTCTCAGGAACCACTCCGCTGCTTAAGGAGAAAGCAGACTGCCTGGAATGCTATATAACACTTAAACAAAGCAAGCTTTGTAGCGGGAAGCAATATATTCTATTAGCCCTACTGATCAAACTTACCTAGATAAGACTCAAATCCTCTTCTGTGGGACAATAAAGGACCACAAAAAATTACTAATTTGAATTCAACGTGCATTTACAGTAGAGCTTCACTCTATCAATCTGCTAAGAGGTAGCAGCCTTGGAATGCAGTCCATGCAGCCTTGCAGTAGCTTCATAGTGTGGCAGCTGCAAAAGAGCTGCAGTGCAAATAAAAATCAGGATTTTCTTTTTCTCACCATTGCAAGGATCGATTTCAAATCAAGGCTACCTGTGAAATCAAGAACTTGAAAGCAAAGCAGCAAAGTACAGTGAATTCTAAGACTGTCTAAAGCTGACACTCTTCCTTTTACCTGCTTTGATAGGCTTTATAAAATAATACAGCAAAATCCTCAAAGAATTTTGAGAAAATATATTCTGCAGCAATACGGAAAAGCTGCATAATAAAATACAACGCACTCATTGCTCAGCAATAACAGACATTTCCTCCAGTGAGGGGTGGATATAACATGGGTCAGGCCATGGATTTCATCTGGTAGCTGTCAATTTAAGCAAAAACATAAGGAATAAAGGGGGAAAAAAATCTTGGCTTACAAGCAACTTGCTAAAGCACAGCGCTTCAAACCTGCATCTTAGATGTCATTTCACTGGCTTTTTTTATTCCCTGTAATCCATCAATATAATATGGCACATCAAAGCTGGACTCTAATCTTTTAAATTAATATTTTAAAAAGATTGCAAGTGTGTTGGTTTGGCTCCTTGGAAATGCTTTCTATTTTAACGAATGGAAGGCAGAGCTTAAGATGCATGTTTATAATTTTATTGCTGCACTGCTGACATTGCTTTCTTGACTTAACAAAATGAAGATACTGCAATTGCAGTTAGGAGTTTATTTCTCTTATCGCTCACTGGCTATCAGTAAATCTCAGATAAGGCTTCTCTGGATTAAATACTGTCACCAGTGAAGTCCCAATAGCAGCATTCATAACAAATTATTTTTCTAATTTTTTATTCAGTTTGGAACATTCTTAACAGCATTCTCAACTTACAGGACAGAAACGCAAGATATAGTACAACAGTACTATACAGCCACAGAAATTTTGCCATTTCATATTTGTCACTGCTACATAAAATATTTTGAAATGAGGAGGAAATGTATATTTGCTAGAAAATAATGAATGCAGAGCATTACAAATTCCTTATTTTGTGTTTTGCGGCAAGTTTTGTACGTAGGGGAATTTTGCCAAGACTGAAAGTTCAAACTCCCCTGATAAAGAAGGGAAGGAGAGGTAGTTCAATTCAGCTAAGGTAGGGTCCTTGGGAGCACACAGAGGCTGTGTCTGTATAGAAAAGTCAGTAAGACCCACGGGATGAAGGCTGTAGAGCAAGACAGTTGGTCTGAGAAACCAGTATTAACCATATACGGATTTCAGGGATTTACTCCAGACTGGATCTATCCTGGCTCAACACACTGAACATCCACAAATAACTGGACCACACTAGATGCAAACATGGAACACATCTTCCAGCTGAGTCTCACCCAAAAAGAATTAAGCTTGTAAGTTCTCAGATGTAAGCCTGGAATGTAAAGTAAATCACGGTAAATGGGAATGACTGGGAGATTTGCTCTGAAAATGCTTTAGGCCACTATGTATCTCATCTGTGCTTGTTCTGGATGCAAATACCCGCCAAATATCTTGATCCTATGACCCTTGCTTGTATTCAGTGATAGGAGGAATGATCCACAGGAGGTGTAAGTTTTCTAGACTCACTGAAAGTTTTAAAAATGCCTTTCTATACCAGTGGGTATAGAGGTCATGTGCCTCTGTCTGCTTCCCTTCTAGCATTTATGACAGTACAGCCGCTGAGTTTCATAGGGTAAAAATAGTAAATGTTTTTACCATATCATAATGCCCTAGAAAGTAGTGAATAGTGCTTTCCCTTCTGATGTCGATTCAAAACTTATCAGCTGAAGAAGACTCTGACTCTGCCCCTTTTCTTAGATTAGTGCTCCAACTACTATTAAGTGAAAGGTGGGTGAGTGATGCCACTGCCTTATTTTGTAAAAGATCCAATCCTGATGTTTTGGGCCTTCATTCAGTACAGAGATGAGATTACAAGAGGACTGAAATTTCTGGCACTGGTTTCTCATACTGCTCAGTGTCTAACTTAGCTAGATAGGATCACTGTCTGAACACCTTCAGTGCCTCTTCCTCTACTGGCCTTAGATTATACAACATTTATTTTACAAGAACTGAATACAGAGACTTGACTTACAGGCCCTGCTTCCCACCTCTGATGGTTAATAATTAAAATATAGTGTGTCTTCCTAGATTTATACTAGAAAGATTTGTCTGGTACTATTTTTTTTTATTAAATAGATAACGTTTTTTATTTCTTTGGCAAAAATCAAAGAAGTTTTTGGGGAAAGGTGCAATAAAACCAAGACAGGAATGTGATTGAGAAAAGGCATGGTAGTTAGTAGGCGTCGACTTTAATATCTTATAAATTCAGTTTTCAACTAGTTCTTGAGTTCTTCAGGACAGATTCTTCTTTGTTTTGTTGCTTAAGAACCCAACTTTATCCTTCATTTGTATGATAATATAGTTTTAGATCTATGTGTATTTTGAGGACATCAGATATTGTTCCACAAGGCGCACCCTCTTTTTATTCAGAGAAAGATTCCTGAAAGAGACAGGTCGAAGAAGAATCACCAGTTCTTATTGTGTAGCTGGCGAACATTATATCTCTAAATGACCAGTCACGATTTATTTCTTTTCTACTCTTGGCTCATTAGTTGCATCCATATCTTTTCCCACTGAAAGTCCCCTAAAATGGTTTCTAATTTGTTGGTACAGTTTCAGCACTAGCTGGGAGGGAGAGAGGAAAGCTCTTCCTACCTGCAATCAAGTGCTACATCAGCTTGTCTTAGCAAATCGCAAAAAATAAATCAATCGTAGTTTGCACTACCTAAAGAGACAAATCATTCTAATCAAAGCGGTGATTTACCAGACTACAAGCTAGTGAATTGTTTTGTTTTTTCCTTCCATTAGACTAACTAAAGAAGATTTTGTTCCTTTAATCTTCATTCATTATGTCAAAGAATCCTACATGGCACTAAAATAAATAACAACTTACTCTTTACATTGTTTAATAAAACTAGAAGCTCAGTTGGTCTTATAAATTCTTATAAGCCTTCTAATTAAAAGAATAACTTACAGTAAAAAAACCCCAACCCTATCGGGTTCTTTTCTTTTGAAACAGCAGAAGACAGAATAGATAGGATTGCTCCAAAGAAGTGACATTTAGTGACGCCCCACAGCAGTTCTAAGAAATCCCCCAAACACATTCATCTGTTTTTCTATCAACACTTAAATAAAA
>VXBO01007036.1:0-12251 GCA_013400135.1 Rhinoptilus africanus
AGCAGCGGATGGGACCCTACCCGAGAAACCTAAGGAAAAGGACGAAGAGACGAACGTACAGAACATCTAAGGTTAACTGTGATTTCACCATCCTAGTTTTGATACTATTAAACTTCAGTTGTATCTCCAAGGAGCTTATTTCTAAACCATCTGTATTTTAGGAAAATTAATTTTCAGTTTGTAGTCTGAACTACAGACCCTGAGGTTCCGGGTGCCTTCAACATTTCACAGCTTTCCTCCTGGAGTCAAATGCTCCGGTTTTAGGTACAGCCGCAGCATCTCTACCATTCCACGGGCAGCCAACGAGGCCAGCCAAGGATCAAGACCGACCGCTCCAAGGTAATGCAATGAAATTTAGGTTGTAGTCGGGCCTACTCCAAAGATAGAGGCCCAGAAGAACCCTGCTTTCAATTCATGGGAAATTAACTTGGCGCACATCAGACAACAATTGGAACAGATAACAGTTAATTTTTATACACGCGTAGTTTGATCAGTTTGCACAGCGGTAGCGAAAGTTTCTACCTAGAAATCGCTCCAGAAAAACCCACTGAAATGCACAGGTTTGGGGAATTCACAGGGAATTGCAGAATCAATGTAACCAGCTGCTCTTAAATCGCTCCCCTTGTAATTTCTGATACAAGTTCTCACCCTCAGCTCGCACAGCTGGGAAGGGCTACCCCAGCTGTTGGGCATCAGCAGCTTTCAAGAGTCATTTTATACCCAACACCCGAAGGGATGTAGCACTTGTGGTCTGCGGTAAGATTGCTGAAACTGACAAGTTTGCTGGTGACACAAAGCTGGGAGGGGTGGCTGACACCCCGGAAGGCTGTGCCGCCATCCAGAGAGACCTGGACAGGCTGGAGAGCTGGGCGGAGAGGAACCTCATGAAATTCAATAAGGGCAAGTGTAGGGTGCTGCACCTGGGGAGGAATAACCCCCTGCACCAGGACAGGTTGTGGGCTGACCTGCTGGAGAGCAGCTCTGAGGAAAGGGACCTGGGAGTCCTGGTGGACAACAGGATGGCCATGAGCCAGCAATGTGCCCTGGTGGCCAAGAAGGCCAATGGCATCCTNTCGCACTGCACACATTAACAACTTCTACCCAGAACAGGACAACCAAGCCAACACTGGATTATCTTCTTCTGAAAACAAGAAGAAATAAAGGTGAATCCAGGGAAGTTTTTTATACAGCTTTTAAGACAACAATGTTCGTGTTGCTAGTGAACTTGTACACTTGTTACTACTCGGGTCATAGGCAGTTTTTTAGGCTTTTTTATTATTATTCATTTTTTCCTACATGCATACAAGGCAAAATAAGAACTGTACACGATTGGCTAAAAAGGAGGATTGCAGCTTTTCCTGAAGCTACTTAGAACGTAGGCTTGCCTGGAAAGTTTGTTTCATAGCAGGACTATTCGAGATCAGGATGCCGCAATTAGTTTGATGCATAAAAACTGACGACCTTCACCGGGAGAGACACAACCGCTTCTAACTGGTTTTCTTATCCCTGAACTTTTTGATAACCGTTAATACCGCTTCTATGAAGGACTTTCTGAAGTCTCTGCAACATGAGAGAGACCTCCTCGGAAGAGGCCAGCCAGTTTCCTTGCTGGGGAAAGCAGCTCCACTACAACGACACATAAAGCCTTCAAGTGCTGGGATGTTCCCCACCTCGGGATCTGCCGGAGGTCTCTCTGGGGGAAGCAGGACGCTGGGCTTCCAAGACGCGAGCTCCGGAAGAGAGGGAACCCGGTGAAGGCAGGCTGTGTCTCGCCCTCCAGTTGTTGGCGCTACTGAAGCGGTAAGTGACAGACCTACTCACCTTGCCGGCGTCGGGACACCGGCAGTCACGGTCCTGAGGGGTTCCAGCTGCGTTAATGAGATTACGTCACACATTAATTTAGTGAAAACATGTCTTGTTTCCCAGATTAGTAGTGTTACTCCACCTTTATCACGCGGGCAATTCCAAAAGTCAGCATATAAAAAACACTGAGCTTTACTTTTACGGACTAAATATATTGACACCTTTTATACAAATAAAAGCTAATTATAGTATTACATTAATAACAAATTCTAATACAAAAACTGTGTATTTTGTAAAATGTGATTTTTAAATCAAAGCTCTACAGAAACATACACCTCCCCTACAAAGTTGTCCAGTCCGCTGAGCAACATTTGCTCAAAATATAGTTACGAACTTAAATATGCTCATAAGTGTATTACACTTGAACTAGACGGTTGGATAAACATTACCGAAGTCAGAAATGAAGAAAATCTCCTAATTCCCAGAAGTAGCTGAACAACCCCAAGTGAGAAGCAGCCACCAACTGGGGACAGCCCAGAGCTGGAGCACCTCTGCCCTGCTGGTAGCTGACTCCCTGCCCCCCCCCCTTCCCCCACAGTCAGCAGTGGCGGGAATACTTTAGTGTCACCAATCAATAATATACAAGAGGAAAAAAAAAAAAAAAAGTAACTGTTGGCGGTAAGAAATGAAGTCACAAGCCACGTCCAGATCACGGGCAATACATTGCCTACACCAATTACAGACTACAAACTTTCTGTAATAAAAACCGATTTACCAAATATTCAAAACAGATTTTTGCCTACTGCTCTACTTCACGCAAGTTTACTGCTTTTAGGGTTTTAAATATTACGAAATGATCAAACTAGCTGAATTAAAGGGATATAAAATGATCATCTATCAAACATTCACTTTATACATAAACATTTCTGAAACAGATTTACAGTATACAATTAGTTTATGCAGCTTAAGCAACTGTTATAGTGTCATCTCTCAAAAGCAGCCCAAAGGTCTAAGATTTTGTTAAAAGGTTCTCAGTCACCATTCAAATTTTAACCACCTTGTCTCCCAGCGTTCACCCCCACGCCATCACATTTAACACCGCAGGGTTCGTTTAATAAACTGCACGTTATTCCCTCTAAGCCTCTGCTGCAAACCCCCCTGATGCGCAAGAGCAGCTCCTTAACTCCCATGTGTTTTTAAATACAACGTATCTACACGTTCCCCCCAGAATGCTTTCGCTTCCTGAGCTAGACATAAAATACCTTAAAACAGGTTTAGACGCAGATCTGAGCCCCCGTTAGCAAACTACATTAAAATGCAGGGGGCGGGGGACAGAAACCCACACAACTTTTGGTAGCTGGCACTACTATTCGTTGGCGCTCTAACTACATTTTAGATGGATCTAATAATCTGTTGAATAAGGTAGCAAACTTCATGGTTTAATTGTCTAAACTACATTACTGTGTATTGCTCTTTTATGATGTTTATATAAAAGAACACGTCTATTTCACAGCCTACTAAATACTCTTTATAATCTCCATCTTGTCATCTAGGAGACGGGATTTAGAAATGCTTTAAATCTGTGACGGAAGCATGCGATTTCAGTGGGGTTTGGTTTTGGTTTGTTTTTTTTTAAATCAAATCTGATCGTGCCCAATGCTAGTATCAAAATCAAGGAAGGACGGCGTATTAAACTGGTATTTTGCAGGTACATTTCAATATTTAAAATCCATTTTTTATTTTCATCTGAGTCTCATGTCACCGTCAATGAAAAAGAACAAATCTAAAACAGAAAGCAGATTTGTGTTTGGAGGAAAACGGGTTTTGGAGCTATCCATGATTTCTGTTTTTCAATCCGGATTCCATAAATCATTTTGGAATGAAAAATTAATTTTCTACTCAAACAGTAAAGTAACTTGTAGTAAAAACTATAGTATTAGGTAAGCTTATACAGTAAATTACAATGTGGTACGCTTGGGGTTAAGGTGCTACTCCATCCACCCTGAAGTCTTTTAAGGATTTTACCACGTGGGCATCATGTCTGGGAACCAGACTCTACCGAGATGCTTTGAAACTTCCCAATGGATCTGCTCTAAGCTGTATTTCTGATCAGGAATCAAAACTTCCTCCATAATAGAGAGCTGAGAGAGACGACCACCACACATCTTCACAAACTCAACAAAGGCACTGCAAGAGACTTCACACTCTCCTAGGCCAACGGCTGACAGATACTTGCAACGTTCCGCAATGCGGATCAGCTCCTCGTCCAGCGGCCGCAGTCCGTTGGCGCACACCACCAGTTCAACTAACCGAGGACACGTCATCCCAACGCGCCCCAGTACGTCTTTGCTCACCGATCTTCCGAAGTAAAGGTGAGTGACGGGTATTTCGTAACGAAAGAACGGGTCAAACTCTTCTTCGTACAAGAAAAAGTACATCACTAAGTTCACTTTAGGAGAATGCCTGATGAAAGCGTCCCAGCTGCTCTTCTGAATGGTGTGGAACTGAGTCTGCCCGGGATTTTCACTGACAACATCAATGCGCAAGTGTTCTAACCTGACGTGTTTTTCAGAAGACAAAGCAAGCAGAAGCTCGTCGCTCAGCAGGTGGTAGTTCAGTGCCAGTTCCCGTAAGCCGTGACACTGGTCAGCCACGCAAAGGATACCTGGGAAAAGAGAACGTTATGAAAGGGGCCGCACAGGTAAATACCTGAGCAAGAAGTACCAAACTGATTGTGTTTATGTCGGTCAAGAGAGCACAGAAACCATGTACTTCAACATGCAGTTAAGACCCAACATCAAAACCAAACCACACCAGACAGCCAGAGCATGAATCTGTTTCACGGAAGCACAGTCTCGGGACTTCTTTGTACCCACGTGGTAAGAGACGCATCCACTAATGCGACTACATCCCTGTTTCACTAGGGAAACGTAAAGAAGTTAACAGACTGCATTGTACACTTTCCTGCCGGAGTTGATTCTCTTGTAACAAGCCAATAAAAAGCATACTTTGTTCTGCCCTTTTGTAAGGCCACATATACTCAAATTCAATTTTGTAAAAGGGGCTTACTCAAAAGTCTTTCCCTAGCTGGCTCTGGAAGAACTGCTGTCCCTCTCTGTGGCTGACAAAGCAGCCACAACCTGAGGGAAGCAAACATAAAACAAATGCTACATTTTAATTCACTACAGAACTTGCTGCTGTCAGTATTTGTTTTTTCTAGCACAGCGTAAATACTTACATTTGGCAAAGCAACAGTAAAAGAGAGGGAAAACACTAAAAACTGGGAGCAGTAATTCCTGGAACAGTGATTTTCAGACTCTCCTTTTAATGAATTAATATAACCTGCTGCTCACTGAAGACAAAGATATGAACAAAAAGAATTCAGTTCAGTCTGTAAGGTTTCCGCTCATCCTATTTCCAGATACAAGCAAAGGTGCCACACTGGTAATGGTGCTAAAAAAAAGCTCTAGAAAAAAAGCATACAGTCCTCTGCATTTCATGTGACCCAGAAAACCGCGTGAAATTCAGGATATGGTCTTTCCATTAATAGAGGAGATGAGAACATAGCATTTAATATGCAACCCAAAAACCTGAGCTCAATAGACTAGAGCTTCGAGGCAGTGGGAAGAAGTATAGAAA
Organism: Rhinoptilus africanus; assembly: GCA_013400135.1. Lineage (NCBI taxonomy): Eukaryota > Metazoa > Chordata > Aves > Charadriiformes > Glareolidae > Rhinoptilus > Rhinoptilus africanus. Next base: position 5,443 of record VXBO01007036.1, read on the forward strand.
AACAGCGGTTATTTTAAGATGCAGTTATTAAACTCAAAAGCCTGTACTGAGCTCAAAAACTCTTTCTTTAAAAAAATCACCATAAAAATATTGCAATGCATTAATATATATACCAAAAAAGGGCGTATTTTTCACTGAAGGATCTGCAAGAACACATGCATCAAAAGCTCTTCTAACTGTATCAAATACTGACCTTTCAAATATAAAAAGTTTGTTAAATGAATAAAAAAAAGCACAGAATTTATATAGCAGAATTTTAACCAAACTCTTATTGCAACTATTTCCTGTAAAAAGTGTATATATGTAAGCATATTCATTATTTCATTCAGGGGAGAGGGCATGGTATCAAAGATGAACTGAAAATCCAGGATTTTTTTTTTTTAATTGGAGTACAAAATCAGAATAACCTTAGAAATACCTTCTACACATTCCAGAGATCATTTCCTGTCCCTAAATCACAACACAGTTACCCTTACAGCAACACTCCCACCAGAGCTACTGCAGCCCCTCCATTTAAGCAGACTGACATGTGCTGCTCCATTCCTAATACCTAGCTCAGCTGCCACGTGAAATATTCCAAGCAGAGTTTCCCGAGCTGAGATACATTGTCTCGCCACTACACAGTTTCAGAAAACAACTTGCTACAAATTTAACACCCAAACCAGATTCTAATCCAACTGCCATCCTTCAAACAATGATCTTTGTTAACTCTTAAGGGCATGTTATTGACTAGTGTAACGCAAAAAGGGAAGAAGGCAAGTTCAACTCACCACAAATCTTTTGTGGGTCTAGGACTGCACATCCCTGACACATACTGGCAGCGAAATGATGTCCCCTGCATATCGAACCGACAACGAATATGGAATAGTTACTGGAGGGCCTGCCTGGAGCCCATGCTGCAAGGGGTGCATGCACAGAACATCCTCAGCCCTGCCCCTGCCTTTGTGGCACCAAGCTCTGACATCATATAGCATGTATTTGCATCAAAAAAAAAACCCCACCCAAGGAAAACCAACCCACCCTCTACTAAACCGCTGATGCAGACACACCCTGCATCTTACTCTTCTTCCCTGCTCGCCCCCACTCAAAGAGAAGCAACCCTGCTATCCCCAAAGCAGAGCAGAAACAGCCTTCACAGAAACGCTGTCAGTCCCCTCTGTTCCAATAGCTAATATTTCAGGTAATAATCAACAGCACATCGATGTGGATTTTAAAGTGACCATTACTTTGTTTTCCAAGGCACTGTTGCAGTTCTGATGCAAGTTAAATTCAGTTCAGAGGCGAAGCAGCAAGCAGAAGAAACTGCAGAGGTGTTCACGTTTAGAAACACGCCACTGCCTTAGTTTCTCCAGCCCAAACCCAAACATGCCTCTGTCTTTGCATAGTAATTTAGGGATCATTCAAGAGCAACTTCTAGAATCAATTCAATCTTCCATCAATCTTTTTCCTCCATCCCTGCCGCAGTGGAGTCTCTCTTGCACTACTTGCATTATTCTTCTCTGTCCTTCACTAACAAAATCCTTCAGAACTGATCCAGTACTCAGCATTACCCCCGCCCCCCAAACTGCAATTTGAAGGCCTATTATACAATTCTAAGTGCATCTGTAAGTAATTAGTTTTGCACAATTCGTGGCTCTTTTGGTTCAATTAGTTTTTTCCACATTTATAGCAGCCTGCTAATTATAATATTCCCAATGGGAAAAAAAATCCAGGTAAGTCTTGGTACTCCAAGTTTCGCATTTTCCTTAAAAGTCTCATTTTCGCAGCCTGTCTGCTCTGAAGCCAACAATCACCATACCAGCTCCTTTTTATGTTCCACTTTTTTCTCCATCTCAAGGCACACCCAGGCTCAAATTAAGCAGCCACACTCTCCTGCTGTTTGCTGAGCGCTGTGGTTTTGTCACTCATGCCTCTGATCCCATTTTATTCACCTCCACTCCATGAAGGACAGTAGTAGTTGTGCTCCTTGTTCCTTCAACGGGTGTTGCCGTTCCTTACCCATTGTTCCTTCAATTTAAAACATCATAGGAGATACATCACACAAAATACACCAGTCAAACAACTTCGTAAACCTGCGTCCTCTCCCAAATTATCAAGTGAACGATGCTCCATAAAACCTTCCAGCAAGGATTAGCCACAAGCCAGCAGAGTCTGCTGGAGCTGACAGATTGCTCTTGGATCTAAGTCCGAGGAAATGACTCTTTGCCTAACTACAAATTACTGCTGCAGCCTCTTCCTCTTGACAGACATGTGATGGCTCCTATATTTCTCACACACAAGGATTCTCAGATGAAACGTTAAATCAGAAAAACCCCAGTCACTCAAGCTAAGTTAAACAGCCCCCTGTCTATGATTACAAAGCTTTGAAGGAAATAACACTCCAGTCAACACGCTGGTGGACGCTTTGCTGGAAAAAATCTGCTGCAAAACAAACCTGCATTTTCAGGGCTTCTTTATACAAAACCAAACACAAGGTTTTGTCTGACAGCTAACGCTTGCAAAAGGTACGGAGTTTGTGTTCAGTTTGTTATCACTACAGCAACATGCTCTCTGCTACAGTATCATTTTCCCCACCGGTGAATTTTAGGTATAACATACCTAATATTTACAGATGCAATATACTTGCGTGAAGAAAGCTAGGCGACTACAGTAGTTTCTACTTATCCTCAGAAGAGCAATTTAACTAAGTTGCCAGCATCTCATTTATCATTCCTCTTCCATTTCTCAGTGTAAAACTGAATCACAGTCCATCAACTTAACACTTGCAATCTTGCTCTGCACTGCATAAATCTTCAACAAACGTTGATTCTACGAACTTCAAGAATCTAAGTGCTTTCATTCTGATAGGAGCTGGCTTCGTTCTTGCTACAAACACACTTCAGAATGCTAATGAAGTACATTTGGTAATGGCAGAAGTTCTGCACTGCTCAGTCTCATCTCCCCTTTGTTGATGCCGTCTGCATTTATCCTCCGATAAAAGATTAAACTGCTTGCTTTCAGAATGACTAAACCAGCATCTTCATAATCCCTGACAGTGCAACACTCAAAACTCACACATAATGAGCCGCGGAAAAGGAACTCGTGTCCCAAAAAAAGCTTAATTATGCTGGAATACTTGAATAGCCATCGCAGAAGTAGTATGCTATCAAGTCAATGCATACAAGTTCCACTAGAGCTTAGTTATTTGTCCCGAAGAGACGTGCACTATTGTACCATTAGCTAAGCATTCACTCTGCAAGTGGTGGGATGGAAAGACCGACGACCAGTTGAATTAGTATTCCATTCAGTGCCAGTTGCTGTAGACACCACGTTCACCCTCCCTCTCCCCCCACCCCTGTTTTTCCAGGAGTTTACTGGTTTCAGACAGAATGCAATGCATACATTTAAAAAAACCCCAAAACACAGTAGCTTACCAGCTGGAGAAACGTGAGGACAACTGCTCATTTTCAACAGTTTGAGAGTGTCGCTGTTGTTAGCCACTAGCACTTTGAGAGATGGATCATCTACTGGTGTATCATCAATCTTAAGTGAAGAGAGGGATTTGGAGTTTACAAACACCACTGTCAATGCAGAAATAAAGTGAGACTGGAAGAAAAAAAAAAGTTTAAATGAAACAGTAGTATCCAAAATAAAAATCTCAGTAGTTTTACGCTGTACACAGCAGTCATAGTTTTCTTTTACTTACTGACAGCATTTGGGGAAAAAGGCATTCTTTTGATATTGCACAATTAAAAATTAATACTAAAATTGACATATTTTTGTGTAGAGGAAGTATAATAATTTTTTTGCTATCAGTGTATGCATTGGCAAATCAGAATGTCTAACATTAAATGTAAACAAAGAATGTGACTCAGGACAATCCACTGCACACACTTAAATCTATAGAAAGACCATGTGCAAAGAGAAAGCCTAAAAGCTCTAATTTTGAGAATAATTTGCAAGTTGCGCTCCAAAGCAGCATCTTCTAGCAGCAGAGCCAAGGAGCACGTGATCAATCAATTACCAATTAAGCAGCACAGACAATACAGGTGCAGTGCTCAAGATTGCTTCTCAGTGTTTTTATGCAACCACTGAAACCTACCAGTAAAGACGGAGCCCAGGAGACCTTAACTTGAAAAACACTGACTAAAAAAGCAGATGCAGCAGTGCTTGTAGAAGTCATTGTTGATATGAAGGAAGTGAATAATTAGCTTATCTTCATGATTTCTCATAAAGCTGACTGAATAGAAGACCTAAAAAAAGCACCGCCTCCATGCACTACATTAAGTATCCCATAAAATTACCTGCTACTTTGATTTCAGTACTGTTTCAGCCACGTGCACATGTAGAATCCTGAATACGGTTATATGAGAGAAGGCCTGGCAGCAGTTATTTGTTCACTCTTATGTTACGTGTTTGTGGTTTTTGCTAGAACTCACACACAATTAGATTTAGAGCAGAAATTAATATTTTCACATTAACATAAACTGTCAAAGCCAGTCCATTCAAATGGAAACAGGAAGTTAAAATCAGAAGCATTAGGCATTTTGGCTTTAGGTACCAATCCAAGCTATCCTGACAATGTGCTGATCATATACGTTACATACTGAAAAAATTCAGAATACAGAGGGGAAATGCTATTAAAGCGTTAGGATTGTGTTTTAATTCTCTGTATTTATAATGTAATTCCCTTCACTAAGAAGGCTATTAAATGGAAAGGTAAAAAAAGTTAATTATATTTACAAAAGCAGGTAACTTGAAACTGTAGTTTGAAGAGCTAACAGAAGACACTATCCCAAAATGTAAAAGCTGGTGATTTAATGTCTTTTCAGTATTGCCGTATATGTAGCCTATGGTAAGATTCTTTAAAAGATTTCTGTGGAATGTGCTTAGTGAAAACACAATGTCAAACGTGATTTACAAATATTTTCCAGATGTCAAGTTACTTGAAATTGAGTGCTGATGAAGACAACGCAAAGTAGGTCAGACTTCCTATACGGTCCGATTAAAAATAAAAAATAAAACGATTGTGTGGTGTTAACCATTTTTCAGATACATTCATCTTTGCCTGCTCGTCAACCAATGGGCCTGTTACTAACAGCTTCCCACAACAACTTATTCATAGTCCAATTAAATTCTTTAGCTTCATTAGTGGTCTAAGAAAATTTAGAAGTCATTGCTGGTACCATATGTCGGTGACGATATTATTGGAGTGGTAAACATCAAAAGGCAAATTATGCCTACAGTTGATGTTGGTTCATTCTGAATACATATTTTTAAAGGCCGCATTTTATTAGGAACAAAAAAAGGAAGCCTGTAGTTTAGAAATCTTGAAGGTGAGTAATACCATAGCATGAATGACTACAAAGAAGTATTCAGCAAGCTAACTAGGACTGTAACATATCCCTCCAGTGAAAAGTCAGTGAGGGAGCTAAAACAGCATTCATATTAAGAAAGGAAAGAATATGCAAGAGCTGAAATAACGAAGTATTGCTAACACACTGACACTGTGGATTTTTCCACTACATTCAGGTTCTCTTATAGGCATGCTGAAAAAGGAAAAAAAAAAAAGTCATACAAAAACTAATTAAGGATCTGGAAAGCCTCTTTGAAAATTAAGGATTAAAAATACACATTCAAGAGAATTACATGACGCAGCTGTGAAGGATAATAATCAATAATCCTTCTGTAGCTAACCTTGCTTAAACCCTATAGCCTACTTCCTTTCCTGAGGCCGTCCCTACTTCTTCCTTGTCCTTGTTGCCATCATCAGCAATGACGTCACTGAGACCCAGCTAATAGTCTACCTTCTATCTGGCCCTTCACTTGCCTGTGGACTGGATTCAAGAATTGAGGTTGCGAGACATCCAAGATGTTCCTGCCGCAGAACAAGCTGCCCAGGTTACCGCAACCACTCTCCAGCACCTCAACAATGGTACATTTCTATCTCACTAGCAGGAATTCTTGGTTAGAGATTTCAGAGAATTCATGCCTTCTAACAAAATCTAGTTTTTGATAAACATGCAAGGTAAAAAAAGTCAGACAAAGTTTCAGAAATACAGTACACCTTGCCTAAGAATCTGATGTTTGACTGCAAGACATGAAGTACTGAAAATGATGATCACATCACCTTCTAAACAGAGCTCAAGGATAATATAATCCCTACAGCAAGTCCACATGGATAAAACTCTGCCGCTCATTCAATTACAGTCGTCTCCTAAACATCCCCCACAGTCCAATCAGACAGACAGGAATTGTCTAGCCTCCTGATTTGCAACACACTACCAAGCATTACATCGAGGTCAACAGAAAAAGGTCAGGACTAAGTTCTCACATGATACAGAGAGTAAGTGAAACAGTTATCCATCTTAGTACGTCTTAGCTCCTCCCTTTAACAGAGCCCAGTAACGAAATTTTCTGTTATAAAGATTTATATTTTTACAATAAAACTTTATGTAAAGTTATAGAAATACTGCTATGAACCACTGTAGTACTTTGCTATAGAAAAAAAACACACATCTTATAATAATACCTTTGGTAAATCCAAAAAGCTTGGCCGGGCAGTTGAAATTAGCCCAAGTGTTTTCAGCGAGCAATTCACAAGCTGTGACAAAATATCACAAGCAGCTTCTGCAGATTCCTTGCTACTGTCCACCTTAAAAAAAACCAGACAGACTTATTGTTCAGAAAACACTGCATCAAACACAGTTTACAAAAAAGCAGAATAGAGTAGATGTACCCGAATGTTTTGTTCAATTCACCTTCTGAAATGTGATGCCAGTCAAAACAACAAAACTCCTCATCAGGAATCCAGCATCATCATTCTTCCC
>VXBO01007036.1:19718-98658 GCA_013400135.1 Rhinoptilus africanus
GCGGCTGGCCCTGGCCGCTCGGCGGCCGGGGAAGGGAGGAGTGGAGTCTGGAAAAGAATAACCGGGGGTGACACTGGCGGAAGAGCTGGATCTTCATCACTGGTAGAGCCAATTAGCTCGGTGATTTGGAAGCTCCGCGCCAGGCTAGCCGTAGGAATAAATGTAATGGAGAAAGCAAACAATCGATGCCTTGTGGGCCCACCCAGCACTGGAAATGGCGTGCTTGAGGTATTGCCAGGCAAAGGAATCATAGAATCCGTGAGGCTGGAAGGGACCTTTAAGATCATCAAAACCCACTTCTAAACCATGTCCCTCAGTACCACATCTACCCTTTTCTTAAACACCTCCAGGGATGGTGAATCCACCACCTCCCTGGGCAGCCTATTCCAATGTTTAATAACCCTTTCAGTGAAAAAATGTTTCCTGAAGTGAAAAAATGTTTCCCGATGTTCCTGAGGAGACAAAGTGGTGTGTGACAATTCCCTTGGGCTGCAAATGCCTTGTTACCGTGCATTCCCTGTTCATCCCGTACAGCTTATTTTTCAGTCCTCTATGTGGCTGAAAGTTTTGAAGTCGTTAGGATTCCCAAAGCTTTTTTTGCAAGCTCTAATAAATTGCTGCTTTAATTTTTCGTTTCGGGCGAGTGGGATACAATTCCAATTCCCATCATGAAATTTCTTGGAAACAGCCAGATGTGACCTAATCCTCTCCCTGGTCTTGAAATGCCTTCAAAACCGGGTAACAGTTCTTCAGTGATCTCTCCCCATCTCAGAGTACTTCAAGAAGCACCTTATATAAAAAGATTCTTCAACAGCATTTTCGTGCATATTTAAAGTCTGTTAAAAACTAATTTTTTTTTTTTACTTTCAGTTCTAAGTCTAGTTCCTTGAGATTGTTGGTGGGGAAAAAATGACTTGCAGAGAAATAACAATGTTTTTCAGTGAGAAAGGTTCATTTTACTCTTTATATGAGAGAATATTCTCTTTTTCTCCAATTCAAAATTGCTTGAGACATATTTAATGCCTTGTCAGACATTATAGTTCTGTGTGTATTTATAAATCTCCATCTAGCCTTCAGCTTTTCAGGAAATGCATGAAAAATCTGGGAATAAGAGGTGGGTTATCCCCTCACCTTGTGCAGCTTAATGAGCATCTCAGACATCCTTGTGATAGCGTGTAATAGCAAATATGTGACTGTGTAACTCATTCGGTTGTACGGAACAGTTACACAAACCTTGGTAGATAATGAGGTGTGTTTATGGCTGAAGCCAATACTCTCAAGAAAACTGAAATAACTTTTGCTCTCCCCACTTGGAAATGTTTGGTGTCTTTCATTCTCGCTGTTTAGGAATTACTGTTTCAGCCCCGTGTTGCAGTTCTCTGAAGGTGGGAAGGTAACAGCCCCCACTTACAGTTTCTAGTAATGACAAGTTATATTTGCAAGCATATAACTTGCAGGCTGCTGGAGATGTGGGAGAGGAGCATAGACTCCGACTACAAAGGGCTGACCCAGACCTGGGCCCAGTACCTGGGGAGAAGGATCTATTATTTATCAGTGAGTGCGGATCAAACAGCTGCAGCTCCGTTACTATTTTTGGGCAGCGTTACGCTGATGATGTGACTGATGCATGCCTTTTGAAGTCGGTAGAAATACCTTTTCACCAAGATGAACGCTCTAAACAAATTCTGATATCTGCAGAAAAATAAAAAAGGAGCATCTTGAGGCAAAAAATAATCTTTTCTGGGTCTGTGTAGAAGTTTCGGGAGGGCTAGCAGGGCTACAATTTTGTTAATTTTGGTGTAACAGTATTTTAATGCCCCTACTGCATTATCTGAGTTTAGATCATAGAATCATAGAATCATAGAATCCTAGGGTTGGAAGGGACCTTAGTAGATCATCTAGTCCAACCCCCCTGCCAGAGCAGGGTCACCTTAGAGCAGGTTACACAAGAACGCGTCCAGGCGGGTTTTGAATGTCTCCAGAGACGGAGACTCCACCACCTCCCTGGGCAGCTTGTTCCAGTGCTCTGCCACTCTCAAGGTAAAGAAGTTCCTCCTCATGTTTAGGTGGAACTTCCTATGCTCAAGCTTGTGCCCGTTANAGGCTTCTTACAGTGCCTTGCAGTTTTATTTTGCTGCCTGAAATTTGGAGTAAACAAGGTTTGCTTCAATGCCTGTGCCCTTACTTGCTTTGTTGTAATTGCCTGTGTATGTTTTAGGCACACTAAGCGTAGGAGGCAAAGAAAACTGCAGAAGGAGCTCTCTGCGTCACTCTATTTGTGGCCACAGCAGCCAAAAATCAGCAAGAAAGGCAGCTGCAGCTCTGTACTTGGAGGCAAATCGCACCCTGGATGTGGTGCAGGGCACTGCTGACAGTGTCTGTGATGTCTGTCGGCAAAGCATGAGAACTGGGGAGTTTACCAGAATTGAATAAAAGAAAACATGCGGGCAGCTGGTGGTGTGGACACCCTCTCCTGGCACCTGGTGAGCCCCCCGTGGCTAGCTCTGGCTGGCAACGCCATGTTGTTTGTGGAGCTCTTGGACCCTGAGGTAGCTGGAGCTGAGGGAGGTGGCAGCAGGTTAAGAAAGGCCCAAGTCGCAAAGGCCCAAAGATGACATTCTGAGGTCAGGGCTGGTCTGTAAAAAAGCTGTGTCGTGGCCAGCTGTGGCAGGGCACCATGAAGCTTTACTTAGTAACTTGGAAATCTTTTAACAGGTATGTCTTCATTAGGTGCTTTCTCTGCCTTACTTATTACTTAACAGCAGATGAGCTTTTGAGAGAGGAGTATTTTAAACGATAAAGGTGAAGTTACTTTTATTTGTGTACACTTTTAATAGTGCCAGAAAAAACGTCCAGGGGCCTGTACTGAGCCCTGGTATGCAGAAACGAGACTATTGAGGAAAATGCCTTGTAATTTTTTATTTTCCCACCTGGAGTACTGCGTCCAGNAGCCCTCACTGTGATCATGTGAACATGAGGAACAGTCCACAGAGGCCCTTCCATGAAAGCCAAGAGAGTGGTAGCTGGTAACAGCTGGTAACGGGAGATCTCACCGGTCAGGTTGAGGTTGTACAGGTACAGAGTCACAGAATCGTAGGGTTGGAAGACACCTCTGGAGATCACCTAATGAGGCGCACCTTTTCACCTTTTCCTATTTCAGCTGACAGACTACCTGCCCGATGAAGCCTGCAGCAGCGTTGCAACGGTGTGGCCTTGGTTGTAAATACTACAGCTTTTAGCACTGAAAGTCTCATCTGTGCTGATTTTCTGGCTGTATTCAATAGCTCCAAAGCTGTCACGCAGCAGCTGTGATCCACCTGAGGGCTAGGAAAAAAAACTGCAGAGGGGAACATAATAGAAGCAGTTTGAAGAGTTAAGTAACAGTAAAATAGACCAGATCCGGCTATGATGAAAGTACATGAGGCTTGCAGGCCACAAGTAGCCCACTCCAGTTTAATGAAAATACAAGCTGTGAAAAATATGGGGAGATTAGTGTGATGAGTCAGTGACTGAAGGACCTGTTCCAGGCTGCCTGGGACAATCTTATTCCTCAGCAGACCGCGCTGAAAAAGACAGAAGAGCAGAACTTGCTCTTTAATGATGCCAAATGAAGTTACTGTTTTTCGGTGATGGATATCATCGTTAGGGAGATTTGCCTTTTTTATCCTTTTAATATGGCTACACAGGAAGATTTTTCTAGGGGGCAGGAAGGGCTTACAATATTAGAGACTGATAAAATAAGTATATATTATCTATCATGAACAAGGCCTTATAAAACAGGAGCTGAAACTCACACATTTTTCAAAAAGTAGCCACGGGTAAAAATGGTCCTAAGATAGAGACCCTCAACTTAAGGCTTCTTGGCCACATAAAAATAAAAAGATAAAACTAAGGACGAGCAACAGCAGGGTAGAGTGTTGCCTGCAACAGGCTGGTTACTTGATAGTAGATGCTTCTGTAGAAGCTGGAGATAATTGCTTTAAAAAGTTCCTCAAAACTAACCGTCTAAGTTAGGTTTTGCATCTAGATTTTGTATCTAGAACCTATAGCGGTTCTTCCTGGATGAATGGCTCAGATGGTTGCTTTGTTGGTAAAAGCTATCATCGTATCCCTCTGCTCTATTTTGTAAGATAAAATAGTACAAATCGCCACTGCTGAAGGATCTCTGATCCAGGAGTAGTTTGGTTTGTCCAGGAGTTCCATACAAATGGGCTGAATGTGCTGAGCTGTGCAAATGGCAGTGCAGACAAGAACTGAAAGTTCCCATGGCATGGACCATGGATCGTCAGCTGACGGGAGGACAATACTGGTGGAAAGGGGAAGCGCCACCTCATTGATAGGTTGATGTGAGAACATCCTGGTAGAGAAGCTTTTTGGTTTACAGGAATTTTCTCTGTGTTCTGTAGGTCTGCCTGCAAATCACTTCAGCTGTCTCTGCCGGTGGGTGATGAGTTGACATGATTAGCAAGCCAGCGGTGGTAAAGCTGAACTCCCAAACAGGCTTATTGCTAAGAGGGGGCTGGCATTTGTGTTAGGATTGGCCTTGGTACCAAGGCATTGAAGGAGGGTGCCTTCTGCAGCATGTGAAATGGCTCTTCCACAGACACTAATGCTGGTTTTCAAATATGGGCCCAGAACCCTGTTTCTAACTCCTGTATCCCAGCACTGGGGGCAAAGACCTACCAAGTTTGAGCTATATCCTGAATGTCTGGGTGATCCTGAAGCTCCCTGTCTAGCTTCTGCATAGGCAAAACAACGAACTAACTTAGTACAATGTGATTACTGAAAACCATTTTGTAAGGATCAAGATTATCAGGCCCTGATGGCAACTGGTTAATTGTCTGTGCCTTATTAACTTTTATTGTTCATTTTATGCTCTGTGGGTGGATACAGCCGTGAAAGTGTAAGCTATTTGTAAACTAATGATCTATGATGTGAGTGGGAGTTCTGTGGCCTCGCCTTGGCCAGGAGCTGAGTTTGGTACGAATTAGCTGAGCGTGGTGAGCTGGGGCAAGCAGGGCGGCGCAGACAAGATCCGAGTATTTCCATTGCGTGGGCTGGTGATTGACACCTGACAGAAAAGCACGTGAGACTGCTGGAAGAGCGTACAGCAGTCTTATTGTGGACTGATCTGATTAGTGGCCTGTACTGGCATCTGGCTGTAATCAGCGGCGGGGATCGGTGCGGGGGGAGACGCAGTGACGTGAATGTCTGACACAGCGCAGGAGCGGAGTGTCTGAGGCGCAGCCATTACGCGTGGGAATCACAGAATCACGGAATGGTAGGGTTGGAAGGGACCTCTGGAGATCATCTAGTCCAGCCCCCCTGCCAGAGCAGGGCCACCTTAGAGCAGGTGGCACAGGAACGCGTCCAGGCGGGTTTTGAATGTCTCCAGAGACGGAGACTCCACCACCTCCCTGGGCAGCCTGTGCCAGGGCTCTGCCACCCTCAAGGTAAAGAAGTTCCTCCTCATGTTTAGGTGGAACTTCCTATGCTCCAGTTTGTGAGCCTGGTGCTGGTGCTCAGCTGTGCCATCTCCCTGGAGCAGTAGTCACAGAAAGTTAGTTGTGCCTGAGAAATGTTTCCCTGACACTGCCTAGCCCTCTCTCAGTCCTCTTAATAAACTGCACGTAGCAGCATCATGTCCTTTCCCTGATGAGGGTGGCAGAGCACTGGAACAAGCTGCCCAGGGAGGTGGTGGAGTCTCCGTCTCTGGAGACATTCAAAACCCGCCTGGACGCGTTCCTGTGCCACCTGCTCTAAGGTGGCCCTGCTCTGGCAGGGGGGTTGGACTAGATGATCTACTAAGGTCCCTTCCAACCCTAGGATTCTATGATTCTATGATTCTATGTAATCTCAGTTTCCTAAATTAATAACCGTTATTAACCTAATATAAAAGAGAAGGCTGGTAAATTAAAAAATAGCATTAATTTGTACCAATGGCGCTACACTCAGAAATTTTCTAAAAAGGATAGTAGACAGGCACTACAGATTTTTCTGCTCTCTGTAACTAATTTTTCCAGAATTTAAGACCCATGAGGACCCATGTGAAGAATCGATGCATAAACCCACTTCAAATCATGCACATTGTTCTTCCACTGTAGTTAATTTTTCTTTCTTCAACATCCTTTTGGGGAAAAAGCTTTCTTTTTTGTGTTTTCTTCTAATGGTTCCTCATGAAGTGACTTTTCTAAACCAAATGCCCTCTGAATTTTCTGTTACAGACATCGAATCTGTGACCTGACAACATGGAAGTGCTGAAACCCCTGGTGTAAATGCAGCTATGCCTCTTATGCACTTTTGACATCTGCATCACGAACACTTAAAATAAGGTTCCTCTTTGTGTACTCACACGGGAAAAAAAAAAATTCTCCCTTTTTGTGACATCTTATATTGGCTTTAAAATGGTACGGCATACGCTGTACGCTGGATTTGGCAGCCCCAGGGTCTGCTACGTCTCCTGGTCTGTGTGTGCCCAGCCTGACTCGGGTGCTGCTCCTCCTGCTGCTCCTCCGCACAGCAGCTCCCCTCCTGCACACGAGGATGCAGGAAGAACCCGCTAAAAATAGAGCAACAGTAGCCAGAAAGGAATAGAAGGAGAAAAAAGGGCTTGTCTGTGGTGGATTAGGATGGAAATGAGCACCTGAGAGTCTCAGTGAAGAGCGGTGGGGTTGTGAGTGTAGAGGAGAAGTAGGGAGTGAGGAGGGGGCTGGGTTGTGAAGGAGAGATGCAGCTAAAGAGCATGATAGGGACATCCTTAATAAACACACCGGGCTCTGCTTTTTCCCAGCTTCTGTCCTGTGTACGCTCTGTTGTACTCTAACCACTAGTTTACTACCACTGGCATAATCCAAATTTACTGCACTACCTCCCAGCTAATTAGCTATGTTAATTCTGATGACCCTACAGCACAGTTCTTGTATGACGAGTTGAAGAGTCCTTAGCGCCGTTCTGAAGTGACTCGGGGCGTGTGCGATAGGAGTTCACAGACTGTGGATACAGGATCGTCAAGTATTGAGTAAGGAAGTTACTTCTTTGAATAAAGACACTTAGTCTTTTTAAGGTCCATAGTAGATCTTCAGGAATTAACTGGAAAAAAATCAGAAAACGAACCCTCCGGTTCACATTTTACCCTTCACCCACCAGAACGTGTGGAGTGCTAGGGCAGAGGAAAGGCTGATGATCTGTTTACAAAGAAAAAAAACCCCAAAACATTAACCAGGGAACGTGGAGGCACAAACGTGGAAGAACACATCAAACTTTGACCTTTCACTCTTCGTATTTCAATTTCCTCTCAAAAAAAAAAAAACCCCAAACAAACCTGCCCTGGTGCTGAAGGCTGTGAAATGAACCCCATCCCAAAAGTTTCTGCCCCTCTCCTCTAAAGGTGACTACACCCGAGGGAAACATCTACAGTACGGAGGGAATCTGGACAGGTGAGTCGTACTCTGTTTCTGTAAGTGAAGTACAACATAGGAAGAATCTTGACTCTTCAAGATGCTGAGTAAAACCACCACATTGGCTTCCTCCTAACATTAAAATAGAGAGCTTAACGTGATTTGAAACTTTTGGTGGTTTTTTTGTGGAATAAAGGGCTTCATCATTGCAGGTACAGGACCAGTCTTTCTCTTGCCTACTTGTTCTTCTTTGTGTCCATTGCAAATTAAGTTTTATCTTCTATCTTTCCCCCCTGCTATTTATCTGGAGTAATTTGATTTTGTTTCCTTTTTTTTTTTTTTTTTTTTTAATAAAAAATGCCTGACTGGGCCAAGCTGACTGCTTAGTACAAGTTATATCCTTCGTTTGCACGAGGACAGCTGCTGGCTGTGGTCTTAGTACAGTTGGTTGTTCTAAAGAAAATGTCAACTCCCCTAAATAATTTTTTTCTTTGTCCTCAGTTGCTACAGGACCTTAAGACTTCAGTCCATTTACTGAATATAATTTTTTTATCTTTTCTCGTTTTCTTTCCTTTCAGATTCATGAATGTCACTTCATGGTTGTTCTTATCTACATTGCCTTGCAGTCATCAAATCTAGTAAAGCTGCCTTTTGGTTGCTTTCTCTACTTCATATAGCCTATTTATTTCAAATACATTCCAAGAACTTACCAAGCAGCCTATCTCCTGATGTGGATCTTTCCAAATACGTACCTACCAGTTAAAATTCCTCACTGCCGCAAGCTCAGTTGTTTGGTTGACAGTTGTTCAAAAACCAAAGAGCAAGCCTAGCACAAGCCCGACGTTTGACCACCTTCGTCTCCATGCCTGCAACCTCTCCCATCTCCCCCGTGAATAAGGTAAGTTGTGCTGGAGGTGGGTGTTTTGCCCCAGCTATTCCCAAGTGCAGACAGACATATACGTTACAGATGCCTGAAGTCAGGGGAGATGGATCCCATGGTTCAGTCCAGTGAAGGTGCTCTGACCTACTGAGTGCCATCTACCAATATTTTACACGTGAGAGCAGCTGTTCATCTCTTTACTTGAAGTTATAGTTTGCTTTTCACTATAGAGGAGCAGAGGACCTGGGGCTCTCATTAAATGAACATTTTGGGATTCATGGCCAAAGGCTATTTGTCCTAAAAGTGAGGGCGATATTTAACTGAAGAGTCTTCGTAACAGATAAAAAGAATTTAAAATGGAGTCGTCTTTTGTGTTTTAAAACATTGTTGGAAACTGAAATGGAAACACAGTACTTCATAGGAATACTTCGACGTTTATCCAGCTTCTCTTTTGAAGATTTGAGGAGCGCTCTTTGTGTCTCAAGTACCTCTATAACTACCAGTTTAACCAATAAACTTCCCCACTTTTTAAAAGAACCTGCTGAAGTAATTGGAAGAACCACCCCACCCCTCCCCGCCCCCTTGCAAAAAACACTTCTGAAAATGGAGGCTTACACATTCATTAGACTTTCACTGTATAAAAATGTACAGTGGCTTTATTGACATGTACATTCCATTATGTTTACAGCTGCAAGATATGAGGCACACTCAGTATTGCACTTCATTAAAATTTCAGGCTCAAACATAACCCAGAAGTTTAAATGAAACTGCTGTTGTAATTTAATAATTCTTATACAGGACAAACATTGATACCTTTATATACAGTGTGATACTTGTTACATTTATGCCTTCCTAACACAATTTTTTTTTTTTTTATAACAGTCTAGGAAATAAACCAGAATATTCCTCTTTCCCATCCCCACTCGTGATGCGTTACAATTGTACAAGATTACAAAAAGTCAGTATACAATAATCAATATTTTTTTTTCCTTTCTCCTGAAAGCCAGCATCATTCATAGTCCACAGACACACAGATCCTTTAATAGCAATGATTTATTTGTAAATGTCCAATGTTTCCTAGCCGATGACTGTAATGGCCACATGCAAACACCTCACAAGTTTTGATGTCTCAGTTCAAAAAAATGTCAATATCTCACAGCAAGAATTATGTACATGGTATTTGGCATCCTTCTTGCACTGTAAATTGTTCCTTTTACCTGGGTTATGAAATGGTCCCGTCCTCATCCCAGCTGGACTTTATTTTCAGGACACTTGAGGGATGAGGGCACCTGTTTTGCTCTGGTAAAAAAAAAAATACGCTAGTCTAAAAAGTGTGAGCATTTCTGCAAACCCCACAACCCAGAGCAAACTCTTCACCGGTGGGTGGATGGACAACATGAAGCGGACATTCCGTTCCTTCGAGTTGTTTACCTTTGGGACCTACAGGGAATTTCAGGGTGAGGGGAAAAGAAAAGAAAAAAAAAAAAGAAAAGAAAAGATTAATACTTGCAGATGATGTTAATTTCTGTGTATTACATTTCCTAAAAAAACATGCTAAGATGACTTTAGAAGACATCAAAAATGAAGGCTTAAGAAACAGCAGATAGAAAGGTTCTTTCACAAAGTCAAATTCAAGCAAGAAGTCTAAAGGCTTAATAGGCCAACAGAAAAAAAAGTCAGTGAGGTGGGTCCGACAAAACATGATCAAAAACTGTTAACTCCTTAGAAGTTACGTCAAACACCGAATTGTTATTTGATGAAAAAACCCAATTGAACAAACTGCCATGTAATTGAAAATAAATTCAAAGTAAAAGAAAGCAAAAGGCTTATAGGGAGAATCACTAAAATAAGTTTCATCTAATTAATACGGCGGAAGAAGTTTGCACAATCTACAAGCAAAAAATCGATAAATGTGAACAATTACACTCCGCAATAAACAATAATTCTAAGGTTATACCAGGAATCGTAATTTTTTTCATTTACTTCTTTCATGTAAATATCTAATCAAAAAGAGCTCACTTTTTTTTTTTCAACAGCAAGGTAAATAATACGATTTAATGAGATCAAATCAACGACACATGAAGTTAAAACCCAAGGTACTGGGCTGGCGGTGCGCACGTAATAGGTACCTAAGTACAGATATATCATTTAATAGTAATGTGTTAATTTTTCCCAATATAATTTTAAGACATCATTACACATCTGAAGTGTGAACTGGTGTAGGTAAATTGAAATGTCTTTCTGTATTGAAGTAGCTGATGTTTAAAGGATCAGTGTGATGACATTGCCTGTATTATTGCCAGAAAACCAAAAAAAAATCAGAAGCATGCATAGAACAAACCCATTCTAATGTCATCCAAGATACCGAATTTAAAATTTGTATGACTGATCCTGTGTTTTTTCCTAAAAATTATCAGCAAGAAAAGATAAGAATATCGATTAGAAGGAATTACGCATCTCAGAATTCAGTGGGGTATACATTTGCTTTGTAAAAATACTACCTGCAGGACAGTGTGGGAGTTCTTCTTTAGGGATGCTTGTCATTCTTTGGAAATCATCATGGCAAGCATTGCAAAAATGCGTTGTCCCAAAACAGAAAAAAACAGCAACTGAACAGCAGTAGCGGCATTTGTACTCTAAGAAATCTGTACCGTGTTTGGGACACATCTAAACAGAAAGAAAACAAATGCCGATAAATGAAGTAGCCGTGCTGTAACAATCCAAACAACACATTTCTACATTCTGTAGTATATATTAATATTATACGAGATTACAGAATACACATAATTAGAAATGATGGAATTATCGTACAGGTCAGATACTCGGAGCTTCAGAATGAAATAAAACCATGAATTCAAGTTTTTTTTGCTTACCTGAGCCCTTGAAACATCAGAGCATGCACCACAAATAAGTTCTCTTGGATCATAGTCATCTCCTTGTCCAGCCTCAGCATCACAACGAGCTTCGCCACCAAAATATGCCTAAATTTCACATAGGAACGATTGGACATTAAACCAGAGACAACTATTATTTCAAAAAATTCAGTTTGGTAAGAGGAAAATGATGAAGAAGGGTCATTACTGTAGCCTCCACTGTTCTGGTATCTCTCGACTCTGACTCTAGATACATGTATTTGAGGCCCTAAGACAATGTGTCTCAATCTCAGGATAAAGAAGACCAAAAATTGTGCAACATATTCTGGCCTATGCAAGTGACCGTACGGCATGTGAAACGGTATTTGGCTGCTCTATGGACTGTAGGTAAGAAAGACAGGACTGAGGCTGAAGGCAGCAAAGAAACACTCTACCAGGAGGGATATTTTTTTATTAGCCAAAAGGAGTATCTGTTTTTATGTGGGATCCCTTATAATTAAGAGTTTTGCTATTTTCTACAAGTTCATGCTACTTTCTCATCTTATTCTGCCAGAACACACTGAGCACAAAAATGCAGCAAGTAAGACTACTGACTCTGATGAATCTCCTCATATATTAAAGTGTTCTCACATGGAGTGGTGAGATGACGCAACAAGTAACTTACTTCCTTCGTTATCATCTTATTCACTAATTAGGCATGTCACAAAATTCTTGTTCTTGGCCATTCTTTGCACTGATTGTAAAAGGAAAGTGGTCTCAAGGCAACTATGAGGGAGGAAAAATTTAAGCAGCCCACCTTCCCCCAAGCTCTGCAGATTAAAAACAAAAGGGAGAGTCCCAAGGAATGTATGTCAGGGAATTAGGTAGTACTTTGGGGTGAGCAGGTGCTGGAGGCGGGAAAGAAGTTAGAAACAAGACAGTTGAATGTCGCTGTTCAGACATACGGACACAGTATGAAAGGGAGTAACAAGAAACAAGGGAAGGAAAAAGAGAGAAAGACACTGAAATAACCGAGTATTGAGTACTGGAAAGAAAGCACGATGAAAAACAGGGACAGGAATAAAAATTGGAGAAGGTAAGATAATAAAAATATTTTTGTAAGGGAGGCAAAAAAGACACTAGGCAAGTTGCTAAAGGCTGAGGAGTGAAATTGATTAGCTGTGGGAGGCAGGAACAAAAGTGAACTTGGAACTGTGTAGTAACTAGCTAGAGGGATTCATTGCTGCTCTTCCCTAGCATATGGAAGGGAAGTTGTTCCTTTCTCCTCTTATTTCCAGATTGTGCACTTAATGTAAAAATTATTAGGGTTTCCATTGAAAATTTTACCACGAAATTGCCTTATTCCATTCATTCCTAAGGAAAAAGATGCGATCAAGATGGGCACTAAAATCAGGTTCAGATAAAAGAAGCTATGGGAGGGGATCCAGTCATTATCCAAAATTTCTCTAACCCTGGATAAAGAATGTTTGTCTCTTCTCTACTGGTGGGGAAACCAGGGGCTGCTTGTACACAATTTTTGTCTTTTGGGTAAGTTTCATATCTTCTACCTGAAGAAAAGTGGACAAATACGGCCCAGAGTCCAGCAGGCTAGACCACACGTTTCCTCTTTCTACTCCTTTTTCGTTCTTCTCGTGCATCTGGCCATCATCTCCATAGCCACTGCACTTCACAGGCACTCTAGATGCCAAGATCTCAACTTTGGCGGTTAAGGATGGCGGTTTCCTTATCCTCATCCTGAACAACTGCACTATCACGAATCAAAATTACAGAAGACTCTTCCCACCTTTTGAGACCATCGCTGGGGAAAACCACACCAACAGCCTTGCGGTAGTGGTCAGATTTCTGCCCCCAAATCACTGTTTACTGCAGTTCCCATCAACTCCAGCTTGGATAAAAGTAGCAATGAGGTGGAATCTTAGTGAGGAACTCTCCGTATCAAAGAGTCAGAATGAAACCTACGTTTATACTATTTTAATGATCACATGAAGTATGAGTTGGTAGTGGGACAAAGGGACGGTTGGTGTTCCAAGACAATATCATCCGTGCATTTTTCTAAGACTTTCACCTCAATATGCTTTGGTTTCTGAGCTGCTCTGTATATACATTTGAGCTTTACAAGGTAAGACACTATGTACGTCTAATTTGCTCACCACTATTTCTTTTCAATTACAGTTTAACAACAATTTCTTTGCCTGCTTTCTTACTCCATACACAATACATTGAATATATGTTCCATTCTTTAAGAGATTACTTTTGAAATGGTAACATACGTTTAATTTGAGAAAGTACTAATCGCCATACCTTTTTGCACTTGTAGCAAACATAGTAAGCGTATCTGTTCATAGCATAGCCAGCCGGGTCATTATAGAATCTAACACCGGGTGTTGTGATGGCCTCACTCTTGTGCAACCCTTCGTACTCCAATCTCATTAGCGCTTTTCTCCTTACATCTTCGTAGAGTTCTTTGATTGGATCAAGCAAATCCTTTAATACTGTGTGATTGATTTTGTTCTGAAAGAAAAAAAAAACCCCGATTAAAATATCTCACTCCGTTATTACAACAACGGTGATAATCTGTATTATGGTCAAACATAAACAGTATCATGATGTCATAAAAACCGAAAAGCTGTGGCAATGGACGTTTCAAAAAATGGCTGACATGGTATACACTATTTGCTGCAAAAACAGTAATCAGGAATGACTTTTATATAGCCTTTTGTTATATGAAATCATCAGCCCTTACAACAGAGAGACGGTAAAGGGTCCACGAAATTCTCACCACAGCACAGGAACATCCTGATGGTATGTTTTCTCTAATTTTGGTCCTTTTTGACTTACTGTTCAGCAATTAAGAGTGACGACTGACAGTCCTCTATGCCAGGTCTTTATCATTTAATAGTCACAAGCTATTGCCACAAATTACCCAAATGCAGCACGGAGGAAGAGACACAGTGCGTGGTAATGGCTGACCATTCACAGATTTCACGTTGGTAGGGTGTTAAGGTGCTCTTCCTTCCCAGCAGCCATCACACGCTTTTGCTCCCAGCAATTACGGTTTTGTGGAGTACAAGAGGAATTTTTAGTAATTTGAGCTGAACTAAGCACATACGTTCCTCAGCTCTGTCCCTCTCATACTGAAAAGCAAAGCGGCTTTAAAAGGGGTGAGTAAAATACAGAAGCCAAGTTTCCTGCTTCAGGTAATTTGCGTTAATATTACTTCCTCCCCTTCCTCCTCCCAGCCCCAAACATTGGGAATTTACAAGCTGATAGTGCTAAGAATAAATCAGCATTAAGCTAATGTCTGCTTTATGCTTTCTTTCTAAGAGCACCCTTACTTCAGGGAACAGCAGGGGAAGGTAAAAAGATGCATTGATGATACCCTTTCTTGAGTGACATGAGAAATTAAGGAAACAAGTGACGTAAAACTCATTTATATTGTAACAACCAATTAAAAAAAGAAAAAAAAAAAGGAAATCCAACGACAATATTAGGTAACTTGTTTGATGTAGGTAGTAAACACACAGCTCGTTTACCTTGCAAATAGGACAGGACATAAACCCAAAAGTTATCCTTGGCCCAAGCCATCTGTTTTCTAGCACTCGTTGACAGCATTGCAAATGGAAAACGTGGCTGCAGTCCAGCTATAGAAAAGAACACGCGTAAGGGAACACTGAAGTTACATTAACCACTAAACCAGAGGCAGTTAATTGCTTTTAAGTGGCAACCTATATCAATTCCAAAATTAATTTATTTAAAATCCTAGAAGAACCCCATTTTCTTCTTAACAAAGAGAAAGAATATAAAAAGGTCATTGAAATCATAACCTTTCCATTCCAAAACCACCAGTGGATACATGAAATATGTAAGTATATCCATTAATTACCTCAGCTGTTTTTCTCATTTATAAAATACCATATATTCTGAATAAAGTACACACAGGAAACTAAATTGGTACAATCTGTTTTCCCAAAATAGCAGTAATACCAGAAAAAAAGTAAGCTCTTTAAGCAACTTACGTATTGTTACGGCATCTGTTTTGGAATTTTAAAAAGTATAATTTGAGGGACTTGATATTTTAGCTTCTTACATGCTTAACATCACAACCATAATATTAGTCTCTTAAAAAGGGGAGGGGAAAAAAAAATATAAAATAAACCTGGATAGCCGGTGCTGCTGAAAGTGCTTCAGTAAAGCAGATCATGCACATGTCATCAGCGTCTTGTTTGAGAGTTGTAGCGTTCTTATCACAACCGTGCAAGCACGGCAAACAGTGCTCTTCGTTCTTAACGCCTCCACAGGGATGACCGCAGGGGTGTGTCTTGCTGCAGGCAATTTTAGCATACTCCTGGTAAAAGTAAATAATTATTCTTTTTTTTTTCCCCCTCCACGGAACGGTTTGATGCAGTGCTGCTTTTTGAAGGATTGCTGCTTCGTGCAATAAGCTGAGATGAAAGAATCACGGTCCATGTTGTCAATTGCTACAGCAGGTACTTGGGAAAAACTGCACGTTTTGTGGACTTGAGATCACCTCTCTCTACTTACGTTACTCCCGAATAGCAATGGCATAATGAAACTATAACTTTAAGATTTTAATATAAAGATAAATAGTCTTTATTCTGTATTTTGTACGTTATGTGCCTCCTGCATAAATATTGCTTGCCCTTTATTAACAGCCTTTAAGGTACCTGCAGATTTTGGTCTTTCAGGAAAGGTATGAAGTAACCCACTTTTAAGGACACATGATCAGCTGATCATTAACCAGCGTAAAGCACTTTTATATGGAAATGGTATTTTAACCACCTCTAATTCCTCTCCCTAGTAAGCAGAAAACTTGTAGAAGTTGCCCAGACGCTAACAACGAATTGAACTGAATTACTACAACAGAAATTATGTATTCTATATATAGATCAATTCAATATATTCAATAGGCTGTGCAGGAACAAAAAGGAGTCAAATTTACCACACAAACAGAAATAAATAGGGTGGGATAAGAAACCGGTTAGGAGTTGGCTCTCTGCCGATTTTATGTATACTGTAGGGCATAAAATCCCTGAGGACACATGGATACACTCGACAAAGGTGGCCACGTCTTAAATGTTGTACACTCGCATAATAAACAGGCTGTTACACACACTACTTTTATCAAGCTTCCCAGTACGCTAGACTTTATGTTGACAGTGTATATTTTACTTTATACTGGGAATGCTGTCGTGAAAACTCGAGATAGTTTTGAAGACAATAATGGAACTACCCAATATTTTGGCTGACGGTAGTTGTAGCCTGTAATCAAACTACACAATTACAAACTTGGAAGTATTTGAATTACAAAATAATATTCAATATTCAAACCTTTTCATATGAGAGATCTTATTTAAAACGGACCACAGAGATGAACAATTTCTACTCAAAACAAGGAATCAACCTGATCCTGCAGTCTCTTCTATGCATGTAACGCACGACGACTGGCATTTGTTAATACACACCTGGCAATCTGTATCAGAACAAACGCTTCCCACCGCTGATAATTCTGTTCCGCTCCTACAACCACAGAAACGACACGCTTCAGAACTGCTGGTGGTCGGTTTGCCTAGGTCCGCAAAAGTAAAGAAAACCGAAAGTTGTTGTAATGAAACCTAGGGAACTGATATTCTAAGAGCCGTCTAAACAACAATCACAGAAAACAACCAGAAAAACCAGCAATTCTTACGCAGTTAAATTATTTTATTTTTATTAACAAAAGTTTAAAAGCATTGAGCTCAAGCAGGTGAAAACCCCAACTGTTTTTTGGACAGATGCTCACATAAAACATAAAAATAATCAGGATAAAGAGCAAGTAATGAGAGTTGTGTTTTACCTGTCTGTTCTCTAAACTCCACCATAGCCTTCATAGTTTTGGAATCTGCTAATGCCATCAGCCAGAAAAGTTTGGTCCTACCACAACCCTCGTGGAGATCAACTTTGATAGCTTCTTCTTCTTCTTTGAATACCTGTCAGGGTAACCAAACAGATCATAAATAGCATCTCTATGTTATTTTTGTCACCGTCTCTTTGAATTTTCATCGGATGTTTTACAGATTCTGCAGAGCTGGCTACTGCAAGCTATTTTTCTTTTATGGCTTCCACAATTTGTACATATCGCAGAATGGAGAAAGGCTTTGTGTTTTTAAAAGTAAAATTACATAAAATTAACGCTTGAGCTAACATGTCTGGGAAACCATAATGCAGCAATCTTAAGAAGAAAGCTGCACAACATTTTTCTAATTTAAAAAATACGGAGCTTTGGACTTCCTAACTACTATTCAACTCATCCAGGAGGCCACAGTATATTAAAAGCACACGATAACATAACCCTGGTAAGTACTTTATCAAAGCAGCATTGATAATTACAGTCTTAATAATAGGTACTATATAACAGAGATTATATACGTGTGTAATATTAGTATTTTTGACTTTCTCATAAATAGACAGTGGACTGTTTTGGCTACAATGAGGAAAATTTATATTTTTTTGCAAAATCAAAAAACCACATAAGATCCTTAGCGGACTTTATGCAGTCTCTTCTTTTCCTTCTTTCCTAAGTTTTGAAGGCAGTTCTGTTTTCATTCATTTCACCTGCAATGCAACAACAGTTAGATTTTTCCTGGGGATGGATGCGTACAAACTCAATTTAAACTTTGTTTTCAGTCTCATTAGAATCAGGAAAAAAAACACCCTAATTTGCATAAGCGGGTCGCAGTAACTTACACACTGTCCTTGCTTGGTAGGAGAGAAAATACATTAAAGAGGTACGTATGACAGAAGTTGGACAAAGAACAGGAAGCTAACAGAAAACAGGAGACAGGGAACGTAACAGAAATTAAAATTTGAGGGGCTTAACACGAGAGATGTAAAGGTAAAGGTGGTAAATATAGAGTAAAAGTTTAAACATGCTTTTAGAAGTAAAAAGGAAAATCTGATAAGTAGCTATTTTGGACAGATTAAAGGAGAGATGTGAGGACTTCTATGAGATAAGAACTTACTTTTTATCAACAGTAATCTGAACAGGCTATATAGGAGAAATCAGAAAAATAAATGAGACTAGACTGTGCTGTGCCATGACAGAAGAGAAGACATATAACATCATCTCCTTAGGATAACAAAACAGGAAAAATTCAAAGGGGATTGCAAAGATTCTGGCTAAGAAACAGAAGATAACGCAACCACGTGGAACTTCCAGGCTGAGTCTATGCTGCAAATGCTGAGGCACCAAGGAGGACATCTGCAGGGTGAAACTCAGTGCCAACAACACGAAGTTCACATCACGTGTGCTCTAGACTAGCTGATGCCTTGCGCGGAGCGACCATTAGCAGCGTGTCCCTCCATCCATCTACCTTTTTTTTCTGTTCTCAGTTTCACCTGAAAGGAATCCAGTTCATGCACTCCAAGGTTGCTCTATAACGCAAATCAAAGCACAGTAAGGAGATAAGGATTCCTGATCCTAAATAAAACTGAACGCAGATGCACTCTAGGGAAGGGAGAAGAGGAATGATTTCCACTGAATTCACTTTATTAATAAGGTTTTATTATTTTAGCCTTCGTACAAACGTAAGCAGTCAAAAGGAAAGGGGAAAATACAGGGCCACAAACCCCACAGAAGATAAACAGTGTCAAGAAAGAGGAACTGTTCAGTAGTCTAAGCAGTGAAGGCATCTTCAGCATTAATTTCAATGAGAAAAAGAAATATTCCAAGGAGAATGTAGTTTCAGGTTTAGATATGAAAAGGATAAAAGAATAACACAAAAGAACACTAATTACCAGAGTACACAGCAATTTGTTCAAACTCATCGAGGTAAGTCAAAGAGGAAAGACATTTTGATCTTAAAAACAGAAGCAAAAGAAATGGGGAAATTTTCAAGCTTATGGATACGACAACATACTTCTCTGTGAAAAGACAGTGAGAGCTGGAGGAACATTGAAAAAACAGGAGACTGACATAAGGGAACCAGTAGGAATACTTGCTGTCAAGTGGTCTTCCAGGATATTAAAAAACGTATATACATTAAAAATGAAGGGGTTGACAAGCACCGACTTGTATGATAATAATAATAAAGGAGATATAATTTAACAGAAATAAAGAACCAATATATACCTAAGAAAATCTATACATATTTTCCTAAAAAACATTCCTAAACAATGCTAGAACAAGAGAGAAGCGAGCTGAGGTAGCATAAGAGTTAGAGACTGTTACATGATTTTTCCAGTCTTCTTCAAAAGATAACGGACAAGAGAATTTAACTAAAAACAACTAAAAGAATTAAATGGAAACTTATCTATCCCATCTCAAACGTAAAAGAAAATACCGTTTTCAGATTTGGTTCTGGCTACTGCCTTCTGCTTATATATTAATTGGTGAAATGCATACAACGTATGCGGTGTATACAACAGGACGTCACATGTACTCTACCTGTCTCTGATGAGTTTTTGTTCGCCGATGGAGATGAAGGAAGCGGTCACAATCTGTACACAGATTCCCGCAGACGTTACATAAAATGATGGCAGCAGTTTCACCATCATCATGGTTATCGCACATTGGCTGAAAAAATTAAGATAACTTATGAAATAATTCTGTCTTTATTAAATCCTTCATTACTTTTCAGAATCTATTTTTATTCTCCCCCAGTCACCCCCCTCCAAATTAATAAGGGGAGGATAAAGAACTTGTTTACACTATTACTTGTATCTTTAGAATAAACAGTATCTAAACAATTACTCCTGGACACACAAAGCCCCAGTTTACTACATCTCAATATTTTGATATTCTTCATCTCAACATTTTGCATGATGCAGCAAAAATCTGTTTTTCAACAATACAGTTGAGACATTTTCAACTAGTCTGAGAAAAGATTTATGTGGTAACAGCGGGTTATGGGCATGTTAGAAGTACTCATGTCAGTCAGCACGCAAGATATTTACCCTTAATTACTGTGATATGGTATGTTTACTCTGTTCAAACATCTAATCAAAGCTGTAGGTCATCTATAACTTGGAGAGAAAACAGTCCAAGCAATAAACTTCAAAATCCACCATAAAATTAACTTACTCTATTGATACACTTTTTTAAAAAAAAAATTCAACACAGACAATTCTGTTTTATGGTTCAAAATATCTGTACAAATAGAGTTCAATGACTGACTTTGATTACAGATATGTCTGAGAATAAATTTCCATCGTACTGCCAGACCGTGTGGTTTCCATGAGATTGCTCACGCAACTTCAAACGCAATCCTTTCAGCAGCAGTCCTGGCAGGGGGAACACAGTTCACCTCAACGTTTGAATATCTTGGTATAAAACAGGGCTGGGGAATTTCAGGTTGGGTTCAGCAGTTTGGACTATGTCTAGGCTGCTCCTTTGACATTTCCAAAGCTCTACACAAGTCCTTTGGCTTTCTTAATCGCCTCAGAAACCTTAGTGCCTGCTTCCTTCTCTGCAGAGCTTTAGTCCTTGCTGCTGGTGCTGCAGCTCTGTCTCTTGTATTCTCTTTCTACCTGCACTAAACTGCTTTGGAGGCTTTTTTGCTCAAAGTGTCCTCAGTTGCTAGCGGGAAGGCACAATCTTCCCTTGCGTCCCACAGGGATCCACCTAACCAAGTTAAAAATAGACCAGCTTCATTATTTTGCTCTTTCCAGACTCGTATTAAAAAATCATAAGCGTTTCGTGACACTGAAAAGTATAGACGGAAACTCAATTAATCCATCATATTCTGTATTAAATTCAGTAATCCTCTGGGTAAATGGTAGCTTCCCAAATTCAGTTAGAAAGAATTTCTTTCTCTTTGGGATAATCACTCTCCACTGAGATGGGGAAGAGGAAGCTAAATTACAGAGAAGTGACCGAGGAACACAAAAGAATTGACTTTTATTATGTGAGAGAGATCTGGACAGGATGGAAAAAGCTCTGACAGAGGGTGTCGTATTAACTGAGTCAATCTACTCTCAAAAATCCATCCTATAGGTATTGCCTTACTCCACCTTGAATACCAGTAGAACTGCTAACTTATTGTTTTAAGTTGGAATTTTGTTTTCGAAGCAGTGCTTGTCTAGAATACAAATACTTCAAACATGCGTATTGTTTGAATACAAATGTGAGAAATGAATGCACAATTTCCATAGGGGACAGAAGGGAGGAATAAGGTTAGGCCAAGTTTACCTTTCCCTATCATTATTCTAAATTATTTGACTACTGAATAAAAATAAACACAAAAAGATACGATTTCCAGTCTCACCATCTGTTTCTGTTGTCCGTCCTTTCCCATCCATCTTCCTGAGGACAGTCTATCCACATGATCCTGATCAAGCACACAGAGGGATGCTAAGGCCAGCCACAGCTATTGAAAGGCAAGGTAGGATTAAATGTTTTAGAAATACGAAATAAAAAAATTACGAAATACTAAAATTATAAACTTTGGCAATAATAATGCCATTGTTACCTGCAAACTGTGCCATCGTTAGCTGTTGCCTGCCCATACAAAGCAAGTTTTTTCTTTTTCAAAAGAAGTCAAGCATACAGTGAAACTTATTGAACTTTTGGGGACTACCTTGTTTCTTTCAGGTCTGTCACTTTATGGTCGTAAATAGAGTAGTCAGCACACAAGAGTGAGACAGTGAAGAAAGATCAACCAAAGTATGGCAGAGAAATATGCCAAACACAGACTTGCGTATCACTCCCAAATGTTGCAGGGTTTGGGGGAGAAGAAGAAATTCAAGAACACAGACTAAAAAAACCAAACCTAAACCAAAAGAACTTTATCTCAGTGAGACTGGTTTCCCTATGCTCGCTCCTCACTGGCTGGGGCATTTGACATGACCTAGAAAAGGGTCCTGAGCTAACTCTTCTTCAGAGGAGGCTTTTCTCTCTTCCTCTCTGTTAACTACAGTGAAATGCTAAAGAGATGAGCGTGTACGAGGATAATTTGCTGGTAGGCCCGCAACCCAAACTGAAATGCACTTGAGATTTTGAAATAGTTTTTGATCAAAGGTTTGATTTGAACAAAAGGGCTTTAATTGAAAACCTCTACAGGGGACCGCCCCCAGAAATGCACTCCTCCATGGCTGGAGGAGGTTTATTCACAAGCAGAGCTAGGCTGACGCTCATGGCTTCTCCAAGACCCGATTACACTGACACAGGGACAGCAGGAGCTGGCGGTACTCCGAGACCGCGTCTTCCAAAAAGCAGAGAACGTATGTACGGAAGTGAAAAAGACAATTGTCACAGCCTTTTAAGATGAAGAACGAACAACTTGAGCGTCAAATGCTTGTAACCATTGCAAACCTCTTCTTTTGCATGTAATTATTATGCTTGCAACACCAAAATCTCTGCTCCCTAAGATGGTGGGAATGTCGTAATTTACAAGTACGCTTTTTGGGGGATTTCAAGCAATCTATTAAGGTCAAGTCAAGTCAGTCCAAGTTTCTATAAAATACATGGAAAGACAAAGAAAAAAAGCCACCCCAGGTAAATAATAAAGGGCTCAGCACATGATTTTTTTATTTTGAGGCTAAAACATGGGTGAAGCTTAACTTAATTGTCCTAGAGAATATTTGTTACTGAGTGTTTTCATAACAGCCTTGAGATGTGGCAGCTGATGACCTAGAAGTCAAACCACTTAAAGTAATGGTGTAGAGAGCTGGAAGAAGACAGCTGATACATATTGTGCAGTTCTCCATGCAGATGATCTCATAAATTTAGTAAAAGGCAAGTATCACAAACTTAAGGCAGAAATAAAGGATAAACCCCCAAACGTATAAGCGTAACACTTAGTCTTCATTACTTGGGAGGTACACAAGATACACATTTAATCAAAATTCAGTTTTTACTGGTGTATTTCTGCCACAAAGAAAACTCAAGCTGCTGAGACACACAGAAAGCAAGACTTTTATTAGGACAGCGTTTGCCTTAGGATACCTGTCCATTACGCACATGCTAGATTTGGAGAATATAAACTGTATGCTGTACGCGTTGTTTCCTGACACAACCTGTAAACCAAAGTTTTTTTCTAAAACGTGGGAAGGCTCTTGGATGGGCTCCTGCTGCACGTTTACAATGAACTGTTAAGTTTAGTAAGATTCTTACTCTGGTTGTTGCAATGCACCTCACTGGTGATCTGTATTCTTCTTCCATTTTGGTCAGAGCTATGATGGTTTCAGCGATAGCATTCTTTGTCACGCGGGACCAAGCTTCTGACAGATGACCCTGTTTTAAAGAGGAAACTCAATTTATTACAGCTTTTATTAATATTAATAACAACCAAAACTGTAAGTAGAGCTGCTACAAACGACATCAGGTTAGGATCTCAAGTTAGAATAGAAAAAGAGGAAGTCAGAGATGACTGAAAAATCAGGCGTTTTCAAATCAGACAGATCTGGTAAAAATTAGCCCTCAAATACTCAGACTGAGGTAGTCTCTGAGCCACTACTGAAATAACTAACTTGGAATAGGTGGAGGAAATATGATTTGAAGAATGAAAGGACATTCCTAAAGGCCCCCACCTCCTGGAGAAAAAAAGATGCAGAGATGCAGGACAAGTGACTGTGAACAGCACAGAGATGACAGTGGGTTCCTAGAGAAATCAGCTTCACTTGCCTAGCTCAGCCTTCCTGAATATTCTCCACAGTTTCTATATGTGAAAGAAATAAAGAGGAGTGCATAGGAGACATCAGAACTGTAGCACAACTTCCCAAATGAACCTTAAAGATTCTGAGCCTACGGCACTAACTCATACCCTAAAGTTCCCGATCCAGAGACTGCTGAATCCTTAAATCCTTAATGTAATCTCTAAATTTCTAAACCTCATGCTAAAGGTGACAGAAATAATTGAGATTCACTGGACTCTAAAAAAGGAAGCTACAGTGACTGACTCAGCTGTAGATACCTACAAATCGCAAATGTTGAAAAAGTGAAAGGAATTTGTAACTCTTAGGAAGTGGCTAATAAGACTGACGCCACCCTACTGCTAATTAGCAGCTCTAAAAAGTCTCAAAGAAAAGTTTTTAAACTAGGATCCCTCTATTCCTCCGCTCTCTTTTGGGTAATGGGGCTGAACCCCTGAGCATGTTTTGAGCGTGACTAAATCACAGAGGTCCCTTACAAATCGTAATCAAGGAATGTCCGTACTCCCAGCCTTTAACGGCCTCCATCAGGTCTCCCTCACCAAGAGTGAAAGGGAGTAAGTTCAGATCTCTTGTTCATACAAGAGGAGAGGAGGGTCCTTATTGTTTGGCTACTGAATACTTTGGAGTAAACTCAGTCCCAGTCATTCCTTTAGGAGCTGCTACACCTTATGTAAGCAATTCAGAATCTACTGAAAGAGGGATTTATACCCACATCTGAGAGGACTACAATTTATCTGACTGACTTACAGAATCATAGAATTGCCCAGGTTGGAAAAAACCGTTCAGATCATCCGGTCCAACCATTAACTTAACTCTGACAAAAACCATCACTAAACCCTGTCTCTAAGCACTATGACTTGGTCCCTTTCTATATTCATTCTATAATTCTGTATTCAGTCCAAGCAGAACGGTTTAAACAAGAGAATTCAAGACACACCACCAGCACACCCAGCAGCCAGCCGTCACTGTTGGAAAACTATGAGGTATGTGGGAGACAGAACCTGTCACACTCTGGGTACGCATGCAAGTTGCCATATCCAACTCCAGAGCTTTAAGAACTTTCCTACTAACTCCTGCAACGGTTTTGGAGAACCAGGTATTAGCAAATCCAACAGTTTCACGGGTGAAGGCCTTGAATGGCTAGAGGAGCTGCTTAGACAAAAATACAAGCACCTGATTCTAATCAGCCAGAGGTTTTCTGTTTCGACTAATCTCTTTCATTCCTAGCAAAGGTCTGGGCTCAGCTTCGTTTTCATCAGCTGTTCATTAAAGGACAGTCTCTTCCATCATCATGGGAACAAGAATCCCATAAAACAAGGACCACAGAGTTTGCTTCAAAAGACTTGCCCAGCACTATTTAAAAATGCTGCAGAAGAGAATCCACTATTTCTCTGATGTTTTTCCCACTTACCCAAAACATACCTACCAACAATGTCTACAAACGATACCAGCTACAACCCTTAAAAAACCAACCAAACAAAAAATCTTCAAATTACTCCTCGGTTCATTCCCAATACATTTTGCATCTTATACAACGGAAGAAGTGGGATGCCTGAGAAAAACATACGGGCATATACATAGAGGGGGCATCACGTTAATCCTGGCATCTGTTATCTCCTGAGTACTTCTCTTTGCAAGTGCTGGGTTTTTTTTTGGTCCTAGTTTTTGTATGCAGTTTGCTAAACTGTTGATAAATTAAGCAGAAACAAAAAAAAAAATCATCACGTGGAATCACAGTGGTACCTACAACAGACCTTTCCCCTCTAGTAACTGGAGCAACTGACACAAAGACTACGGGATCATTTTAAGCATGGACCGACACTGCTGAGGGATGAGACACACTTTGGCCGTAAATCTTAATTGACGATGAATTGTGAGATTCTGAAATCTTGCGGTCAGAATCAACAGTAGCAATTGCAGAGAATTCCCATCCAGTCGCAGCAGCTTTGAGAAGGGATCTCCTTAATCTAACTACAGTGAATGGTTCAGAAAAATAGCACTCCAAAGCTGTACACCGTGAAATGTAGTTTTCGAAGTGTAATCACGGAGGAAAAGCTGGGTCATTTAGAGCATCTCACTGAAATAGGTACAAAATTAAGGAAAACAAAATCAATCCCCCTACTAAACTCCTTTCCTGTAAACATGTACAAAACCTATTCTTTTTTCCCCAATACTATTTCTGGGAAATAGCTGAATCACTTTTCATCAAATTCTTCTTCCAAAAAAGCTTGCCTGAAGCAGAGACAACTATGGAAAATTTCAGCCAGATGGTTAAAATAACAAACAACTATAAATGCAGATCTCACTAAGACTGAAATAAGTCAATTTTAATATGCAGTCTTACGCAGAAACTCCACATATAAAAACTACACCCAGTTACCTGAAAACAACACCATTATCCTACTCCACAGACACTTTTTACTTTTCAAGTAGAGTTCTGAGTGCTCAAAACTTAAAAAATTAGGCTTCTAAGTTAATAACGTAGAAAATGACACACAAATATTGTTTACTACTTAAATTTCTGGTACAAGTGACTTATTCAAAAGCTTATTTCAAAAAAGGATTTCCGTTCAGCAGAATTGGAACTCAGTTCCTACTGCTCCTAGGGCTCGACTCTACCCAGAGGACTGTAACTTTTTCTTCTTGAGACCAACTCCCATTTAACAGCTCCACCCAATACTAACCGTAATTGTAATGGAAAAAAATGTGCTCTTCATTATCAGAAATAGTTGAAGAGCCTCCAGATACTTAAAGGATAGAAACTTACTGCCGCCATGTCTTTAATGAGTTTAATAATGATCTCCGAAATCTGTGTAGGTGTTGAACCCTTCATCCACCAATGGCTTTCACCTCGTCGAATATAGCTGCAAAGGACACATGGTAATACATGAAATCAATTTAAGTAATTAAGTGCTGTTTGTCAAAAACCACCACAAAGAAATAGTGCACATACTCAGCATATGGTAAGTTGTTGGGTTTTTGGTGGTTTTTTTTGGTTTTGTTTTAAAATCAAACTCACTAATAACTTAATGATTCATACCATCAGTGTTACACAATTTTTTTCCAGTTATAAAAGAAAGATCATAAAAGACAGCATAACTGACTTCAAATAATGCAATTATTTTGTGCCTTTAGCTTGAGAATATACACATATTTTTAAACAAACCTGGAATTGAAGATCATTGGGAGCGTGACTGTAGTAACTCCTTTGCCTGCCGTAGTGCCAGCTGTCCCTGTTATAGTAGTTCCTTTGGCTTTTAGCTGTACAGTGAGAGCTTTGGCAATGCATCCCAAAAACATGTCTAAGATACCAAGTTTATTCCAATCTCCTTTTTCTGTGGAGTGAATGATATCGCTTATATCTGCTGGTGGAAGAGACTTCACTCCTATAATACTAGCCAGGCGACTGGGGGTTACCTCAGGCAGAACACGTCTCAGTAATGATGTTACCTGGGAAAAGAAAAAAAAAAATCACGACAATTCTTACCAAGACAGCTGGAGTTTTCAAGCAAAATCAAATAAAGTCTTTTGTTCTTCACAAGTTAATTCAGTAAGAAGGATTCAATCTCCTTTCTGTACTTAAATCACACCTGTAAGAAATTCTGTGAGGTTTCTATCTTGCTTTGAAGTGTTTATTATTATACCCTGTGAGACAAGGCTGAAGAGTCCAGAATCAATCTCACTCAAACAACAGTTAATCTTCATATAATATTAAAAATATAGTTAGTAATGGACTTATGATAACATTGATACAGATGTTCCTACAACTCTGATTACTTGCATGTTACAGACAAGTTACCTGCTTTGCATATAATCTTTAGATGTCAGAAACTCTGTGGCAGAATAGTTAGAAACACTTTAGACTTCTGAAAACGATGCACTTGCCTTGAGGTACTGAAAATCATGATTCTCTTCCACGATAGTCTTCCCCCCCCGCCTTTAGTTTTCCTTGCAATGTCTAACTGGAATTTTCTGAAAAGGAAATCTGTGCCAATTGTTCTGGATCTAGCAGGAACTCTCTTGAAACTGTATGCTTCAACCCTACCAGCTGGTGGAACTGGGGCTGAAACTTGGCTGTATCATGCAAAGTTTGGTCCAAATCAGGATGTGTGAAAGCTGAAGGAGTTAACATTTGATATCTAATTTCTCAAGCCTTAAATGTTCTCTTCAAAAACCATTTACATTTTAAGGAAAATCCCCAGTATTTTGCATATCTGCAATATATCAGAATTACTACATGGGGCAGTTAGTTGCCTCCAGGTAAGTTGAGATGTGATATTGTAACAGTTCAGAAAAACACAGAAGTAGAAGGTGTAAGACACAAAAACTTCTGAAACAGGAACTAAAAATTCACCTCGAGAAGACATACCAGCTAGCAACCGGAAGCTAGTGCAGCAATTGTACTAAGTAAATATTTTATATGTCCATATATTTATGTTATATTATGTGCATATAAACACACATACACTCAGACAGACAACATTCGAGTTCAGAAAGAAACAGATACTTAAGCTCTGCCTGAGGGTACGAAAAGGAGAAAGGAATTGTCTAGTTCTACACTAATATAGCCTGAGCATAAGACAAAGATGGTAAGGACTCATGTCAGATCAGTAACAGACACTGCTAATTAAAAACCCCTGATCTTACCTATACAGGCATTATATATAATGCGTAATATGAAATAGCCAAACAACACTGGATTTTTAAGTCCTGTCCATTTGACAGACATTTCAACCCTGCTCTACTCTTTCAAGGTCTAATCTCAACCAGCGAAGCCTCTGCTCCATCTGCTATGACGTTTTATCAAGACGGCTTGTTTTAACAAGATTAGTTCTCCCATAATTGTAGCTGTCGCTGCGCCTCACAGTCAAACACGATATTACAAGGGCAAGAATTAACAATGGCCTCCTCAAATAATGCAAATATTTAGCAACATTTGGAGCATATGCAGGGCACACAAGTGGGGGTAGCTGTGTAGCCCTCTCAGACCATTTCCCCACAATGAAGCGGCATGAGATCTTACTAAAAAATAAGCCGTCGCCTCACTAGCTTCCTTCCACACCTGAAAATGTAACTGCTTTTTATACCGAATTCTTATTTGCAATAAATAAATAAACTGTCTTGTAAACTTCATACATTTGAGAAATGATATTTAAAAGGAGAACCTCTGGTTCTTGCAATTATATGTAATAATTACGGATGACACTATCCTTTATAAGTAAATATAAATACATGAACTTTAAGAAGTCTCTTTTTTGGAATGTAACACACAACAGTGGTCTAAATTTAAGTACTGCCAGTCACAAGGCAGTGCCAACTTCAGAATCTGAACTTTCATTTTAAAAAAGAGAATTCTTAGTCATCGCGGCAGAAAGGAAATAACTTACAAACTGAACATACATAACAGGACAGGGATGGATCTGTTGAAAACTGGGTTACTCTGAAATAAGATCTGTGAAGTTCAGATTCGCTAAAGAATCCTTCACAATATCATTCCAAAACACAGTCCATGTGCTTACAAAAAAGACCCCTATTTAGGACACACAAAATGACTAATTGCTCTTGTCCATCCCACTTCACTCCAGCAACAACCCCTGCCAAGCAAACCCTATGACCCCTCTGATGCATGGTTTGAGAAAGCAATTTATCCTGCCCTGTCCAATATCCTTCAGGATAAGGACGAGAAAGGTGAACACTGGTATTCCTCAAAGGCATTCCAGAACAGTTTGCTGATTTAGGTTCATGATTAATGTAAGTGTTAGTTAAGCAATTTTGGGCTCCTACACCTCAGTTCTACCTAATGGAGACAAAGCATTAAGAACTTACTCAAAAGTGAGTTTACTTTAATTTCATAACTGTAGCCTTCATTGCCTTCAACACTGCTTGTACTTCCTCCAAATAGTTTTCAGCAGTCAAATTGTGGTGAATGCTGAGGTGTATCAAACTTTGTAATTTTAATCCCATTCAAAAAACTGGGGGAAAACCCCCCAACAACAGACAAATTCCAAGAGGAGATTTTGTAATTTGTTTTTAAGTGTTCATAAATTTCTATTTGCCCTCTCCTCATGACTGCAATTAAAAAAAAAATAAAAGAGTTGCTTTATTTACAGTTTTTCCCTATGTGGAATATAGGGATGATCTGAGTACGATTGGGAAAACATTTTTGAAGTGAAAACACCACATTACATTTCACAAAAAAAAAAGTTCAAATACATATTCTACTATCATGCACACCATTAGAGGATTCTAAAGACTATTTTTTTCTAGGAATACCAAGACAGACAAGGAAGAGTCAGCACTCACCTGTCTCTGCACCCTGGGCGAAGCGGTGTGTAGTAAGGAGAAGAGATCCTGGAGCAGAGTTAGCTGCTGAGCCAGGTACTGCCGGCCCACGTTGGAACCGCTCAACGCCAGAACCATTGACAGCAGCTCAAAGCAGTAAGCATCAGAAGAAGCATCTTCGTCGTTAGGCTGCGAGTTGGCGTTCTCTTTGCTAGAGATGGCGTGCTCCCATTCTTCACGCACACGGGTCGCTTCCATGCGTATGGCCTGGACTATGTGAGCACATACCTATCCAAACAGAATCCAAATTACACAGTAACTCTCAAAAGCTTTTAAAAAGTGAAAGAAATTGTGTTTTATGTGCCTTCACAACTATAACTAAAACGGAAAGCCTGTGCCTAAATGACTTTTCAACATAAATTCAAGCGGAGAATAAAATTTAGAGTAAAGATTAGGTAAAATTATTTAGAATTAAGACTTAGATTTAATACTGAATTTGCTCCTTTTCATTCTGGAAAATGTCATTGAAATATATCTTTTTTTAATATTGTAGTTCCTGCCTTTTAATTTGCTTTTTACATAGAATTCAGGTTTAAAAAAAAATACTAAAAAAAAACACACAAAAAAGCCCCCAAAGAAATACATTTACTCAACACTCACAAAAGAAAAAGGACTTATTAAAAGACTTAGTCTCTTTAGTTTACTATGCAGGAAACTTAAAATTTTAGGAAAAATATTTTCATTTTACTAATAACATGTTAAAAAGCATATTCAAGAGATTTTAAAGTCTGATAAGATGGCTGACAAAAAAGTAGATTCGGCATGATTTACTAATCTAATGAACTTCAGAATTAATCTAATACCTCTTGTATTACCATGAAAAATCTTTACTGCAATGTTTGTCTCACGATAGGTGTAATAAGGATAATATAAAGGATAATTTTTTTTAAATATACTGAATAAAGTACTCAAAATAAAAAGAAAAAGCATACTCTAACCAATGCTTTATGTTAAGAAGAACAAAGATAACTCAGAAAACCACTAACCCAAACCTTCACTGAGTGGAAGAAAGAATAATTTAAGAATCTGTGCACTGATTACCTTTTTAGGATTAAATTTTATCAAACCTAAATACTTTTTGATGACAGAAATGGGGAAAAAACATGTGCAAAACTGAGAATCTAAACTCTGTCATTGAACCTCTCCTAGAATTTGAGAGGGTCTACTATTACGCTATTGTTATCAGCAAAGACAAATAAGTACCACTTACATCCAAATTCTAAAACTTTTATTTTTAAATTGAGTCTAATAGGATAGGGGTTTTATCATATCAGAATAGCTTTTTTCAGTGTCAATTTCAGCAGGCTTTTAATATAAAACACAGAAACACACTATTTAAAATGTAAACCAAAATTTGATTATAAAGAACAAGAGAACTGAAACTGTCAAGTAAAAGGTACCATATTCATTGAAAAAGAACATATTTATTACAACACGCAAACGTTTAATCCTCAAAGCATTTCAGAATGAACAAACCTGCTTCTGTAAATTTGTCAGTTTGCTCCGGCTGAATATGATCCCTACCATGTGCTCCTTCAGGTCTGCATCTGATGTTGCCTTCATAAAAAGCACAGTTAGTATTAGATCAAGAGTTTCAAGAACATTTCCTAATTACTAGAGCAATTTACATGGAATATCACGAAACTTTGTTCTAAAAGCTTGTAGCTTTTTGTTACAGACAAATAAGATATAGAAGCAAGATCACTTAACTATGGTTAATAAATACCTCTTAGATGCATTTACTGTCTTTCTCTTTATAAGAGGAAATTTGTGCATGAAGTAAAATAATCAATATGGAAACCAAGTGAAATATAATTATTTGAGATTCATCCTCTTCACGCAGCTTACTGCAATCACTGATTAAGTCTTTGTAAAGCAGCGCACAGAATATACTTTTCAGTTTGTATTTCACAATAAAAGAAACAGGGAACAGGGAATTAGCAGGCATGAGAATAATACAATTTTACAATAATTCAGTCATGGAATTTACTGCCCAAGGTACTGGGTAGAGCAAAACCATATATCACCTCAAAAACTAAATTACTTCCATTGAGGACAGTCCAATTTTGGTTATGACAGTCCAGCTACAGTGACCTTTTCAGGAACACTTCTTAAACTAATCCTTGCTGGAAGAAAAGAGAGTATGCTAGGTAAAAGAATACTAGTGTGGTTTCTTAACATTTCTTCACTAAACATCACCAGAGCCCCTCTAAAGGTACAAGATAATAGGCAAGAAGGACTTTCAGGCTGACCATTACTGCAGGTGTTAAATACTTCTGTAATTGGAAGCATCATTTGCACCACCACTGCTCCAATGTTTCCATTAAATGCATATGCTCCAATTACAATTTACTAACTAAAAAAAAAAAATCAATGATAATGAAAAAAAAAAAGCAGTTGTGACACTTCTGTTTTGATCTGAGAATTATGTAGCATAAGACATAGTACAAATACTGAAAATCATCCTCGATCACTTTTTCAGCAAAGTATTATTGATAGAATACAAATAAATACATTGTGTACTTTTTCTTCTCCTTCTGGGGAAGACAACAGCGCTTTTTCTTCTTGTTCTGGGGTTGGCTCAGCATCACCGGAAATGAGTTTTCCAAACACCTGGAAGAAAGACAGTGACAATTAGCTTATCTCTAAGACAAACTTGTGCAGATGCAACATTTTACATTAAAACATAAAGCACTGAAAGCCTAGGATTTAAAGTAAGTTTCACCATAAACACATCATTAAAGTCCCACCTGGGATGTAATAAGTCGGAATACTCGCAGTGTCTCAGATTCACAGTTTCTTTGTTGAGCTACGCTTGCAGAAATCTGGCCTGCTATTTTAATGCTTTCACCGTCTTTCCAGCCAAGAATCTTCACCTGTCGAACTCTTAGTGTGTTCTCTGGACCCTTCAACTCAATTTTGATGATGTGATTATCACCCCCAGGAAGTTCACTTGTTACCCAGCCAATGTGTCTTGAATCCAAGTCTACCTATTAAAAAGGAATATAAAGATGGGAACTGACATCACATCAAACAAAAAGTCACATACCTCTAAACCAAACCCATCACATATCACCAGAACCAACAGTGTTTGCTATGAAATTTCTCATCCTGAGCAGTAAGAGTATCATGTTTAATTATAAAAATATTAAACCCCATGAATTCAGATTAAAAGAAAAAAATCTCAAACTTAAAAAGACACGACATATAGCCATTTAAGTGTTGTCTTTAAAGTCTACTAGAAATAGCGGGTTATCTATCCCTTTTATCCTCTAAGTAACAGTTCACAAATACAAAAAAATCACTTTGAACTAATATTTGCTCACTACTTTTAGTGTTAAAAAAGCCCAAGACCATAATTTAACTGAAAGGATAATACACAATTATCAGTAGTTAAGTTATTTCATCCCTATCCACATAAATCCCTGCCACAGGAATTGTACCTCTGTGGAAGTCAATGTCTGAAATCCTTACCAAGACACGCAGGACTTAATAATTTTTAAAAAAGACAGATGAACAGTATACATTTTTAAAAATTATATTCATTTTTTTAAAAAGAACGTAAATTATGTTATGGGATTTAAACTGCAGTGTCAGTGCTGGAAGCCAAAAACCAATAGGATGCAGTGCTCATGGCATTGCTCAGAGTGACCCAAGTGGGGCTAAGTTACACATGGCCCTGAGCCAAGCGAGCCCTCTCTCATAGCCATAAGGCTCATTTATCAATTTATCAGGCTAATTATTTGTTCTTTCCCATGCCTATGCTAATTCTCAGTGCCTGCACTGAGCTGTGCTGCATCAGAAAAGACTGACTTGTCTTTTTTTTTTTAAAAAAAACCCCATATCATGAGACAGGCTGTGCATGAGTTAGGGTTTAGTATATGTGCGTGTGTTTGAAGATACAAAAAAAAAAAAAAACCCTGTCAGAGAAGTGTCAGGACTGTTCAGCAAAGAATCCCACCTGTCTTCTGGGAGGTAACCATCCCTGGAAAAATGCCTGGGCACTGTGTTTGAGCAGACAGAAACCAAGCCAGGGAGCAAGCGAATAAGCTGTATGAATGATCATGAGTCCAGCATCTGAGCTCTACCGTGGTCTTCTTTTATTTAACTGGACACACAGGCATACCAAGTCACTCTTCCCACAAAAAAATAAAAGAACTCTCCAAGAGAAGGGTGTGTGTCCATCTATATTTTCTATCTACACATACAGACTCACAAAGAAATACACGCAAACTTTATATCTGTCTACATATACACACACACACACACACTCACACTTCACTGTTCAGTAGAAGCCCACTGTACCAAAGTTTTGTTTCTTGAGATGTGTTAACACCTTTTGGAGCTGTATCTTTGCCTTAAACACTCTCTGAGGATAAGAGGAAGAGAAAAACCAACCATCTCTCTGCAATAAGACAATGCTTCTTGTTGAAGAATTTTATCACTGACTGTCAATAAATCAAAATCAAAGTTTTGAGACCAAAACAGTAACTGCTTGCTTGAAACCTTAAATATCTGTGATGTGTCACATCAATGTCAAAATACAAAACGTTGTTCTCTGTAAAAAACGTAGAGCTATCATTTGGCTTGGCAACAGAAGTACAAAGACTGAAGACCATTCTGAACTTGAGTATCCAGGCAGAAGCCTTCAGCTACATGAAGCTGAGAAAAAAATGGCAGCGTAAAACGTGTGCTAAAGACACATATTAGATCATCTAATTAGAAAAAACTCATGTTGAGGGTAAATGATTTATTTTCTCCTTTCTCGTGGCGTTCTACTTCTGCTAACTCTGAAGCTGCATTTCTCTAATGAAAAATGATTCCATCAAGCAGATACAAGGCAACGAATGACAGCGCAACACTAAGAAGCCAGGCATCAGAATATCTAACAACATGTAATACTGCTTAATGCAATTATATCAGGCATATCTAGATATAAGCAAACTAAAAGAAATCAAACAGCTTGTTGGACCTTATAAAACTCCACATAAACAGTCTTTTCTGGAAACCTTCTACATGATCACTTATTCTTTCAGCTGTAGTAACAAAAAAAAAACCCTGTTCTATTTCAGTAAGAGAGTAGAAGCTTGATCAATATTCAGTATATATGGATGAATTCTGTCACTGATAATACAGTATTTTCCAAGAAGATTATGATGCCCGATATTTGTAAAATAATTTACCTACAGTAAGAAATGGAACCTACTTGCTTAGAAAAATCTCTGCTATACACAGCCAAAAAAATGATGGCAAATTTTCAATGTCAGCTGTTAAAATGTTTACCTGCTTTATTCTGCAGAGATCTTCTACTGCCTTGCCAGTTAGGAAGGTCATTGAAGTCACCTTGTTCTGCAACAGAGAAGCAAAATAAGAACCACTGAGAACCATTCTGACTATTCCTTCCACATTAAGAGAACACATACATAAAAGAGAGACAAGTTGTTTCATTATGAAAAAAAAATAAATTAAAGGTGATCAAAATTAAGGACAACGAATTCCAAAGCACAGCTAAATTTGCTCACTGTATTAAAAGCTGTATTTGAAATAATGATATATTTGTAACGTTACTGTACAGATCAATAAACATGAATGTAGTAAGTCTAGAAAACATTTTGTACTTTATGAAAACCCCTTATTTGAATGTTTCTACAGAAATTGTGTGCAGGGAAAGTAACATGAATTAATTAAATGCTTGAAAATGCACCTGAAATTGAACATGCCACTGAGAACTAAGTTTCCCAGTCTTAGGTTCATGCAAACTGCAAATTTAGTTGGATTGGTCTGATCATACCAGGTACTGCTTTCAAAACACAGAAATTTGAAACTTTACCTTTGAAATGTGAGCTTCTGAATTAGAATTACAAACTGAACAAAGAAAATGGTGGTTCTTG
Organism: Rhinoptilus africanus; assembly: GCA_013400135.1. Classification (NCBI taxonomy): domain Eukaryota; kingdom Metazoa; phylum Chordata; class Aves; order Charadriiformes; family Glareolidae; genus Rhinoptilus; species Rhinoptilus africanus. The sequence continues at coordinate 55,750 of VXBO01007036.1, forward strand.
ACTGATAAACACACACAACTTTGACTATGCATGTTCAACAATAGACGTTTCATTTAATTTTCCACTTACTCCAAGATCTCTGGAATTGTCTACATGAACACACACATAACGCGCATTGATTCCTTTTACACAGTTGATTGTGATGTTTTTGGTTTTGTTTTTATCCTCATCTCCCGACTCCCAGAATGTTTCTGTAGACCCATCTGTTAAACTCCCAATCATGGCAGGTCGGCTCGATGTTTTAATGTCAACAATGCTGGTTAGGTCTTTTAGACAAACCACTATACACAATTCCTGTGAAAACAAATGAAAACATTTAAAATATCTGAAAGTAAGCCCAAATATAGACATTATTTAAAATTTTTAAAACCACACAGACATTTCTGTTCTGAGGAATATGCTCTCTGAATTAAAGAAAACTGTAATTTATTAGTTCAAATTATTCAGTCCTTTAAACAAAAGGAAATATTAATAGCTAAGAGCTGAATATATTAGTGAATGCCTAAATGTATTAATAAATGAAAAAAAACCCCACGTTAAAGATATTCATCAGGAGTATTAATTTGTGCTCCTCAGAATAACAGAAAAAAAAAAAGATACAAGCAAGTAAGAACTGGAAGTACACAGCACTTGAAAATTGAACTCACTCAGTGAACCAAATGCATTAACTACATGAACTCTTAAGAGACCTCCAAACACTGTACTTGCAAAAAAGCACTTAACAATCACTGCTCCAAAATTCAGGTTTGAGTTTTATATTTGGGGTCAATATTTGAACCTCTGAAGCTAAATATGAGAACCAGAGTATCAGCAACAAGATCTCAAACTGAGATACATCAAGGAAATGCGACATTGTAATAAAGTATGTTTTAAATCAAACAGAACAATCATAGGAAGCACGGGCTGATCACAATTGACCTCTGCTTCCCAGAGAGAGGTGTAATACTTGCCTGATTCATGACTTCAAAACCAGACTGAATACTGATACTGAAACTCTCTTCGCTATCTCCATCATCGGATTTAGACAAAATATTGTTGATGTGATGAAAAACATTGCTCTGGTGCAGGAACTGGTGATCAGATTGTTTGAATTTGAGACTCCAGCACCTGAAAACGCATTTAATAGACTTTGAAATTTTGAACACTGTTTAAAAGACATAATCTGCCAGTCAAACTATTAATTACAGTTTTGCTTGTCAAAATATTTGCTATAAACCTCCTTTAACTTCAAATTTTTCCAGGATCTTAAGTGTTTCTATGCTTCATTTTGAGGAAGTCTTGAGTAATGTGCTCTGGGCAGTCCTGCTTTGGCAGGGGAGTTGGACTAGGTGATCTCTAGAGGTCCCTTCCAACTCTGAAGACTCCGTGATTCCGTGAAGGCAGAGTAAACTTGTCTTAGAATTTTAACAATGAACAGAATCTTTATGATTCAATTTGCACCTTTGAGTCAGACACACAGGAAAATTTCAAACAGTTTAAGATACATTCAGATGACAGCTTTCTGAGCAAAAGGCATTATTACACTACCACGCACACAGATACTACCATATTATTCAATAATATGGGTTGGTTTTTCTTCCAGAGCAGATACAGTACAGAATTTAAGAGCAAATACATGTTTCTCTCCAAAGTTTTTTATACTATTATTTATATGTATAAACACACATACCTTTTACATATATCTTTCTTACGTGTAAGGGTGGACATGCTTCTTTTCACAGAAGCACAATAAAGTTCTTTCAAACTTCCTACCTACATTGCAAAAACTTTTTCATCTATAATGTTACAATGTTTCCAGCCTTTTAAGAGGTTTCTTAATCTGTGCTTACCTTAAGGCCATTTGCTGTAATGCACTACCACTGGGAAGAGACATCATAAGATCAGAGATTGTCTGGAGAAGGCGATGAAAAGTGTGGGGTAACGGGTGAGCTGCTTCGCCAGCAATCACTATATCTGACAGAGGATGTTCACACACTCTTGTGTCTTTCTCCTAAGACACAAAGCAATTTGTACGTTGTTAACAGACTTTCAGAGAAAAAAAAGGTTAAATAAATCTGGAAGGTTAAAAATGGTTGGTTAAATCACTGGAAGGGTGTTATGTTGGACTATACCATTTCACATGCTCCATTTTCAGAACTATAGATGTTTCTTAAAAATCACTAAATTATCTATATCTATTGTATATATAATTACTTTACATATATATAACTACTTAAACTAGCTACAGATTTTCAGACTGAACAATAGACTTTTCATAAAGCACTGAAAGACGCAGTAGACGCCAACAAAGCTTCTCTGAAAAATATTTCCTCATTTCTCTCTTCTTTTTTGGAGGGCAAAAGAAGAATATAAACCAAACTGTAAATTTTTTGGTACTGGATTAGCAATGAGCTTGTGTACTTTTTTTTTCTTTCTCTACCATGAATATTCACAAAAATAATGCATTAAAAAACTAATTCATCAGCACAAAAAATTTTAGATCAAAAATTAATTTATCTATTATATCGAAAGAGTTCAACTACAATTTAAGACTAAGAACTTTCATTCCATAATTAAGGTCTTCGTCTCACAGAGACTAATAAAAATATTTCTAAATTGACTACAGAATCAAACGATACTGCATTTACGAAAGGAATGCTGAACCTCACTTACCTGTTCTGCATTTTCTTTATTTGATTTATTTTCTTCATCCTCCTCTTCTTCAGGCTCTACAGGTGCAGGAGTCAGGGAAGCCACAAAATGCCATAAAATATCATGAAGCGAAGTTGTTTGAATGACATTACAAAGAAGCCAGTTAAAAGCCTAAAATAAAATACACACAAGGAGTTATTGATTAAGCAAACCTGGAGGAAAATAATTTCTTAGAACGTTTATGTAAGGAGGTGCACTGATGCTTTTGGAACAGGCAAATAATAATGCTGAGGGCTTCAAGTAAGACATGTTGCTCTGTAGCTAAAAAGTTTATTAAAATGATAACTATATTAAAGGGAGCACAGCAAAGTCATTCACAAACACCACTCCCCAAAATAATTTTTTTTAAAAAAGCTTAGGGATGAAAAAGCAAAGTTCTTATGTATTTTCAGTGGTTATTACAGGATGAGGTGGCAGCATTCCTTACTATTCAAATTGGTTAATGAAGTAAAGATCCTTTTGAATTTAGAACCCTGCAAGCTGAGACTTGGTTTCCTTGTCTGGTCTCTGCCATTGACTGAATTAATCAAAACAATTCAGCCACTTCCAAACAAAATCAACACAGCAGGGAAAAAGGTTTTTAAAAATTGTAACATTATTATATTCTTCTAAAAGCTGCAATACTTCTGCACCGTGATGTCTGTAAATTTGACGAATGGTGCTTAACAATAGAGGTGTGGTTTTTACTGTATCTGGAAAGTCCACCCATATTTTTACATTACAAATACTCGGAAAACAGCTATGCTGTATACAAGTTCAGAAGAAACTTTACTTAAGCTTAGTTGAAATTAGGAAAAAAAAGGCCTCAATGAGGATGCTTCTTGAAGGTTCTATTGAAGCAATTAATCTTTCCTTTGAAAAAGGAACAGCAAGTAAGACTAGGAACGTGCTGAACAAATGAGGAGGAAAACAGTATTTGTATAATTGATTTCTTCAGGTTTAATAATATTCTTTTACCTACTGAAGAAGGTTTACAGGCAATACTTTTGTATTCATAACTTTTAGAGTTAATAATACAAGTGAACTTTTAGAATAGGTTTAGTGCACATCATAAAATATTTTTTTTGGTTTTTAATCCATATAAAAATTCTTCAAAAAAAATTCTGAGACAGAATTTAGAAATGTGTTATTTTAATCATACGAGATCCATTAGTACATTAATACCTCCATGGCAAAGACTCGGCAGGCAGATTTCCGTAAGGCTTGTTTCATTGCTATTTCAAGTCCTTCCAGATCATGATGCTGGATTACAAATGCCAATACTGGCCACTGGAAATTTCTCTCTCCTTTGGAAAGAGAGCTGTGGGCGGAGATTAACCGAGAAAGTTCAGGAGATGGATGTCTCAGGAGAGAGGACCCCACTTCTATTCAAAAGCATAAAAATACGCATACATTAGATTCTTTGTGCTATTTAATTTTATAGCCACAGTAAAAATAAAAAGCAATAGAGCAATTTCAGAACTGATATTTTTGTTCATTTTTTCTATGAGAAAAATGCGTTGAAAAAGCAATGTGGAAAAACGATGTTTCAACTAAGAAAGAAAATACCACTTTAACTTTTAAATCAGGCACAAAAGATGCACCAGCGAACAGCTAATGTTTGTTAATAAACAGAAATAAACATCATTACATGTAGTTTCAAAAATTGTCTATTTGTCTACAGTTTCCAAGAAGAACTGCAAATCCAGTGCCATATCCTTGAACGTTTTTTCGCTGCTTCTGATGTCTGTGCTCTTACCCGCATCTCCACTGTTGACTCGTCTCCTAGGGATTGCCTTTACACGTGCTGGCAGAATGGAGTGCTGTTTGTCATATTCTGATGCAACAACCGAATATGATCTTTGAAAGACTGTACGCTTCGCAAGATCTGTATCGGTTATTGGACTGGTTTCCAGACTACAAAGAAATCAGGGAAGTTATAGACTCATTAACAAATATATAGAGTGCACTTGAATTATACCTAAATATTAAACAAAGGCACATGCATTTAATGATGACAATGCTACTACTGCATGGAAGTTTGTTTTATGTACCTAATAACCGTTTAAATGCTGGAAAAGAAGGAACACGTATTAGAATTACACATGGTGAAAAAGCACGCAAGTGCTTTATAAACAAATGTAATGATGTACATGGTAAATTCCAATAATTTAGGTATATTTTTAGAGAGAATACAAACATGCCTGAATTGAAGTTTCAGACCAAATTTGCCCTGAGAATGTACGTGAAAACATCTAAGGAGTGAATTTTTAATATGCAAGCCAACTGAAATCTTGAACTTTATGTGAAACCAAAGTTCCTAACATCAATAGCCTTAAAGCCAATATTCAATTGCTACGGGTACGCCTCTGACACGTTTTCCTCCTGACCTTCATTGGACTTCTTACAGTCTGCAGAAGAACTTTGAGCTTATGCTGTCCCTATAGGCCTCAGGAGACCATGGTGTCCACAGTTTTAATAAAGGACTATACCAATATGATGCACTCTTAAGGAGTTCTGTTAGGAAAGTTCTGTTTCTGAAAAGACTACTTTGTAGATTGTAGTATTCCAATAAACTGGTTTTGCAATCAGCATAAAATATAAAAGATCAAAATAATAACAGACTAAAAGCAAATTTTCTCTTCATTACATCCTCATTGTAATATGAGGAATCACTGTTTGACATCTAAAAACACTGATCTAAGTTGATTCCAGACTATTATTAAGTAACAGTAAGAGTGTTTTTTTCCCCTGGCAAAACAAAAAACTCCGTAATTCCTTAATTTACATCATAATAAACTTAATGAGATAAGAAACTAGCTTAACCTGATAGAAACAATCTAGCAGTCTTGGTCCTGTATAGCATTAAGTTGTAATTTCTTCCGTGACATTTTAACTTCCCACAGAAAGAAGCAGCATTTCCTTAGAAAAATGTAAGGTAATGAAATACCCTCCTGTTCAAACTTCCCTTCAAAATGAAATCCTGAAAGCAAGATGACCACTACTTCCATTCAAAAAGGCCATCAATCTGCACTACAGTCAGTTGTGCTAAAGAACAGAAATACAGGGGAAAAAACTGCTACATTTTCAAGGAGTTCACAACAGTTACAGCACTCAGACCATTGCTCTTTAGATCAGTTCTACAGTTCTGGAGATTTTGGAAAAACTGTCTTAGTCTCTATGGGGAAATAAGCAGGCCTGAAGTAAGGACTATGGATAAATTTCCCTGAGGTATGCTAAGAGTCTTTATCAATTTCTGAACAAACTTTTTTTTCATATTTAGGTGGTAAAACCAAGACCTCTCTGGAGAAAAGCAATTGGTTTGCATTACAGTTAAAAGTTTGAAATTCAATTTGCAAACTTGCATTGACAGTGGTTGAAAATGTATCTGATATGGTACGATTCACTGAAGATACTTTTTTAACTACAGTTTTGTAAGTTTTTGGCCTTTTTGCTGCCATTTCAGAGATTGATCTGGGCTGATCTGACACTTCAGCTACTTAACTACGGCAATGTTTTCTTTAAAAAAAAAAATAAAAAATCAGTCTTATGCTAATGCTTTAGCACAAGGAAGTACCTTGGGGGCATGGATTTCATGTTACTCTCTGGCTCTTCAAAGACATTAGGGCTTGCATCAGGAGTAACTGAGATGTACGGTGCAGGGACTGACGTTGAGCGCAGGTACCTCATCTCATCCTGGAAGAGGTTGTCATCCTGGTACCCAACAAAATTTTCATGATGATGCCTACATCAAACGAGATTTTAAAATTGGAATTAAGGATTACAAGTTCCTGAAAAGCCCACATAGACAAAATTCCTTTGGCAGTATATTTAGCCAGCCAATCCTATTTATTTACTCTTCACCTAATGCATTTAAACTGATTGTGAGTTACAAGTGTTAGTGGAAAATAAAATGGCATTTTCAATCACCATCGAGTGGGGATCACCCTTTGCTATCTTTTAGTATTTTCATCTATCTATTGTCTGTCCATCACAAACATGAGGCACCACAGTGAAATCTACTTCGAAATACCAAATAAAAAAAAATCCTCTGGTTTCTTTCTTACTATTTTTAACTGTGAAGAGAGAAAAATAGCACATATGACTGCTACTAACACACTAAGTTAAACTTTTCAGGAAATTCTAAATTCTTTGGACAGAAATTAATAAACTGATGTTAAAAAGTATTTAGCATCCAAAACCTACTCAGGGTATATTTGACCCTTGGAGCAAACACAGTCCAAGAAATTGAACAGGATGATGGAAATGGAACAAAAAAAGGTCAAAGAATTAGGAAAATGCATATTTTTTTCTATGTAATTTTTAGTTTAGTTTATACACACATTTTTATCCAACATTATAAACAGATGAGTCTTAAAATCAGTATTCATAAACTTCTTTTAATTACCTTGCTAAAGTCTGTAAATAGAGACATGGCATTTTAATGGGAAAGTCTTCAGAAATTCCTTCTTTAACACTGGGAAGTTGAGATTGGAATGCTTTTGCAGGGTGATAGCAGAGGATACTGGGCTCAGCAGCACTACTTAGCGACAGTAAATACAGTGCATTGGCTTTAATCACTTGATGAGCTTCCATAGTTGGCAAGGCACGAGGAGTCTTAACTTGCATTGGTTTTCTCCTGGATTGTTTAATCTTAAGAAATTTTAAAAAGATATGTTTAAATTATACTTCATCGAAAGAAAGGCTGATAATGTCACTTATACTAAAGTTGCTTGATTCTTCCAATTATAAAATGTTTTCTTTTGCAAAATGGCGCTCCTACTATTTTCATAACTTTGCAAACTTTTAACAAACAGATGAAAGTTTTGATGTTTGTCTCGGGATGAATTTTGTATGCAAAAAGTTTCAACAGATTTAATTTCAAAAATAAAGTTAAATTAGCATTGTTCTCTATCTTAAAACCTCAACATATTTGTATACTTTAATCAAGAATTTGAAGAATTTCATATTGGTCATGGAAGACCAATATAAGAACACCACCTTCTGTACAGTTCCTATTAAAAATTGCTATAGTTTGCCCAGTGCTTGGCACCTGTATCCAATGATCTAGGTTATTAAGATGATTAAAGAAGCTATAAACATATAAAGTGGAAACTACTCAGATTTCAGTAAACAAAACAAATTCAAAGTTAAATAAACTGACACATACTTTAATGCTATATTCAACACTGCAGTTTTATTGGGGTGAAAAAAATAGAATTACTTAAAAATATTTGAAAACACTAATGCCTGAAGGGAAGAAAACTGGTCAGAAGTAATCGGACAAGTTTCTAGCTTATTGTTTTAAACCTATCAATGAAATAAGTGGATATTCCAAAACCTTCCAGAATTCTGAAATGCCAAATTCTTTTAATTGGCCCTACCTTATTTTCATAGGAGAAACAGATAAAAATACCTTCTCTCTTGCTGCTGCTTGCTTTTCACGAAGATATTTTTCTCTGCATCGATCACAAACCAAATACCAAGTGCTTCCTCCAATACCACCATCACCACAATTACCAGCCCATCCTCCACAGAAGTGCCCAATGCTATTATAGCCTTGGCCACCAGCATAACGGCCACAACCTACATCGGAGAAAAAGATAAAGAAAAGGTTATTTCAAAAGAAGGATTATCATTATATTACTTATTACTGTAAAAGAGAGATGAAGAGGGGGAAGGAAGACACTTGTCTTTCCCTTGCCTAATTTTCTGCTTTTCTGTATCTCTGAAATGATGAAAGAACAAGGTGCACATCCATGTACCCCACCAGTATCCAAAGAATCCAAACACATTTTAGTTTTCAAGTTTTTATTATGAACTTGTCCAAAGCATTAACCACTCCCTGCTCAGACAGCTAAGTGATGGTAAGGTCGGTATTACGTACTAGCCAACATTATCTCTAATTTAACAAACATAAAAAACCCTAACCTCTGTCTAAGAAAGCTTAAAAGGGAATGAGGTGCATTCCTTTGATGATTACTGTTTCTCAGAAACATTCAGGGCATTGATAATTGCTGAATAATAGCGTTCCTTAATTTTGCTTTAACTTTGCATGCAGTGCTAAAACAAGCACATACAACATCAGCCTGAACGTCTCTAACTGGAAAAATAATTAGTTATATTTACAAGCTGGAAAACACAGAAATAATTTTGTCTTTAACAAGACTAGTTATTATTAGCTATGTTGTAGCTAATCCCTTCTATTAGTGATCCCTTTTCTAAGGAAAACACAACTTATGTATCCTTTGAACTCAGTCGACCAGCTAAGATAATGCCTAACTAGCCCTGGTTTACCCCGTTTTCCTAAAATTAAACAAACTCCTGAAAAAAATTCAGGGATACACATAGAAAGACAAAATGGCAGACTCAGGTTTTATTTTACAATACAAATTGTCTACAGACTTGAAGTGGATTTTTTTTTTTTTAAGATACATTTTAAACCAAAGAAATTAAGCCACTGATCCAGTGCTGGCAACAGGTAAATAAAAGCTTTTCACTAGTCACAGTAGAACAGTAATAGAAAACTTTTGGCAACATAGAAACAGAAACTCTAATTAACCAATCTTATATGTTTTTTATTTTATTTCCAATTTTCTCAGCAGAGTTTCAAGTCCTAAAGAGTAACAAACAGCATGTTTCTGAAGAGCTACTGTAAAATCATCTATTATTTTGGCCTTGTTTCAAACAACTTTCTTCAGCATATTTAAAGCTTCGATCCGTAGCTACTTAAAATTGCATACACAAACATGTTGATAATTTGTAAGTAAGCATGTGTAAGTTTTAATTTAGCTTATATAGTGAACTGTGTTAAAACGGTAGACAAGAAAGCCCTGCACATTTTCATGACAGCAACCGATACCAAAACATCTGTGTGCAATCTATTTAACAGATGGACACGGGAATTAAAAAATATGCCATCTTACCTGGATGAGCTTGTCTCATGTGGTAAGTCACTGGATATGGATGGGATTCTCCACACAACTCACAGATGGTGTCTTTCTCAGGTCCTCCCACTGCAAGCTGAGCCATCTCGCCAAAAAGATTTCCCCTCGGCCTGGTCTCAACCTTTTCTTTTTTCTTTTTCTCTTTTTTGGTTTTCTTGTTATCTTTGTCACTTTCCTTCTTCTTTAACACTGCACAAGAACCAGGACTTGGAAAAATCATGTTTTGGGAAGCTGCTTTAATAGTTGCTAAAGAAATATCTTCCCAGAAAGCTACCAAGTGCTGCAGAGTTAATGGAAGAGGGGACTTGGACTTCATCGTGTGATGACTGGATGTTTCAAAGGAGGTAGTTTCAGTTTTTCCATCCTCACACTTCTCATGCAGAGGTGGTTCCTTTAACATCGAGAGGACTTTGTTTTTATTGATGCTACCCATTTTGGATATATCTGGTCCGTGAGGTGAGATGTTGAACATGTTAAGAGCAGATGATATTTCCAATGAATGTCTATTTTTCAGCTTGGTTTCTTTTTCCTCGGCTGGTGGCTGAGTAAGACTGCTTCGTATTGGTGCGTGCTCTTTGGACAGTTCTGGATTAAACTTCAAAAAAGATGAACAAGCCATAGCATCATGAACTATTCCTTCATGCCAAAGAAATGCAGCAAATACAGCTCTAGCACATTCTGCCACGGAAGGTGACATCGCTTGCTTGGCAGGCTCTACAGGCTTAGAGCCATCTCCTTTGAAGAGAAAGCTGGATTTTTCCTTTTTGGGTCTTGTGTGCCTGCCAGCACATTTACGGCTCACTTTTGGAGACGCTCTCATGTCTTGCTCATCTTTCATTGGTGCTTTTCCTATGCTGAAATGAACTTTATTAGAACCATCGTCCAGACTTCTGAATTCTGTGTTGTCTTCACAGGTGCTATCTGTAATGCTGTTAGTCTTTAAAGTACTTGAAGTACATACTTCAACTACCTCACTGTGAAGATTTTCTTGTACGACATGAGGGGAAGGAGCTCTGTTCTCAGTTTCCGTAACAGGTTTTCCATCTTTTGCAATAATTTTTGGTTTGGGTGAAGTAGACCTCCCCCTTAAGGGTTCCGTCAGTGGTACTTTCTTTTTGCGAAGGGTGTCTGGATCTAATGTGTAAGAATCCGATTTGGAGCGTTCTCGAGGAGGATCAAGCTTTGTTTTTACAGGGGATGAAGCTTTCTGAGGTAGAGTTTTGTCATGGGGTGATGAGGATCGTGGAGAACTAGCACCAGATCTAACGGCTGTAAGTGTCTTTGTCTTTGGAGAAGATGACCTGGTTCCCGGCCCTGGAGATTCAGCTCTCAGACCAGTAGTTGTTCTTCCATCAGTTTTTAGTGTTTGCAAAGTGTTATGATTTGGAGACAAAGACCTGCTGTGAGAATCTGACCGCAGTTTTGCAGCATCTGATTTCAGCATAAGCGACTCACTGGCAGATAAGCCTTCTGTATTCCTAGGTTTCTTCTGGTCAGCAGCAGCTCTATTCATTCGCACGTCAAGCTTGGGTGACCTGCTGTCAGCTCTGTGTTTTGATGACATGTCTGATCTTCCTGCTGGAGAAACCGGTCTAGCAGCTCCCGTGAAATTCATTCGGTCACCTGTTTAGCGTATTTTATAATTAAATTATTACATTTTGGCAGTGATACCTTTAATAATATAAAACAAGGATTCAAGACCTGAACACAACATCAAAATCAAATACATGCTTCTGTTCACATCAGAATGAAAGGAAGTATAAGGGAAAATCTTTTCCCCTAGAATATTTTCAATACATTTTTTCTCCTGAAGATACATACAAACAAGTGTTAGAGAATATTTACGAAGAAAACACTACTATGGAGATATCAAAAGGCACAGTTCACTAGTTCCACAAAACACTAGTAAAGGAGGAAGCACAATTTACATCCTTAGGTAAAATGCCAGGAATTAACTGAATTTACCACAGTTGCAACAGAAACCAGGGATTATATATTTATAATCTCAATTTGTGTCAGCCTGGCTGCAGCAAGAGATCTGCAGGAAGATCAAATGTATTACCAGATTTATTTTCTTTAATGCTCAAATGTCATGAAATGTAGGAAGCAAATACAGCTGTAAGGCAAATTGGGTAAGAGGCTTACAAACATGCTGAAAACTATTCACATTGATAATCTGAGGTACCCACCTTTTTAAAGCCACAAACTATCAACGTTCTGCTACCAGAACACAATCTAATAAAAAAACCCCAAACCCCAAAGCCACCTTTTTTCAACCACTAAGCTAAACCATCAACTTTGGTCTATGATGTCCTCTTATTTTGATGCACTAATTTATTGTTCCTATGCACACTGAATTGGTACATATGTTAATTTACAGAACTTTACATATGTTAATTTACAGAATTTATAGGTAGCTTAATATAAATACGTACAAGTATATGCAAATAAGTAGCTCATTAAAGCAATCTGCTTCTAATAATTCTGTGAACACAACCCAGTCTCTCTTGTAGAATTGTATTTTGAAAATTAAGACAAGCTATACTGAAATTACTGGCAAGCAATGCAGCAGCTGTGAATTAAATATAACTGTCTCTCCAAAAAGCATTACCCTGCAAAGTCGTGAATGTATAGCAAAGTCATTCTGATATGAATGCATTTCCCTTAGTTAAAATCGAAGAAGTTCCTGTAGTAAAGCTTGTAGAATTAGGTCACAGTACTTCAGATTATTTTACTTTTCTAGACATTAAAATTGTCCAGTCATCCGGGCACATTTTTGGGGAAACAACTGGCTTGCTAAGAAAATAAAGTTTCAATTAATCAGTGAATATTTGCAAATTTGGACTTTGATTTCTAATGGGAATAGAGAGGATATAGGCAGTCATTTTTTATCTAGTGACTTAAGTATTTACTTAGAAGGTAGGTAGTCTGTGTTTATTTCCTTCTGCATTATGGGATCTGAATCAACTTCTTCCAGTTCTCAATCATGAAGCTTTATCCCTATGCTAGAAAATATATACAAGCGTGGAGTGATTTCAGTTTTCCTTCTGTTACATCTCGCAATACAAACCCAAATGTATTTTTGGAGCAAAGTCTAGCAACCCGGATGTTTCCTCAGGTTACAAAACAATTCTTATTATTCTGCTACCTCCATATTTAAGTAGCATATAATAAAACAAACAGCAACAGGAAAAAGTGAAGGATACCTATATTGGAATATTTAACAAGTTTGAAGGTTAGGGTACTCTCCTGGCTTCCCAGGACATAGGTAGGAGTTCATACTTCTCCAGGCAGAGAAGAAATATTTTTGTCTACATTCAGGAACAGTATGCCAAAAAGTAAACAGTAGAACATAATGAGAACATCTCAAATGTCATTATAATCGATTTTGAGAGTCTAATCTGTCTTTATTTTTTTTCTTATGAGTTCTATAATTATTTTTTGGTGGGACGGGGAAGAGGAAGGAAAGAAATAGCATGGTACATCATAGTTTATAAAATGATTGTTCTTGCTAAATGAAAAAACAAAAATGTTTCCTAAATATCAGTCCAAATATTTTGCTCATGCCAGCTCTGTCATTCACCAGTTTTACTGATGGCTATTTTGAGATGTCTACTTTCTGATATATGAATTCAGAAATGTAAATTATAATTACGTGATACACACTTTTTCCAGAAACAAACAAATAAGAAGATTAATTTAAGGCCTGCCAGATGAGAAAACATTCTAGATAGAACCTTTTACAGAATTCCTCACAAAGGAACAAAAATTGTGAAAAGACCACAATAATCATCTTAAAGGACACAAAGCACCACAAGCCATTCAGCAATGTATCAAATCCAAAGTATACGCAGGACTAGAGAATATCAAGCAGGAAAACATTCTAGAACAAAACTGCTTATGAAAGGCATAACAGTAGCTTCCAGCAATAAAAAAAAATCTGGTGTTTTTTAAAAACAAAGGTTTGGACTTGCACATATACAGGTAAATAATTCCAGCCTATCAGCACACAAAAAAATTTCCCCAAAATAAAAAAATTTACCCAAAATAAAAAAGTTGCATAATCATGTAGCAAACTGCTTTATTTGTAAACAAAAACCCCCACATTTTTTCCCCCCCTTCTTCCGTATTTCATTTGCCTATTGTTTGAAAGGAGGTGTTATTAGATTAGATTAACAGTCACCTTTCTGTTTACAAAGCAGAAAGAGATGGTTAAATCACACATCATGAACTTGCTGCAACTCAGGAAGGCAACACTGAATGGTCATATCAAACGAGTGCCCAAACTTGAACGTTTACTTTCAAAACAGCATTTTGTTGAGCGAATGAAATGAAAATGAATGGAAGGAGAAACCAAACCAAAACATTTTGAATGCAAAAATCTGAATAACCTTGCTATGTTGGCATGCATACCCACCCTTCAGTTTGTGAGAGAGAGATGAAATAGCAGAGGCAGGCCCAGCTACATCACTAGTTTTGTAAATACGCTCACGAGAAGCAAGGCAGCAGGATGGAGATTCTACAGTGGAAAACAGTTGCACAGAAGCAGCACAGATTCAATGGAAAAAGCAGTAAAGATCAAAACAAGCATTTCAAATGATACACATCTCCTTTGTTAAGAATTCATCGTTTAGACTCCTACATTAGTTTTAAATGAAAAACAATTACTTCTAAATGTTTTCCCTGGTCTAAATTTTAAAAGAATAAAAGATCTGTGATTTCAGTATTAGTGAAATATGTGTAGACTAATCGGTGAGGTTTGTGTCTTTTTATAAAACCCACCAGCACTGAACTGAACTGAACTCTCATTTGAAACGTCAACTTTTAACCCGTAATTTCAGAGATGAATTATTTAAAACTGCAATATGGCCTTCTAGATGACCAGTTCTCACATTCTTTTGAGAAAATTAGAAATAGAATGTCCAGATGCTTGTGTTGGAAAGTCTCACTAATCACTATAAAGAATGAAGAAAAATATGTTAAACCCATCAAAACTATCTGTTTTCAAATCTGAATGTACCTCAATAACGTAATGTTTTGAAAAACTTCACGCATGTAATTTGAACTGTAGTTTCTCAATACTACCAAGAGACATAACTAGTGGTAGAAGAGTTCCTATCAAACAGTATAGACATGAAAATAAATTTGAATAAACACTTCTAAATTGTTTTCTTTTTCTTAAGGCAAAATTAACAAAGTTAAATTCTGGCATACTCCATGATAATTTCAGTAGAGAGTCTACTGACACCAAATCTGTTGGAGGTTCAGCTCACAGTGAAACTTGGAGTGAGATAACAGCAGTTTCAAGTCTATCGTTTTACTTTCTTATGTTTTAAATTAATTCCAACTCCTATTCTTTCCTCTAGAAAAAAAATAAGTAAAATTCTTACTGCACTAATAACTATAAAGAGAATTTGTATGTTAGAAGATACTCTAGAGAGTAAATTAGGAAGATTCTATTGTACAAATGGAATAAGATAAACAAACTGATAAGTAATTTCAATTCCTGGAGTGCTTCAGACATCACTAACTTGTACACATAAATATATTGAAAACCCTATCTTATGCAACGAGCTATAGTTTTACAGACTCTACAGTGAGGTGTTCACACATTTGAAGTAAGAATTTAATTTTTTAAAACAAGAAAATAATTTCTATTTGCTCAATCCAGTATTAGAATAGATTTAAGAACAGTATGACCAACTTCGATGCCTACAAATAATTTGGAGAGATTCAATAATAACTATATAGCTTCTGAGTAACAGGATGTCACTCCACCAATTTTAAAGGTAAAATGAAGAAAAACACATTGGGAGCACAAAGTACAAGTAGGCAATCCTAAAAATGCCAATATGATACGATAGCATTCCGCTCTATGAATAATTAAATTAAAATCTTTACTAAATCCACTTTCATGAATGCACATTTACACTTCATTCTTTCATTCTATGTCTGAGAATACTTACATTTTAAAATGTTGTCATCTAGTTTACGTTCAACAATGTACTCCTTCTGAATCATTTCAAGGGGACTGTGAGTCAGAGAGAATGAGTTTCCCACAACATCTCCTTGCTGCCTCGGCAAACAATGTGTATCTATCCAGGACAACCCATCAGCCACAGGGACTAGCTTTTTGGTCAGGATTCCTTTTTTTTGAATCACCTTCAAAGACTACAAAGACTTGAAATATAAGGTAGGCAAGGTCTATCTCATGTCACATTTGAATGCAACAGCATTACCTTTAGTCACTCTTTCCTTCAACATGGAAAGAGCTCCAGTTTGAAAAGCTACACAAAACAGAGACATAAGAGGCAGTTCAATTCCTATGGCAGGACGCAGATTTCTAATAGCCATGCCTACTTCCTCTGAGGAAACGCTGGTAAACCAATCCAGGGGGCATGACATACCACTAACTGGTCCACGTTAGTCTTTTTTAAACAAACTAGTAAAATGACTCTGGAGAGTGGAGATAAGTTAAAGTTTCTTCCGAAATGCCACTGCTTTTCTGCATGATGACGAAGGAAAGCACTGACCTGCTTTTACTCTTTTGCTTAAGCAAGGGATGCCTCTTCAAAAAGAATACATTCCTCTTTCGCTCCCTGCTACTGGCATGGGAGCTACAATACGGCTGTTAGCTGAACTTCCTCAAGCACTGCAATCAATGTATGGTTTTTTCACATCCTGAAAATGCCAAATGCCATAACGACAGTTGGACAAGGACTCTTTTTTTTTCCATGCGTAAAAGAATATACTGAAGTCAACAAACATTTGCATATTAAACATTAAAAAGGGAGAAAAGTATTAGGTACTGTTATAGTAGGAGAATGAGCGAGTGAATGAAAGCAAAAGTTGAAACGTAGTATCAGTAGAAAAATATTAGCAATGTTCTTTACCCAAAGGTAGGATTTGGAGCACCAACACCTGAGCCATTTAACTTTATTAATTGAAAGAAGCATTCATGTGCTAGAAGGGTAAAATAATCATAAAAATGATTCTATAGTTTTATAATTTGTAACTACAGTCTTTGAAGATGTAATAAGCCAAATTTATTTCCAAAATAAAGCTTGACATAGGCTGTTCCTCCAAGCTTTACCATACCAGTCCCCCAGGGATAGTTTTGGACTGACCTGGACAAATATATGCTTCATATATATCTTTGATTATCAAATCCATACAGCCTAGGGTATGAAACTGTTCAGTTTACTAGCTCAGATTTTCAGGAATGATGCTTTGGCAATACGCAGCATCTGAAAAAAAACAGTTAAACAAATACTCTCTGGCTGCTTTGTGTGACAAGTCATTTCAGCATGACGTGGAAGAGATCAGTGTCCTTGGCTAAGAATATTCCCCGCCTTCATTTTACTGAAACACTACTGAGAAGGGTTATGTGCTCCAAGTGTGTGCTGGTTTTTTGTTGGCGCTCTTAAACTGGTCTCCACAGTTTAGGAAATGCGGATGGAAGCACTGCAGGCAAAGCCAGCAGTTCTAGATGCTCTGTAACTAGCACCTAGAAAGGAAATGAACACAATGAAAAAGAAAGTGGCAGCACAATCCTGAAGGGAGAAGGAACTCCTGACATGAATGGTAGGGGCTGATCATATACTGGGGGGCCATATGCTGGATTGCAGCTCTGTAGCACTCACTGGCAAGGAAAGAGCTTGACGGGACAGTATGAACGCACTGAACAGCATCTTAACACTGCAGCTTCTGTCCAGACTGAGATCATAGAATCATAGGGCTGGAAGGGACCTCTGGGGATCATCTAGTCCAACCCCCCTGCCATAGCAGGGTCACCTACAGCAGGTGGCACAGGAACCCATCCAGGTGGGTTTTGAATGTCTCCAGAGACGGAGACTCCACCACCTCAGTCATGGAACGGTAACGGTGCTGTACAGGAGCTGCCAGGGCTGCAGTGGAAGAGGGAGAACGTGCCAAATGAGGCTAATAAGGCAGGCCCAAAGCCTCTTTCAGCCTGTAAATCCGTTCTTCATTTGCAATAGCAACTCACATGTGAGGAAACACAGCATAAAGGCCTAACGGTGGTGGACTGCAAGGTCTGACGCTTCCCTCCCCAAGTTCAGAGCTCAACAGCCAATTGTGAAATTCTGGTAACTGCTGCTGGACAGCACGGCAAGATCCCGTTTGCCTGACTTGCTGCATCTAAGGAGTTTTATGACTCAGCACGCACTGCTGAAGGTCGAGAAACAAGAACTTCCTTGACGCTCTAGCTTTCCACACTTCACCTATACTCAGAATTCAAGCAGAAATTCGAGTCTTCTGTGCTCTTCACAAAGTTCAGGGACAAATTAATCAAGCAACCAGTGATAATCTTGCAGCTGTGGGAGGCTGTAGACCTGAGCAAACCTGTTAATAACGGTCTTACAAAGTACTAAGAAGCAAGCACGGGCTGGAGTAATTACAGGTTGTTTTGTTGAAATAATCAAGGAAAAAACATACATAAACTTGTGCTCTTTCTGGAAAAAAATCCTTGCTAAGATGCTAAGTCAATACAGTTGTTCCTGAACTTCAGGCAGGTTATGCCATGTCTTCTAGCTTTTTTTGACTTTTAGCTGAACAAAAGACTGTCAAGGAATTAAAATATATGACAAGAGCATCTTAATTTTGTCTGTCCCCATGAAAACAAAAAAACTCTCTCAGTTTTTTTCCCCTGTGTGACCATGTGTGAAAAATTAGTAAAATAATTAAGTAAGATAGAACAATCATCCCTTCATAGAGTTCTAGCAAGTAACACAAAACTGGTAGCACAGTTTCCCCTTCTTTTTTATAATACTTCTGTAACGAATTCTTTGATAAACACACAGGACTCTTGTTAGTTTACTTATTTATGATGTGAAAAGAGCAACAGAGACACTTCTCATTTTTTCAAGCATTATATCTGAGGAAGTGGTTGTCCAAAACTGTAGTGTTTCCTCAAAAAACCCAAACAACAGACATGGTGTCAGAAGATAAAAGGTTGTTACAAGCCCTTTCCCCCTTCTTTAAATAAATTTGGAAACCAAACCAAACCCCAAGCACAGAAAGCACTCCTCAGAAAGAACAGGTAGATACAAACTCTTCTTAAGAAAAACTACAATCTGACACTGGCACACAGTATGTTTTATCATCAGACCAACATTTTTCTTCCTCTTATAAAAATCTAAATTAAGGAAATAATTCTACAAGACATTCAGTATGATCCTAACTTTCCTCATAATCATGCTGCCAAATAAAATTTCTTCCCAGGAGGACAGCTATCTGAGAAAGAATAGAAAATGTAAGTGGGTAGACTAATTCAGGCAGACTTTCAATCAAGACTAGTATTTAGTACAACTCGTGCAGCCATGGAAATCTGGGCTGGCATAACTTTTTTCAACTATTCAGACTATCACTAGTCCCTTTAATATAGCAGTTACTGACTATAAACATTCATTTCAATTTTTACATCTAACTTTACTGCAGGAAGCACTTAAGGACAGAGCATATCACTTGAAATTAAAACTAAGCACGTCTAGAGCAAAAATCCAAGTGACTTGATATGGAGCCTTGGGATATGCTGTTTAGTGGATCTGACTTTTAGTTACATGTTTGGTAACAGGAGGCTACAAAGTGCTTTGAAAATAATGAATGAAAATTGCACACTTGAGAAGAGTTTCTGTTACAGTTCTATTACAAGTGCATCAGTGTTGAACACATTAAAAACCACACAGCAAAATTAATACCAAATAGAACTTCTCCGTCTAAATATTTTCACTGGATATATGCCGTATTATTCTAATTAATCTTATATTGCAAATTACTCTATTATTTTCTAATAGGTAAAGTTTTGAGAAAGTAATAATAGAGTAACTGTTTAAAGTGTTTCATCTAGATAGTCTTATACTCCTCATGATTTCCTTGGCTATTAAATGAACAAAGTGTATGAATATAGTCTTACAGGTCTCCCTGACAATATTCTATATTCTGAATTTCGATGAACTTGCAAATGGAGGATTAACACATTTGCAGAAGCCTAAGGAAGTTCAAACAGGAAGTCTTCCACCATATAATTCTTAAATTTTGATAGTGAAAACAAAACCATTAATATTTCTCTCCTTTATGCATAATTTACATTATCTGCATCACATCTTAAATTAGATAATAAGCTGTTTAGAAGAAATTCCTTGTATCAAATCACAATTAGCGCAACAGTGTAACAGTTCTGGTTGATGATTTTTGCCCTTCTGGAAGGGCAAATAACCATACTGGCTGAGATCTTACACTAAGATAAAATCCCAAATCAGACACAAACTTGAAAAATTTTTCCAGTTTCATTATTTTTTTTTTATTTGGTAGACTACCGGTTTTCCCCTTATCTGACAACAAAGGCTTCCTTTTGAATCAGGGATCCTTATTGAAACAGAAACCTAGGATGCAGCTTACTGAATACATGTTATCTACACCTGTTGGACAGGCAAACACTTTGAGCAAAATCTTGAAGAAACGCTGACAGCTTTTCATACAATACAGATCTAAATGCTAAAGGAAAAAAAAAATATCTGAAATTTGAAATAAGACAATTAGGGTTGCTTTTGATGCAAAGTTGAATTAGAAACTCTGACCTTACTACCCTGAACATGAGAAAAAACTTAAAAGTGAGGGGAAAGATTATACAAATGACAACTTATCAGTGGTGGTACGCTGATGCCACTGGCAATCAACTGTTTTATCTGAGTAAGTTTTGGAATATTCTGCTTTCAAGACATTGGTTTAAGTCCAGCCTAAGTACAGAAGATCACTGTCAGAGTATTTCTGAGTCTTTATAAAAGCAAATTAGGTATTTTATTCTAGTTCTCATATGAAGCACTTCAATGACACTTCAATAAGCTGAGCTGTATAGATCCAGGACTGCAGACACGGAGACTGAACTGACTAATGGGGTCCCACAAGAACTGAGGCTGTTCTGAGGAACAGTTTATAGGAGACAGGAGAAGACTAGTATTCCCTGTGACCCATGCTATACCTGTTCTGTATATAAGGAATGATTTACTGCAGTATCTGCCATCCATCACAAATGCTGAGCTCTTATTTTTCATTCATCAAAAACTAAACAGTTTCTTGTGCTCTCATCAGTAATCAGGTTAACTGCTATTCACCTCTAGGTGCAAACTTTCACGTCCATGACAATCCTGTGAATGCCCAACAGAAGACTACCAAAGTCTTCCAAGTCTACCAAGTTGTTCCCACTTTCCAGCTACATCCCTGAAGTCAGAAGTGATGACAAAAATAGGAAATATTTAATAACTATGAATTTACTGCAGTCCATTTTCGATGTTAAAAAAATTATCAACATTTGGTACCATATAAAATATTTACCTTAACTATAAACCCAGAGTTGCATACAATATTGGAAATGCACTTTCATGACTTATCTACGCTGCAGAACAAATGCAACAGCAAAAGATTGTCAATATTGAAATTAAAGTTGCACAAGTATACTTCTTTAGGAGCATTACCTCACATGCTTCTGAATCATGAAAAACTTAACAAAACAAAACCAGAAAGGTGCACTGAGGGATGATTAGTAGCTGGTAAGCAACGGAGAACAGCAATGTCAAAGCTGCAGAAATGGACTGATGAGGCAGGTAAGGCTGACAAACTTACTCTGAAGCTGTGGCTGAGGCTGCTGGAAGGAAAGGGGTTGTCCGAACACAAATGGACTGTGGACTAGGGAAGAGGGAGGTTTTGCAGCTTGATCAAAGATGGAAGGAGCTGGGAGATTTGGCCGTGACTGAATGGAATTCAGTATGGCACTCAGTTGGTCACCTGTAGTGGGCAAAACAGTCAAAACTACAACCTGTTACTTGTCATTCTCCAGAAAGGCAGAGTACAATGGAGCTAAATTAAAATTTAAATAATTGAGAAAGCTTATAAATCTCATTTAGCCACATACACCTCTAGTTGTGGCTAAACATAAAAATCTCACCCCGTGCATGGCAATAAAATTACTGAAAAGTACAAGCAGGGTTTTTAAGGATCATGGAAATTTTAGTGCAATTATTTAAAACATTTCAAAATAGAGATTTATATTTGCCTTGCTAAAAAATGAAGAGCAGCCAAAATAAAACACAAAATCCTAGCATTTAGAATAATACACCCATGCAACAGAACATGCAGGAAAAGATTAGAAAAACTGACGAGAAGGGAAAGTTAACATGTAATTAGGCTTTGGCAAGTGTATTTCTGTGCCAAGGCTTTGGTAAATATTTGCTCATTTTTGCAAATATCTTTAAAAGTATTCTGTCATGCTGTTTTTCAAGATCAGATTGAAGATAATTTAAAAAAATAAGTACCATTTAGGAACTGGAACTGGTTTTCTGAAGAACTACATACATTTTTTGTGAGGCAAATGACGGCCTTCAGAAAATTAGTGTGTTAAAAATAGAGTTTCAATTTCTGAGTGCCAATTCTCAAAAAACTCCGTAGTAACACTAGGAATATAGGAAGCCTACAGTAAGAAGGCAAAGTTTATCGCACCATGTTATAACTTGAAGAATACAGAAAAACCAGTGGGTGTACAGAACCCTGTATTACCTAAGAACTATAAAATTAATATTTGCACTTATTTTCTTGATATTTTGGTTTCAAAATTCGGGAGAACAAAAATACCAGAAAAAATCTGGAATGCCTTTCTAAATAATCACCTACAGGTATCAATAAACCAATTTTATTCCACTGTTTTGGAAGTAGTATACTTAAAAAAAATTGCAATCAGTATTTGGGCAGCAATCGTTCCTACCTTAATGACCCAGAAGCGATTGACATGCTTGACAAACCACTATTATTCTTAAATATGACAGGCCTATTTCCTTAAATGATTAATTGTTTTGAAGGGAAGAACACCCAAGAAGAGTTTGAAAGTCATCTGCCCACGATAATTATATATGGAGGTGGGCAGGGCCATTCATAAGGAATATTAAAGGCTTGCCTGCAATTGTAAATACAAACCTATTACATGGGTATCTTTACATTTGACCAGACAGTTTGAAACACTCATAGATGGTGACCAAATTTTCATTGAAACCAGTGCAACCCTACAAAAATTCATTTAATAAACAAGCACCCACAAAAGAACTGCTTCATTCAGAAATTTCCCTACGAGATCATGCTTGTGCCTTCAGTTTTATTTTCCACAAAACTCAGCTTCTTAGACCTGAGAATGTAAAAAGACTGTATATAAACTAATAATACAGCTGAAGAATTTTATTTGTGGGAAAGTAATATCATGATTCTTTCAATTTATTTGCCAACAACTCTCCACTCTTGGGCAATTCAGAAGGAAGTACAGTACATGGAATGAATAAAGTCATTGTTGATAGTCTCATACTAAACATCACCACTTGAGGGTATGTTGAGAGAATAATGCATATAAAATGATATGGAATTCAATGCCAGGAGTAGCTTTTAAACCTTCTGCGACTGTAGTGTTCCAAAGAAACACCCTTAGAAACTGTTTATGATAGGATATAGTAAAAAGAATCACAATTTCTTCAGAAACTAGGATGACTGTTAATATAGCATATCAATCTCCAAGATTCTATCTTTGGACAACACAGGAAGAAAAAATTCTTTTCCTAATATGCTTCTGCAGAAAACGAATAGATAATACTTGCACTATTACACAACTGACATTGAGAGACAAGCTGCAACACTGCCTCACACACTGAACATCTTAAACACTTCCACTTTTGTGATTAAATCGTTACTTCGAAATAAGTTTGATTATTAATAGGGCTGCATAAAAGACCCTACAAAACAAAAGGAAAAACGCTTCAACTTTTCCAGCCTTTGCACAAAAAAAAAAAAAAAAAAAAAGGTTTCCTATAGCAATGCATGGACAAGCATGAACTGGTTTTTATGCAGTCAAGCGCTGTGAAATGATATAAAACTATTTCATGTTATGAAAATAAGAGACTAGAATATTTAGGAATATTTTTTTTCCCCCTCATCTCTTCCCCTTTAAAACAAGTCTTAAATTATTTTATTTAGGAGCCCACTAAAAATATATGCTGGTGTTAAAAACACATAGCACACCTCATGCCCCTGTTTGTAGTGACACAGAGTACAGCGATTAAGAGCAGAATGACAAAGCTCCATGTTTCAATATTATTTCTCAAGGACACCTGCCTCAACAAAAGTTCCTTCTGTATTATTAAATCTTCTAGATCTAATCAATGAACAAACAGAAGGCATGCAGCTTGAGTTTATTGTGATGGCTTTTATATACTTACATCTTGTCAATGACATAAATCATAGTTAAAAGAAAGTTATTTAACGTCAGTAGAACTAACAAGGTTTTATTTATTTCCCAGCATTTGTAACTGGTACCTACGTGACTGAAAGCTAACTTAAGGTTTGGAACTTAAATCTCAAACAGTATCCTTTATCTTGGCATCCAATTAAAGGCACTTAAAAATATCAATACAGATGAGAAGTGTTTATAAATGTTTCTGATCATTTTAAACCCCATGCTTTCTAATCAAATAATTTTCATACCTTGTTTTACAAGTACCTATTTTTCATTTCTGCATTATAGTTTTGTGCCTACCACTATAGAAGCCTCAACTGTAACTTAAAATTCAACAGAGTACTTAGACTGAGGGAAATTAAAGCAGAGAAAAAAAAGCAGTCACAACATTAACCACGTTTTGTAAAACCACTTGCAATTCATTGCACTAGTGCTTGTCTCTCAGAGGACATCTCAAGTTGCCTAAAAGAGCAGGAAATGAGTAAAAAAATATAAGTAAAGTTAAGAAAAACATAAATTTTTGAAATGTGAGTGTAAAAACATACCTTTGTTATTTCCAAGGCCATAATCAAACCCTTGTCCATTACTACAGCTTGTCCCCTTACTGAAAGCTTGTATTGAAAAAGGACTCGGGGGAGGAGTCTGAACATTTTGGTCTAGAAGGACTTGCTCTGTAAAAAAAGCACATCACTTCAGAATTAGACCTTCTTGTAACTGATTTACATTGGAAAGATGAGTCACAAAGGAGTGATATTGTTTTTCCACAGATAGCACTCTACCGCTCAATTCTCTTCAAAAAGAAAAGCACGTCTCTTTTCTTTAGAGCTCACGCTCTAGAAACAAAAAGACGGAAGACTGAATACCACACAGACTGTTCTATGTTTGACTGAGCTGCTGCCAGCTTTGCCATCGTACGCCACTTAGGATCAGGCTTGACACTTTGCTTTTCAGTAATATCACATCATTCAATGTTAATTCCTTGGACAGCAATTGTTAACTTAATTCATCAAAGTGGCATGGAGAAAATACAGTTTTCAGAGTCAATAAACTTTTAATCCTGGCTATCCCCTTAGTTAGCTCACGAGACAATGGACAGTTTTTCCCCTGACAGATTTATTTATACCTGATACTGAGTACTACAGTTTTGCTTTCTGTATGGTACTAAAAAGACCTCCAACTAAAAGCAACTTTGGGTCTTTCAGAATATCCACAACTGAAGAGCCAAGATAAATGAGACACAGAATCCACTTGACTACTTGGGTTTAGGGAGACATTACTGACAATGTGGCCAGAAATACCATTCCAAGTGGTAAGTTATAAGAAATAATTCAAATGCAGGTTAAAATCTCAGGTTGTCACATGGAACAACTTCTCCTTTTGTAAACATACTGAAGTCAATGTAGATTTGATTAAAAAAAAATAAAAATCCACAGTTCTTCTAAGAGCCATTTTTAGAAAACTGTATTTCAGGCCAAAACTGCATTCCATAGTATGGACTTTTATAGAACACATATACTCAAATTTAAAAAAAAAAAAAAAAAAAGAGGGAGAAAGCTGGAAATTTAAACTCAGTTTAAAAAAAAAAAATCTAGATTTTTTCAAAATATGGCAACTCTAGATCTTGCTGCAGTATTTCAGCTACAGTATCTGGGTATCTGTCTGTATACTTGGGCATTCAGTGCGACTTCTGCTCTGACAAATCCTACTTCTTTCTGAGAATTTCATTATAATTTCATTAAGTAATGAAAATACAAAAGCAATCTGAATGATGGTATTATTTATGGATAAAAATATAGACAGTTGCAACTCTAGTTGGAGCTCCTCCAAATACTAATTATTTCCCTCCAGCAAAAGCATTGAAACTGAAGACAGAGTATTCCTAACTAATTTTATGGCAAACAAAAGCAGTTTAAATAATTTTCAGATGTGGCTTGAGCTCATTAGTTTTGCTCGGTACTGATACGGACCAGGAACACTGAACAGACTGAACTATTTCAGTAACTGCACCAACAGCTACCGAAACTGTTTCAGCTAGATGCACAAGAGTCATCTATCTTCACTCTACTATTTTTTTAAAAGGGACTCATTGAGAAAAGAATAAAGCCAGGCACGTCAAGGCATAGGACTTGCATCAGAAAGTTCTAAGATGGTATCCCAATGCATTAAATTGTAAAAATGACACTACAGAGTTCTGTCCTCAAAGTTTGGAGCTTGCATTTTTGTTCTTCTGTGAGAACACCAATATACTTGAAGACATGCCTCAGTAACCGTACATTATATCAAGAAATTAAGATTATATCAAGTATCAAGAAATTGAAGATGTATCTTCAAACAAGGGGCTTGTTTAAATTCTCCCAAATTTGGGAATTCTGTCTTAAAGCACAGATATACCTTGAAAAATAATTTTCCACTTAGAAAGGATGAAACGATAAATAAATTGTTGAAGCTGGAGAAGACTAAGGTACACGAAAAAAATGCACGTTATATCTATTCCATGAAAGAAGTAGTCTTGAGTCAAAAATTTTGCATGCTACTAATCTTATTAACTTCAGAGAAAATTTTTTCTACTGGAAAAGCAAACAGCCTCGTTTTAGGATAGAAAATGATGAAGTTAACAGCTCACCATACAGAGAGACCTGGACAGGCTGGAGAGTTGGGCAGAGAAGAACCTTANATACAAAAGGGAATGGGCACAAACTGGAGTATAGGAAGTTCCACCTAAACATGAGGAGGAACTTCTTTCCTTTGAGGGTGGCAGAGCCCTGGAACAGGCTGCCCATGGAGGTGGTGGAGTCTCCATCTCTGGAGACATTCAAAACCCGCCTGGACGCGTTCCTGTGCAACCTGCTCTAAGGTGGCCCTGCTCTGGCAGGGGGTTTGGACTAGATGATCTCCAGAGGTCCCTTCCGAGCCCCACCATTCTGTGATTCTGTGTGATTATTGAGTATGTGTGCTCTCAACATTAAGGTATTGTTCCCATTCACAACTACTAAGTTTCTAGAATCTACTTGAGCTCTTTGATCACCTCTGAACTTGACATTATCAGACATAACTAAAAATGGAGAATTTATGACTTCAGAAAAGATACTGTGCGAAATATTAAGTAAACACTTTTTTTCTTCCCAACTTGCACAATTTATGAAAAACTTGTGGTTTTTCACCTTCGCAGAGTGTTTTATACCTTAAAGTCAAGCAGCAACAGCCTACAACAAATACTTACATATTAGCAAGGAATTATTTTTTTTTTATGGTAATGTGCTGATAGTTATCAGAGTGTCTAGATGTGAAGTAATTTCCAGCACAAAATGTCCAAGCCAGAAAAAGGGCAAAGAGTCTGTTATAATGAACATGGAAGAGGCTGACAATAAGTACTGCCTAAAAACACAAGCAGAGTATGACTGCGGAGGTGGAGGTTTTCCATGAAGGCATCTTTTGGAAAATGGATGCATTAGATCTCATAAATGGAGTGTGAAGATAATAAATTGAAAACGTCCAGATTTATCCAGAAAACAGAGAAATACATGATGAAATTTAAGAAAAAAAAAAAGCGGCTTGAGGAAACTAACTCTTCAATTGAGCTGGCAAAAACCCCCAGCCTTTAAGGAACTCTACCAAAATTTTCTTATCAATGGAAGAACCTTAAATGTTTCTCCCTGAGAATACCTGTAAGAAAATCATGCTAATGAAGATTCACAGTAATTTCTACTAAAGATTGTAAAGACAAGAGGGACACACTGTACAGCTGGGGTGCCGTGTCCCGCTTCAGGCTCCCCATTAGAAGACAGATTGACATGAGTTCAGCAGAGGCCACCAAGACAGTCAGGGCAGTAGAACACATAACCTCTAAGGAGAGGCTGAGACGCCTGGGTCATACAAAAAAAAAAAAGCTAAGATGAGATCTTATTGCTCCCTTCAACTACGTAATTGAAGGGTACAAGGAAGACGAAGCCAGACTCATCTCAGAGGTTCACAGTGATAGGGTAAGAGACAGTGAACACAAGTTGCACGATAGGAAACTGTGATTTGGTATTAGGAAAGTTTTTCACCATGAAGGTAATCAAATACCAGTACAGGTTGTCCAGAGAGATTGGAGGTAGGCCCTTGTCTGATCAACTTCTCACTAAGTAACCTGATCTAGCTGAATCTACACTGACAGGGAGGTTGGATAGGTGATCTCCCTCCAGAAGTATAAATATTGACAGATCACTCCCTGTTTTATCTTTTAAGGTAATGTAAGTAGCCTGTAAACTTGCACAGGAGAACTTATCCAGATGGGCTATCTGTTAAGGAAACAACAGTTTCAGAATACCTCAAGGTGTTCATACAAAGCATTCAGGGTGAAAGAAAGATATTTTATATCAGTAATGATAGCCCGTTTAGACGGAGATAAACAATAAGGGTGATAGAGCGGAGGGAGGGGGGGAAGGGGGAAAGACAAAACTTAGTATACTAACATTTCGTTTATGTTTTATTTTATTATTTCTAGGTCTTAGTCAATCTGAACATGAATTATCAGAGCAGAAATTTTGCATTTTAAGAGAACCCAATCATACTTTCCTAACTAGAATAATTAACTACTTTGATGTTAATTTTAAATACAGTGCTAAAAAACATGTTAACAGGTTTTTAACAGGATGCTCTGTGACAGAATTATCAAACTTAAAAGGAACATAAATAATTAATTCTGCTCTGCTTTTCATAGAGACACAAAGACACCTAACAAAAATGCACAATTACTTATTTAAAATTGATCTCCATAGCTAAAAGAAGGACGGTTAATATATGATAAGTGGTACAGAAGAAAACATGGGGAAATATTGTAACTGTTCTTTTAAAAACACTTAAAGAAAGTTTATAAGGGACTTTGAAGTCCACCTATGTCAAGTAACTCCAGTGAAAAGTCTAAAATGATGTTATACTTGTTTAAAACTCAGTTCCTTCTTTATTTATTTGTTGTATTTAGATTGCTTATTTTTTAATGTAATTTTTTAATTTAAAAAACAGAACAAAACAACAACTTGCCATCTTCGTGTCGGAGGTACTGGTTTCCACCTCTGTCTCTAGCTAACGACCATGCCTCGCCTTCATCACTTTCGCAGAACTCTACCATGCTGTTCTTATCCATCTGCACCCACGTACCTTCTGAATTAGTCACCTGATGCACACATATAAAAAAGCACAATTCAATCACTTTTCAGATAATTTAGTAGCATGATTCAGTAACTTATTATAGTATCTGAAAAACACACTCATTCCAATCTTTATACTACAAAGCAAATGTTAAAAAAAAAAAGTTTCTTAAATTAAGGCCACAGGCTGAGGCAGACTGAAGGACCAAAACTATTTATGGCACATTTACAAGTAGGTCTGTTTCCAAAAATCTTAGACCTGTTTATGTTCAGTAAGAAGCAAAACACCAACACCACAACCTTACAACATCCAAACAAGCTTGAAGGAGATATTCACCAAAATATGCCTTTGTATTGGTGGCTGCAACAGTAGAATTATAATACCAAGTTATATATGAAAAGTTTGTAAAAGTACTAATTTTTTTCCTGACATTATATTTAGGAAATAGCATGACACACTTCATCCTTAAGCCCTTCTTAACCATAAAACACCACAGCTGAACAACTGGTAATAGTAACAACAGTTCAACAACTGAACAAATGAATACAATCATTACAGAGAAACAGAATAATTTGTTAATTGGTTAGGTCCTAGAAAAGAATTTTTTCCACGAAACAAAATTCTTTCAAAGAACGTGACAAAAAAAGTAGAATGAGAAACACCATTTTGTAAGGAATACTGTAACAGAAATATACAAGCAAGCATATGTAATTGCAGTACAATTTTAACATTATTCCAATCAACGCACACATCTAAAAGGCAAAAAGACATAATTGCATTAGTATTTATAGTATAAACCAAGTTCAAAGGTTAGTATTTATCATGAAGGTTGGAAAAGCAAACCTGTTCTTTTGTTGTGCTTATTACTGTTATATACTGGTATCTATGAAGACATGAACTGAAGCTACAAGGATCCATACCTCGCCCACTGCCTTGACTTTGTTTCCCAGAACTAACATTCCAATTGGGATACCTCTAAGGTTAGGGCAGCTTCTGATGTTGTGACCTGACGGGCCAGTCTTCACTACCTTGTACACTCCAGGTCCACCTCGAAGGAACGGCACATCTTGTTCTTGCATCACCGCTTCCTGTGGGCAGTGTGAATTTAGGTCTTTGAAAAAATCATCAGTATTAGACCTAGATTCCTGAGAAGTTAAAAAAAAAAAGGCAAAACAAAACAAACAGAATAAAACCTATTAATAATACCTTTGAACTCTTTAGATAATGCTTATTTCAAGACTCCAATAGCTAAATTTCAGAGCTAAGAGAGACACTAGTTATTGCTAATTTTAGCATGTAATGATAAACTAGTAAATTGCACATTAACTGAAAAGTCATCATATTACTCTTGAAACAAAAGTGGTATAAATGTAACCATTTATATAAAAGGAATATCTCATATCTACCATTAGAGACAAATCATTTACTCTAGCTGCTTTCACTAAACTTTGTTTTATACTGAGATTTATCAGGATCCACACTCATTCCTCCTGCTGTATTTGTGAAATTTCGTTAAAAAGTCTGGGGCTATGTAAAAGGAATTTGAATATTATCTCTTTCCAAATGATATGCTGCTTTTTTTATTTCACACTTAGAATACATTGTTAATTGAGAGTAAATTTATGTGAAAGAGTAACAGCAACACTGTAGATTCTTAAATCCACATGTAAATATTAGTGCGTATTTATTATTTTCATTATGACAATAAAAATGGCCTACAAATTTATTTCACCTGGTACCAATCACAGATGAAATATATACCCAAATTTGAAATAAAAAAAGTTTTGAGTTTCCTACCAAGAAAAACTGATAGTTACTAAAAGAAGAAGAAATACATTAGTATAGATATTTCAGCCAGCCATAGCTTAATAAAAAGGCTATTGTACAGAAAAATGAGGGATGGGAGTAACATAACGCACATTTATATCAGAAGAAAGCAAGCGATAAGCATTATAGAGCTCACTCCTGCTTCTAACGCAAGTCATAGGTGCTTTTAAAAGAATATCTGAAAGTTAAGGACTAAGTAATGCCCTACAGGATGAAGCCAGTGGCTCAGCTAGTCCAGTATATTGTCTCCAGCAATGGCAACAGGAAATGCCATTTAGAAGTAGCACTCAAGTCTTTATTAGTGGTCTGTCCCTTTTACACCAACAACATTTAAAATATTTTTATTATGGATGTTAGAGGGCATGTCCTATTATCTTTAGTGTTTATTTATGAATCTGATTAACTTGTTTAATTTCTTCTGAATGTGCTGATATTTTCTGCCTCCACAATCTCCTGCAACAACACCTTCCAGGAGTTCCCTTCCTGCTGAGTAAAGAAAACTTCTTCTATCAATTTTAAACCCAAATTCTGCTTATGTTACTTCCTTTTTAACTAATGCAATTTCCTCCAATCTCTTTACTTATCATATTCTCAGCTTCTTTATTTTGAAGTCTGTGCACTACGTCCACAGCGTCTTTCCAAGAAACCTTTATACAAAAAATGAATCTGTTCTGTAAATACATAACTTTCAAAGCAAGTTAATGCAAGGTGAGATAAACTGGTTCAGGGAAAAAAAATATTCTGTATGTTTTAAAGACAGTTTGAATATTGTCTAAAGTTCACTATTTTTGGGAAAAATGACTCAGTGAATAACAAGTTTTTAAGTTTCTAAACCAGTATGTACACCACAGTGTCATCTTCATTACAAAGATCATATGAAAAAACTTCAGTGTCACCATCACTACAGGTCTGCAAAGAGATTTAGACAAGCACTTCTGTAGATAACTTAAACTGCTTAACTGTACATAACGTAAGTTGTTCCTATAGTGGTATATTTTTTTTAAAAAAAGATTATAAATGGGCTGAGTGCTTATTAAACATTTGTGGCTTTACTCATACAAATGTATCATCTTATTAGGTGGTGCAATATAATGTGTACCCCCCAGTAACAGAAAAAAATTACTGCATCAAAAAGAGAATGAAAGCCTTTATTATGTTACTAGGTCATCTCTCCAAATTTCTCATCTGGTTCGTTAAAATTAGGAGAGTGCTACTTATGAATTAAGGAAAATTCAATAATCTGCCCTGATGGGGTTTTTTTTTATCCTAAAGGAAGAGACACAGATACAGCATTCTATGCAAATCTGCTATTTCCTGTAAAAATAATTCAAAGTAAAGCAGATTTCAAAGGATATTTATTGTAAAGTTGAGTCATAAGGTACAATCTGAAAACATGAGATATAGTGTGACTGTTCCTGTCACTTACACTCACCTTAGGGGGTAAAGCTTTGGAAGTCCATGAAAAAAAGTCCAAATCCCTTACTCCTTGGCTAGCATTAAAGACATTCTGAGCAACATAGTTTAAAAAAAAAAAAAAAGACATATATCAACAAAGAAATGGGAACAAAGAAACACTGGAGGAAGAAGCTCAAGGTACTATAATGCAAACTTTCTCCACAAGTAAATTTACTGGTAGAATGTTTTGCAAAAGGGGAAAGTTTTGTTTTCCTAATCAAGTCACCCGAGCCCATTGCTCACCATGGCAAATCATCCATTAAACAAAAACAGTTCAGTATGTCAAAAGCTCGAAATGGATGTAGTGTGTCATGCCATTTACTGAAATTGAGCCAGACATTTCTTACAAAGCTTGAGACTTCGTGCACAGAAAAATCCCATGCTTCTCTTACAAAGAAACAGTAGTTGGTTCCATCACAAACCACGGTTCTATAGCAAGATGGTCTGCTGCTCTGAAAGATTAATTTCAACTATTGCAAGACAACTGCACATGGGCTTCTAGTCATCAAGTCACAACTGATAATATGCAGAAGGGCTACACTCACTATTGCTGAAAGCAATTCACTTGCACAGAATGATTTCACCAGTTCGCACATAAAAATTGCACTCTTTACCAGAGCCAAAAATGCCACAGATTGCTGTAAGGAGAACGATTGCTAAGATTTCATCCGTTTTAGAAAATATACAATGCATTTACTAGGTTGTTGTGAATTATCATAAACCAAATAGAGCTGCCAGAGAGACTTCATTAATGTTATAATCAATTGCCTGTACAATAGAAATGAGCACTGCTCTTCTGTGGTTTTTTTCCTCCCACAAAACAGCCAGCACAGCACTTTTTAATCACTGGAAAACATGAAAACGAAGCCATCTTTTGTCCATAAACTGGTTTCTACTCATTTCAAAGAAATTTTCATTGTTCCTGTCAAATGAAAGTATTAATAGTACATATATAGTAGTACTAATAATCCATATTTATGACAGAATCCTTTTAGCAAAGTAACCATTTTATCTGTTTGAAGACAGGTATCAAAATCTTATTTCCTATCCCCATCCTGACAGGGGAACCAAGTGAAATCCCTGGACAGCAGTCAAATTAACATTATAACAGTAGTTAAAGAAAAGACAATTAATCCCTTTAAGCAGAAACAAGAACAAAACACTCTTGGCCTGCCTCCTCTGTGTTCCTTGGAAAAATATTTACACATTAAAAGCAAGTAAACCCATGCTTTTATCTCATGATAGAAGGAAATCATCTAGCTAAATACTGTTTGCAAAACTGCTACTTACATCAAGTTTCAGTAATACAAACAACTTGCACTTTTGACAAAAACAGGGAACTTGTTGAACACCAGCATTTCTTCAGAATTTAGTACCTCTACCCAAAATTGAAAGAGGTACCGATGCACTAGTGAGACATGTTTTGGGGCATTGGGGAAGGTGTTAGATAGGAAGATTAGCAGAGTAAAGGCTTATCAATTTGACATAAAACTGACTTATTAAAAGCCTACACTTGCCTAATGACAGTGTACTTCATAGGCATCTAACATAGTTTCACAGACTGATTATATTATTTTGCAGCACATCTCATACTTTGTGATGGGTATCTACTGTACAGACTATCCATACTGAAAAAAATAAAGTATAGGTTTGAAAATCTGCTTCTCCAAGTTAAAGATACATGTACAACACAAAAAAGAAACCAAAAGCAGTGAAGTGGGACCATGCTGGCTTAGCAACACCGAGAAGATCAAACTAGGTGGTCTCCTTTGTTCTAGGAAATTCAGAAGTTCCTGGCTATTAGCACACTGTCTGCCAAATTAGATGAATAGATCAGGCATATATTTGAGAGTTAAGTTCCGATTATGAAGAAACTACTACATACAAGCTTTGTATCGAGTTCATTTTTTCCTTTCAAGCTTTCCCTTCCAAAAACTAAAAATAATTTCAGGAATTCATACTTTTGTTTTTCTAATAAAGTTTAAGTCTCAGAAATTAAAAAATTAAATATAAATTACTTTGCATTGCCACCAAAAACTAGCAGACCATTAATAAGCATTTAAAAATCTCAATTATTATTATTTTTTCAAAGCTAAGGCTTATCTTAAAACCACCATCTTGACACTTTACTCAACACAGTCTTACTCTTCAAATGCTCTCTATAATGCCTAAAATGATGGTAGGAACCTATTGTGAACCTATTCAATGTTTCCATAGAACATTCACCTTTCTGAGGTTCTGTGATCAAACGCTGCAGTCTACATACTAATTTTGGTTCGTTCTTCCACTATAATAGTGGTTTGAAAAACTTCCAGTTTTTCAGTGCTGTTTGTCTGTGGTGGTTGGGGAATGTAATAGTAAAACTGGGCAATAGGGTACAATATTTCTATGAAGTTTGATATTTAAAATAAAGTAACAAAACCATATTCAGAGTATTATTTTTAAAAAGTCAAGTTCCAGAGCTTAACCAAGATAAAACACTATTTCTCCTAAGTGTGTACTGTTTTACATACCGCACTATGTGTAATCATCCATACATCACTATCCCTATGTGTAAAACCCTGTATCAGAACTTAACAAGTATTTTTTCAAAAACAGTTAACTGAACCATGAAATCATTTAGGTTGGAAGTAACCTTTAAGATCATCGAGTCCAACCATTAACTGCACTGCCAAAACCACCACTAAACCATTTCCCTAAGCACCATGTCTACCCATCTTTTAAATACCCCCAGGGATGGTGACTCAACCACTTCCCTGGGCAGCCTGTTCCAGTGCTTGATAACCCTTCCAGTGTAAAATTTTTTCTTAATATCCAGTCTAAACCTTCCCTGGCAAAACTTGTGGTCATTTCCTCTTGTCCTAACTCTTGTTAATCATGAGAAGAGACCAACAACCACCTTGCTACAACCTCCTTTCAGGTAGTTGTAGAGAGCAATAAGGTCTCCCCTCAGCCTCCTGTTCTCTAAGCTAAACAACCCCAGTTCCCTCAGCTGCTCCTCATATCACAAGACAGAAGGAAAAGTAACTACCAGGGAAGGAAGCAGCTCATCCAAAATGACAATCTATTGAGACTCATACTCTTACCCCAAATCACCACCTATTAAATTCATAGTCTCATAATCATATTACCTACAATGG
The DNA here is from genome assembly GCA_013400135.1 of Rhinoptilus africanus. NCBI lineage: Eukaryota > Metazoa > Chordata > Aves > Charadriiformes > Glareolidae > Rhinoptilus > Rhinoptilus africanus. The sequence continues at coordinate 91,203 of VXBO01007036.1, forward strand.
ATTGGATTCTCAATTTTAGATCAATGACTACATGGCAGCTCCTCATGAAAGGATTTGACTGTACAGCTTTTCTTAAGATGGTAAATGACAACAGCTCAAATAAACAGTTTGGCAGTTACAATGGATCTCTGCTTTCCTGTGATCATTTTTCTTTAAATATAATAGCCTTGATCAAAATATACAGAAAAAGTATATTTAGAAGATCTAAGATGCTCAATATTTGCATTATCATAAAATATATGGTTAAGTTCTACAAAGAAATGTAAAATGCAAATACAATATATATGCCAGGAGGACAAGAGGCTGAAAAATTCTCCTTTTTTTTGGTGTGTGTTCACTGTTCTATTAACACAGTGATGAAACAGAAGAATTCAAGCCGCCTTTAAAAAATGTACCTTAAATCTATTTTACAAAATGTACTGAGAGATTTTATTTACTTAAGGGATGATTAGAAAAAGGCTGTATGCTTAAATGTGATAAAGTGACGTAATTGGAGTTGCCAAGTCTGCACACTCGTAAGTTGAATAAAACCTGAGTATAATAAAAGTAATGTAACATCCATTTGAACAGGGAATACATCATGACTAATTCAGCCACTTAATTTTCCATTTGTATTTTCAGTCACATAAGAGGTGTTTTCCAATCTGTTTCCTTCTTCTGAAACCAATACTGGTAGAGCAGCTTTGGATTCCAAAAATCTTATATATTAAGTGATTTTTTTTTTTTTTTACATTCTGCTCATCATGTCATTCAGTTGCCTGATCCAACAGAAATGGATAAGCAGATATGGATTACGTCACAATTTCATCTACAGAACCTTTAGCATTTATTGCTTAATTGAACATCTTTTGCCACACAAATCATTCACCCCTAGAAGACTGCATGATCAAATTTGAAAACTTAATAAAAATACAGTTCTTTTCATAGAACCATAGAATACTTTGGGTTGGAAGGAACCTTTAGAAGTCATCTAGCTTAACGTCCCCTGCAATGAGCAAGGACATTATTTCCTCGGACAGTTTAGAGAAACACAGACATGTATTTTTGAATATTCTCAAATCAGTCATCACCTTAAAAGAGATTGTTTATTTTAAAACTTTCCACCAAGAAAGCAGTATCACTTTATGTGATGAAGATTTAGCAGGAAAAAAGAGGTTTAAGCCAAGTTACGAAAATCAGGATCCTACAAAAGAGTTTATTGAATTTCATCAAGTTGCATAATGCTATAATACCATGCATTAAAGACTAAGGCATTCAAAAGTAAGCCACTGAACCTCAACTTGTGTTTTCTGGCCTTTAAGAAAGAAAGAAAATATTAGAGAATATTTTTTCCTTTCCCCTCTTATTATTACGAATCAAACCAACAAATATTAATGCTTAAAGATGCTCATAATGAAATTAAATAGCTTCAGGACATGCTAAGTTCCTTTAAACATTTGAAAATATGAGAGATATGCAAAGAAATCTTCCATTTGAAACTAGCTCAAAACACATCTCTTATTATACATAGCTCCATTGTAATAATAGTTGCTTTTTTAAGACTTTTGCTACGTTGGCTGCTGGCTGCTTACTGATCAGAAGCTAAGAAAGCACGCGACTTTTACGTTGTGCCATTAAGGACATAATATAAGTGGTTAGTTAAGAGAAAATTAGTAATATCTACCAACTCCTAATAGTTCAAATGGTAGCAAAACTAATTTACATCACTGTTTAAGAAAAAAAGATCTATAACATTTTATCAGAACTTTACAGAAGCATTTACAGTGTAATATATGATAATTAAATGATGTTTTTCAAATTTAACTGTACCTTACATATTCAAATGAAATTTGAATTATCATGATTATATTATCAAGATTGAATACTTGGTTTATTTCTTTATGACAGCCATTTCCTTTCAAGCTTTTCTCAGACAGCACCAGGTATGTTCTTCTATAGAAATGTGTACTGGAGCCATTTGAAATGTGACAACAATAGATACATGACTACTGAGCTCAAACCTTTTCCCCTCAGCAAGTAAAAAAGCATTAAGAATAGAAAAAATGAAATAGAAGCTAACAAAATATAATACGCATCCAGGCTTACAATACTGCTGCATACAAATATTGTTTTGTGAAAGTATGCTATAGCTATTTTCTAATGAGTATCAATTTCTAAGGACAAATATACAAGCAAGATTTTAAGCAAAGCTTTTATTTTTACAATTTTTTAATATATTTTACAGCAAACTGGATAAATATGCTGCTGTAGTGTTCGAGTAACTGATGCCTGAGTACAGCAATAATTTGCTTGCCAAATGCAATATTTAAGTACTTCCCAAAACACGTATTTCATTGAAAGAAATCTCCAAATAGAGTTATATCAACTAATAATTTATAGACAAGAAGGTGAATGGAAGAAGATCTAGATGGATCATATAACAGTGTTTGCCAGAATGCAGGCTGCAGCCACAGGGGACTTAGGAATTGCCAGATTTGGCTACTAGCAAACAGCCCAGTTTCACTGGAACTGGGAATATTTCAGTTCTATGACTGGAAAATATGAACAGCATGACGTTACTGGTTGCAGGTGTTTAATTTGGTCAAGTATTTGTTAACTGTCTTCAACTGCAGCAGCAGCTCACTCATATAAGAGGACAAATCAAATCTAAATAGCTATATTTAAGTTCCACCTAAACATGAGGAGTAACTTCTTTACCTTGAGGGTGGCAGAGCCCTGGAACAGGCTGCCCAGGGAGGTGGTGGATTCTCCGTCTCTGGAGACATTCAGAACCCGCCTGGATGCGTTCCTGTGCAACCTGCTCTAAGGTGGCCCTGCTCTGGCAGGGGGGTTGGACTAGATGATCTCCAGAGGTCCCTTCCAACCCTATGATTCTGTGATTCTGTATTAGCAATTAGATCTGGTTCTCACATTCTGCCCTGAAGAAACCACGGTACTGCCTGCTTTGAGGAATGCACAAAACGAGATGAGCCAGCAAGGCCTGCACTTTCATAAATTTTTTTAGAAACATTGGTTTAGATAATGTACTTTTCTTCCTGTGTTTAAAAAATTCTTTTAAACTGTGTCTTGTTTACAGAAAAGGCGTAACCTTTGAATTGCAGTGATGGTGATCACCATTTAAGTCATCTAGTTAAATTCTGTTTACTCTTATAAATTCAGGGTTTTTTTACTCAGTCTTGATGCTATGTGATTCTTTGATTAGCTAATAAATTGATAACTCACGAGTTCAGGTGTAAAACTCAAAAAATATGCAAAAACTAAAAGAGCCTAAAGAACTTCCCAAGTTTTTTGAACCAGCCTCAATGACATTGATTCACTGCAGGCTACAAGCCTCTTCTGAAATCACAGCAACAGCTACTTTATGGACAGAACATCTTGCATCAGAAATACCTGGTGCAGACCACATTCTAATACGATTATACTTTTGGACACAGTTATAATGGTCCTTGCACTTTTGTTTCTTTTCTAGGAGAAGATGCTTCAACTTAAAAACCCCTCATACCTTTCTACACTCCACCCTCATTACACAATAGCCCTCAAAAATGCAAACACATACAAGGTAGTATTTGGGAATTAAAATACTGTTTACCTCAGGAGTCATTTGCAGCCTTAATTAAAGAAAGTCTTGTAATGAGGACAGAGTGTACTTTTGGATATTTTTCAAAGGCACCTTTTACTTACGTCAACAGGTACCAGAAGGCTCTTGCCAAGATGTTGGTTAAAAGAGAGACACCAGGCTTCAGTGTAGCCATTCATGTTAGGAACATACTTCTTTATTGTCTCATCATTCAGCCTCAGCCAAACACCATCATCATTGTGGATCTATGGGAAACAAGCAACAAAAACGAGCCATGCCCTCCTGTAACTGCTCCGCAGCTAGTAAGGATCAACAGACTTCAGACAAACAGACAACAGTAGCAAGGAAGTAATGATCTTCATTATGCTGATAGAATGTAAGAAGAGCTAAAGAGAAATACCGACAAAATCAGGATTTCAAAGCAATGGGAGGGATATCTTTTTAGAAGCAAGGTGCAAAGATAAATTTAAATCAGATCATGCAATAGCAAGAGTTGTTTTGATCGTAAAGAGGAAGGAAAGCCAAGCCTTCATAAACTTCATAAATTCCCCACTTCCCATATTTCCACTGCTGATATAACTTCGTAAATTGCAAAAATATTCCTTGTATATGAAGTTATATTGTAAGAAAAATACATGCATAGTAGTCTAACGCACTAGTGATCTTTCAGAAGTGTAAGTGGAAAGATGTAATGAAAATGACACCTACACTGAATTTTTGTGTAGAGTTGAAATAGTAAGTCATAAACAGCTAAATCCTTAGACATATTATTATAAGATGAGCTCTAAGAATTTTGTTTCCTCATATCAGAGTTTCAAAAGTTTGTTATAGAGGTTGTCAAGTAAGTAAACTGAAAGGAAATGATAGCTTGAAAAACTAAATTAGTAAATATGTAGATTTTTGCAATTTATACTCTTACATTCTTAAGTTGTGTCAACATCTAAACATGAAAAAAACCATCGTTTGCATGAATTAACTTTACATCTTAGCCCAATTTTCAACAGAAATGTCTTATTAATTACCTCGTCAATGAAAGTGATGGATCCATTGACTTTCACTATGCCTATTTGCTCACTCTGAAGGGAAGGGTGGCTACGGATACGAAGCCCTGCACTGTCCTTGGCCACAAATTTGCGAACCTAAGAGAAGCAAAGGAAGACAGTAAGGAAGAGAAAATTGGAACAAAGCTCTCAAAGAGTAAAAAAGAAATAGGTTTAACAGATTCTGAAATGCTAGTGACAAGACGGCAGTTTTAGAGTTACAGTTTGTTGCTAGTTTCCCATGGCTGCTGTGTATAACTTCACTTTTTTTATTATAACAAATAAAATCATAAAGTTCCAGAAAACCTTAAAAGTGCATTGAATCAGTTTTGGAAAGATCTCTGTTATACCACACAAGATTCAGTACAAGCTTCTGATTCTTTGAACTGCTCCCCCCCATTTTATTCATTCTTCAAGTTTCAAGGGGTTTACCTTTTCAAATTTAGTACTTCAGTAACTGAGCAACCCGGCATTACTGGGTTTCATTTGTGCTACCATAACATCTTGTTTAGTCAGCTTTTTGGCCAAAATTTGGATATTTTCCTTAGCTAAAGATTTTAAATAGCCATTTAAACATGGTAAAAAACCAGATCTTTCTACTGCTTTATTTTATTTTTCAAATAGCTATTTCAAGAGTTTCTCCCTTTTTCACAGGAAGGTTACATGAGGTGCTCCTTGTTACTAGTTTGATTTACTACAGTCCCCAAAATCTCCCAGTTGTTATTCACTATCATGTTTTCACCATTTAAACACATTATCAGGCAACCATCCCACGGAGAACAAACGTAAGCCATCCTTTTGGTCTCTGGTTTTAAGAAGTGCGTATATTCTATTGCATGTGATATAAACCCTTTTTCTTGGAAGGTTATTTTCAAACTCCACACATAAAACTGAAAAAAAGTATCGACTGAATTACGGACTTAAGCTTTAACTTAACATAAGGCACAGAATGCTATGGAAAGAATAAACTCAGGAAAAGGTAAGTAATGAAAAGTAACAGCTAAGTGCATAAATTAATCTTTTTTTTTCTCAAGCAAAGATTCATTTTAAGAAATTATATTCATGTTAAGGCTAATTTAAAAACAGAATAGAAGCATGTAATGAATTTCAAATGTAAATTACTTCAAAATGTGCAAGGTTTTGCTTACTAACAATGCTGTTACTCCACGGATTTCAGGATTTTAGATTTAGATTAAGACTTCCAAGGTCCATGTAAAAATATGAGGTTGAATCATTGCTGACAGCACTCTCAACATAAACAAAGCCTTGCAAATTAGGGGTCCCTGCATTATTACGCCAAAACATTACTTCAGAAAAATCACATGCTAGGCTGGCTAGAGCTTTGATTAAAAACTTAAATTTAGAGGAAGAACTCACACTCGAGATCCGGATACGCAGACGGCTGAAAAGAGCATTTTTCCCCTTTGCATCAGCTAACTAGCTAAAACCTCAGTAAACCTCAAGCTGTAACTACAAAGTGTTTAGGGGTCAGAGACACTGACAGACAGTACAAGAGAAAACAGATGAAAAGTTCTACTTGGGCTCTTTTCTGACCATCATGAAAAACTTAATTGTCTGAGTCTTCTTTCTGCTACAGCACCTCTTTGCTTGGAATATTTCTCTACAGCACAACGGTTCAGTAACTGTCCTGTAACACCCTCATATAGTCTGTTCTTCCACCAAGCTTACACAAACTGGATTCCGACTAAAAGAAGTGGCTACTGCAGAAAGGCATAACAATTTAAATGTACATTTCCCTTACAGTGCCCATCAGTTTTGAAGAGCTTTGTTGCTGTGCCTTCTTATTTGGTGCATCTGAAAACAGGTACACCTGGAAGCACAGAAAGGTGCATTGTATAGGACACAGCAATCTTAACAAGGGGGTTAACCTTCTATGAAGGGATGCAAAAGAACACCCCCTGCCCAGAGATTTTGGATTTGGTCGGGTTTTTTCTTGCAATTGATGCTAGCGACTTGTTCAGTCATGTGAAGACAGGAGAAACAGTCAAAATATGTTAGTGAGCAATCTTTCCTGGCATCAATTTTGGCCCTTCCAATTCAGCAGAAGTTCTTCTGATTGGTTCACTACCCTGAATTACGTTACATAGCTTCAAAGATAATGTTTCCCTCAATGGGGAACAGAATTTCCTGCAAATTAGTTAATCTAAGTTTCACAGACAACGAGCAGGCAGCAGTGATGGGTCATCTACTCCAAGCTAACTATAGATCACTGTGATAATCTCCTTTACCAACCTAGATGGACAGGAAAAACAGATTTTCATCTGTCTTCAGGTAACAGAATGAAGAAATCAATACAAAATCACAATTGTAGTATCCATTTTCAACTTGCGATTCAAGTCAGGTTTGACTACAAAATTTTGGTGTTTCTAGTTGAGAACAGATCACCACTGAGAAAGCACTGTTAGTGGCCTTTGGTCATAACTATCTGAAATTTCTGACTGACAAAGAAGAGGAAGAAGCTTCTAGAGCTCAATTAAGCACTTTTTCTCAACAAAATATGATTTGGTAATATTGAACTGCCTCTGATACATGTCTAATCCGTGTTCTCTGATACATGTCTAATCCGTGTTCTTGGCTTCAGAAGCATGGAGTACAGTGCAGTAATTGTCTTTCTGCATTATTTATAATACTGCTGTTCATACACAAATAATTATTCTAACCTGGTTTGTTGTGTGATTAATTATGATACAGAAGAAAGACAACTGATAAAATTATTTAACATGAAAGGTCTAATGTATTTTTGCAGCAAGCTCTACAGACACTATATACAGGACAGAAAGATGGTTCCTCTTTTAAAGAGACTACAACTTGGAAAAAG
>VXBO01007036.1:99090-111212 GCA_013400135.1 Rhinoptilus africanus
TACCAACCTAGATGGACAGGAAAAACAGATTTTCATCTGTCTTCAGGTAACAGAATGAAGAAATCAATACAAAATCACAATTGTAGTATCCATTTTCAACTTGCGATTCAAGTCAGGTTTGACTACAAAATTTTGGTGTTTCTAGTTGAGAACAGATCACCACTGAGAAAAGCACTGTTAGTGGCCTTTGGTCATAACTATCTGAAATTTCTGACTGACAAAGAAGAGGAAGAAGCTTCTAGAGCTCAACTAAGCACTTTTTCTCAACAAAATATGATTTGGTAATATTGAACTGCCTCTGATACATGTCTAATCCGTGTTCTCTGATACATGTCTAATCCGTGTTCTTGGCTTCAGAAGCATGGAGTACAGTGCAGTAATTGTCTTTCTGCATTATTTATAATACTGCTGTTCATACACAAATAATTATTCTAACCTGGTTTGTTGTGTGATTAATTATGATACAGAAGAAAGAAAATTTAACATGAAAGGTCTAATGTATTTTTGCAGCAAGCTGTACAGACACTATATACAGGACAGAAAGATGGTTCCTCTTTTAAAGAGACTACAACTTGGAAAAAGAAACCAGACATGAAAGTAGAACTACACAGGGAGGTGATTAAACACTAGGTAATGCCTCAGAACACCAGAGGCTTAACTTTTGCCAAGTATTTTTAACTGTCATGAAGACTGTTACTTAACAAAATGTAGTTATTAGTATGAACCAGTAACCTCAATTCCCACTGTAGTAACTGAAAAGACAGACAGCACTTCCATCTAGCAATTTATCTCATCTTAGACCAGATGTGGCCCTCACTTTTGTGACCGTAAACAATATATGTGATGATCAGCTTGGACGGAGATAGTAAGTTCTGTGAGATGAATCTCACCCAGTAGAACTGGAAGTTTTAATTAAGATAATGAAGTAACCAGGAAGTTTTTCTTCCAAGAGAAGGGATAAAGCCTAGAAGTACTTTTTTGGAAAAAAAAATAAAATAAAATGCAACGAGGGATTAAATAAGGTGTGTGGTAACTAAAGGTAAATTTATTATTTTTATTTTGAGATGTTGGTGCAAGGAAAAGAATCCTGTTAGTGGCAGAAGCAGACACTGGATGCATTTACAGACTGGGGAACAGTACAACAGTTACTGCCTCTAGATTATCCAGAAAGTTGGAAACCAAATAAAGCAGGACATGCTGTATAGGTAAGAAGTTGGCAAACAGCTGGATCCTTTTTGTAACCATATATTTGTTAGCCACCTTTGCAGTTGTAGTAAGACAGAGAAGGATAATCTTGTGGTATTTCAGAATTCCACATGTTTTAATACAGGTTTATCCCATAAAAAAAGATTCAGCGCCTCATTTAATATCCCTTCCCTTCGTATATAAGAGGAATTGGAATATGGGTCCCTCATCTGGGCGTTTTCCTTATAGCACTGCCACATCACCTTTTAGCTTTCTTCTGTTATTTATGTCTATTCCTTCAGGGTAGAATGTTAAAGTGAAATGAGGAAGAAAAAACCTACAGAAAGGATAACTTTTAAAAATAAAATAATGATATTCTAAGAAAGGAAGATATCACTAAAGAAATTAATTTTGGATTTTATATTGACTGAAGAAAGATATTTATCACGGAACAAACAAATCTTTGTAAAGCCCTTTATATAATTAATTTCAGAGTACAATTTGAAAGAAAAAGAACTAATAATAGTACAGAACACAGTCTGTGGCTTTCATAATGGCTGCACAATGTTTGTGTGACAAGCCAGAACTAAGGAAGTTTCTGCAGAACTTCTAATAGTTTTATTAATGGATAGGCAGAAAAAAAAAATGGAATTAATATCTTTCACATTATCCAGTATATTAAATTAATTCCATTCAGCACATTGAAGTGATTTGCAAATATCCTTAAGTCCTGCACCACTATAACATGATAAAGTATGTACTGAACAACAATGAAATCCCACCCAAATATAACTATCTTTGGGGGTTTTTTTCAGTTCTCCAAACCTTGTTTGGCTGAGGCTCTGCTTTTGGTTTAATAAGTTGTGTTCCAGGAGGTATCATTCCCTTTGGAGGATCTTTTACTTTCACTTCTAGTCCAGCATCTACAAACAAACAAAGACTAAATTTAAAAACCAAAATAAATATAAGGGGATATATCAGTCAAACAGCAACTACAGCTTATCAGTGCTAGAACTCAGAGTAGGCAAAATAACCACTTTGCTTATCTGTCTGCCATAAACAACACTTGCAGTTGCTTCACAGTGCAAAGTACTGCTTTCTCAGCATTTATATCTTCACAGGTGGAACTTTACAGATATGTAATTTCATGTTGTTAATAGATATCTGTCATACCTTTTGTACATAGCGCTATTAGGTAATTTGGTATCCTAATGGTATCTGTAGAAGTATGTTTCGAGGAATGGTGAACACAGAGTTAAGTGTTTGGGGGGTGCAACTAAAAGCTCTTGGAGAAGCAATAGCTTACGCTTGCTGCGCTGCTGCAGATGCTAATCACAAAACGTAAGGAACAGATAAGAGCTTCTCAATCCAAGTTACACAACCAGAAAAGCGACGATTCAAGATAAAGACATTTTTTGAAGGGGGCATCTTTCCATGGCATACTACAGTATCTTATACTGTAGTCCCTACGACCAGCAAGACAGCAAAAATACAACTACAAGAAAGAGGAAACCCAAAGCATTTAAAATTTGTACAAATAACTGAAACTTAGGGTACAGTTTCAATTAGTAGCACACTCTCTCAATTTTCCACAGAAGACATGACATTATGTACTCCTGCATGGTCAGGAACAATTTTCCCTTTCTATAGGCTCTTCAGTATTTGTTTTTGTTTTCCTTTAACTATACATCTCTGTCACTGAAATAAGACATTTTTCTTGCAGTGTTGAGAGCAGAGAATAAGAAACTCTATTCATCTTGTAGTCCAACCACATTATAAATACATGATTTGCGAAATACATTCTTATTTCAAGGAGAGAATAGCTGCGGTCTTTTGAGAAATAAGAGGGAATTGATAGGAGGCTTCTGAACCAAAACTTGGGTGCTGAATTTTGCTATGAACTTCAATACTAAACCTTACCAGCACCAAAACATTTATTGGCATACAAACTGCATATAATACAAATCTCTGCTTAAGATTAGTGACAATTAAGTACCTATTTCAATGCCATCTATAGTAACATGGATGGTATAGAGACCAACAGCTCCAGGAGTCCAGTTTGCACAGTAGGTACCATCGTTATTTACTCTGATCAACATATTTTCACTGGGTCTAGGCATAAACACAACAATGAAAGTCATTAAACAATTATTTTAATCTTGAAAATTGTTTGTAATAGTTTGGAAATGCCTTTTTTTCTTTTTTTAAATCATATCATGTAAGTACCATTTTCCACCCACCCAATGTACTAATCCCGTATTATTTAGAAGTTATAAACCTCCATACCACGTTTATTTATAGGAAATGATGAAAGGATACATTCAGAGAGTAGGTAATACCAATAAAAAAACAACATTAAAACAACTAAGAATGAAAGATTTTAAACAGAATCTCTAAACTTAAGAAAATAAAGTACCACAATTTTTGTAGTGTTTCCATCTTTATATAAGATTATTTGGCAGTAAAGGGTTGTGAATCTGGGTGTAAGCAGAAGTGACAGGACACATTAGTTTTAGTCCATATTAAAAAGTAATTCTTTCACATTTACCTCTTTGGTGTTGGTGAAGCAAAGCGTAATTCTTCAAAAGAATAATTTTCATATGCCTATAAACAGATGAAATTCATCAAACAAAACCAACAGTTATCGATTATACTTAAGTCATGCATAAAAGAAAGCAGAGTATTTTCTCAAATAACATACTAACTTACACTCATCAGTGTAAAAAATAGTAATAGAAAAACACATATATATACATACATGAAACAAGTATCTTCCCTTTGCTTTAAATTGCCCCAATTCAGATAATACAGATAATTATTGTTAACAAAAGCTTTGTTCACAGCCAAGTATTTCAATTTCTTCCAACCTCACTTGCATAAAACCCCTTTGAATAATTTTAAAAATCTAGATTTCAACTTCCTTGTAGGCACAAATATCCATATAGTATCTAAGGGATACAGCACCATGATGATTTAAGTCTGTGCTGGCATGATATCACCATACTGCTCTCAATTTTGCATACCATAGAAGTATACAACTATTTCTATTGGAAGAGACTTCTATCAGTAATGGAGTTCACCGCCCTGCTCAAAGTAGAGCCACCCTCAAAAATTACATCCAACTTGCAAATTAGGCCAGCTTGCTCAGGAGTGCATCCAGTCAAGTTTTGAGCATCCCCCCGACAGAGATTCCACAGCCTCTCTGGGCAGCCTCTAGTTGCAATTTTTTTCCTCCTAATATGTAACCGGAATTTCATGGTTACATCAGCAAGAATACTTGTGGGTGGCAATGGTTGCTGAGTTATCAGATTCCCACGTTAAACCAAAAAAAACCCCCAAAAACCAGAAACTAGGGGGAAAAGAGGTAGGATAAGAACACTTGAACATACATTCAGATCAGCAATTTAAGCAGTAAAATACCGTCTCTCTTCAGAATAAAAACAAACAAAAAAAAAGAGATACACTTTTGGATGGAAAAGACTTAATCTGAAAGGAACCTTGCATTTTTGTTTTATCTTAGCTTGATTGAAGTTAAAATTTATTACAAGTTAACTAGCTAACACCAAGCATTCCTCACTCAAAGGGTCCATCAAATCCAGAGATTTCTGGACACCTCGACTTGCTCCAGAGTCAGTTACTCCAGAGTATTTACTGCATTGCAAGGTGTGCTGCTGTAACATCCATGTGAGCAGGTCTAATACCAATTACTTGAAAAGAAGCAGCAGGTGCCTGTGGGCAATGATTATCAAAAATCCCATCTGACTTCCAACTTTGAATAAATAATGCATTCCCTGCTTCCCCTCAAGTCACTGGTAAAAATACTAAGCAGCATCAAGCCAAGAAGCGATCTTTGCAGTACCTCAAGTGAAAGAAACCAACCAACTAAGCAAACTACACTCGTCTCCTTGATACACAGTCCCTAGTTCTAAATATCTGTTAAATGTGTGATTTAACAAGTTTTTAAACTATTTGTTGTATATCATTAGTTATTTCATAGCTCCTTCGTGGATGAATTAAGACACTATTTAGTAGCCAGTTGTGCTGTTTACACATAGCTACTGCAGGGCCACCCTCTCTAGAAAACAACCCTGTATACTCTAAAAGCTGCTAGTTTGCTGATTCTCCCCCCACAAGTTCATACTGACTAAGTATTATCCTTATCTAAGGCATATCATATTAAGTTGCCTAACCGCTACCTATACACATCATATCACATCTCTTCGCTGTGTCAACATGTAAATATATTACAGGTTCTAAAATATACTCGAATCAATACCTACTCTTCAGTTTTCACCTCTTTAAAAGCTGTTGCTGGCAAAGTGGATGCATCTGACAGTGGCCAATTTCAACAGATGTTGTTTAATATTCATGCATCGATACACAACTCATTCACACAGTCTTTTGTCTATGCTAAGCTCTTGTTTTTTTCCCCTATGTTCACTAGTTACAGTGTTTAATATAGATTCACTGCAACACTCCCAACTCTACATGGATACACTGATTTGACTTCCTCTCCACCGTTTCAATTGCTGTTCTCATTTCTCCTGAGTGACTCAGACTAGTTTGTTACTCAGTGTAACCAAAATAAAAGAAAACTTTTATTCTTAATTGCCAATCGAGCAATTGGCCCTTTTGATGCGCCTAATTTTCTGCCAAAGTTAAATATAATGAAAGTAATTTGTAATCACTGTATTTTTAGATTGTCACCAAACTGAAATATACTATTTTCCTTCTCCTTTGCATACCTTTACACACTTTGAATGCTGAATTGCACAGTTACATTGCTAAAATGACAGCAATTTACCTTCATCATTGTAATAGCAATATATCGAGCTTCTTTTACTATCATTGGCTCATAGGAGGAGTCAAGCTTTGGTGAAGGAAGCCCTCCAAAGGTCATATCGCTGCTAGGGGAAGCAGCTGTTGCAGGACTCCCTGGTATCCGTTGTACCTTTTTAACCTGTTCTTGTTGCAAAGACGTTTTTTTCTGAGAAACAGGAATAGCTTTGACTTCTACCTGCAATAAGACGTGGAATACAGAAGATGATTTAGGGAGAAAACACAGACACACATTCTTTTAGATCTGAAAAATGCACTGGAGGGCAGCACCCAATTGACTTTGCGCATGATTGGTAAAGGTCAGTGTCAGTTCTGCCAGTCCTGGAGCACTCCCTGGGAAGCAGCACGCAGTCTGATACACCTACCTAAGTTTTCCCACAATAGAAAATGCTCAAAGTAGGGAAGAGAGCCTTACAAATGAGTGCACAGGTTTCAGAGCGAGTCATCAGAGACTGCTTGATCTGGATCAGCAGTGGCTAGATTAGATCTTGGCTGGCTCTGTCACCCTAATACATCAGCACATTGAACACATTTTACCTGACTTCTCCCCCCGGCCCTGAGACCTCTATTAGTGCAGGTAACAGAGTCAGCTGAATTTAAGTTTTCTGAGGAAGAACAGACTATCTGGAAAATAAATTTACTCACTACTCATCCTAAATCTGCACTAACATGCATTTAATTGCTGCCGATTTCATATGCTGTTTTAATTTACTAGAAGTCACATCAGCACATTGCATGCTGAATGAGTCCAACAGAGTGATTAAACTGAATTAAAATTTATTACTTTAATACATTCAGGAAGAAAAACAGTAATTAAACAAGAAATCCAGCAACAATTTTAATGTGTATATTTTGACATAAACTTTTCCTGATAGAGTAAAATCACTACTTAAAGTTTCCTACTTCTTTTGTCACACATTTAAGTCAGTAACATACATTTTAATTGCAATCAAGCTGTGTTTGTGACCAATTCTTGTGTTACTGTTGCAGACGCATAGTTCATTAATGCATTTACGGCTAAGGTAACTGTAATATAACTCAATTATTACATCCTATACGAAGAACAAATTCACCTGTTTCACCTACTTTTGGTCTTAAACAAAAGCAAGTCTTGAAAATATTTGTACTACTCCCAAGTAATAGGGGGCTTCAAAACACAGATGTAACCTAATTTATGAAATCCATTTTGTGTTCAATTTGTTTCGTTTGCTGGTTTGCTACTTCAAATGAAGCAGCCAACTTTTATACACATAGGGTTTACTCCAAAGCCTGCAAGGGTTTTCCAATTCTACCTGAGGCTGTCACGAATACTCTCTTTCCAGTCCTTTAACAACAACAAAAACCAACCAGCCAACCAAGACTACAGGATCTTTCAAATATGAGAAAGAGAAAAGGAGGAAGTGCTATTCTAGTCTAAAATACAGTGACTATGAAATGGTCCATTGGTGTGCTTCTGATTCTTTTTTCCATCAACATTTATTCAGTTTAAAATTCATAATACTCTTTCCTGGCTTAAAAGTTAAAAAATGGATTCTTGTCACCTTACATATCATCTCCATCAAACATCATCTACAACTCATTATTTCCACAAGCTACACACATGTAGCTCATTACAGACAAGCTATAAATTGCATGAAATGGCGTTGGCATGGTATAGAATTTGATAATTTTGTGGATTTAGAGGTCAGAAAGTCTGACTACAGTGAATTTACAAATGCCACTTTCTGCCCTATACAGGAGTATTCGGTGGAATATCTACAACAAATACTAAAAGAAGGCATGATGAAATACAAGAGCAGCCAAAATGACAAAAATTACCTTCATATTAGGAACATGAACAACATCCCCATACTGGTCTTTTGTCTGTACTGTAATAACAGTTGGCCAACCACATCGAATGTCATCCTTATTCAAAATCAATGATGTTTTTTGAGGATCAGCATATGAATCTGGCTGAAGCCACCTGCAGCAAAGACAAACACTTAATATTAAAACCTCTTACCAGCCCGCAGAAGATAAATTTGTACTCTGTACAAACATGACTTCCAGCAAAGAAAGGATGTAGAAAGTCTGAATACTTAAATGTTTTTACCTAGTATATTAATAGAAACAATACAGTCAAATAGTTTTACTTAACTAATATGTGATTTATCTATTAAAATTCTGTAACTAGCTGTATAGATAAGAGTGCACAGGTTTTGAATAATTAAATATTTTCTATTTTGTTGCAAAACTTGAAACATTACAACTATAAAGTAACGATTTTATTCATGCAGCACACTAATTTTTTACCTTGCAAGTCGTCCACCACTTGATCCTGGTACACAAGCAATGAAATCCTCCAGAAATGACTGCTCATTGCTTTGTACCTGCAGTGGAAGATTTCCTTCAAGAGCTTCCAAAATGGTTGGGGAGTGAGATAGTGCCAAGCCTTTCCCAAGAATGCCAGAGTGAGATTTGCACACCTGTTTTTTTTGCAGGGGTTAGGGATGAAAGGACAGAAACAAAACAGCTTTTCATTATCTTACGTATAGACACTTTCCCATAACGTGACACAACTGGCACAGACATTTTGGGCACTGAAAACCATTCAAGTAAGAGGCAAGTGGATCAAATTTACTCTGATGAAAGTTTAAAGAAAAAAGTCAGTTCAGTCTATAAAACAGTAATTTACGTCATACAAGATTAAACAATCTCAAGTTGAGAGAGACTTTCTGAAAGAAAGAATAAGGTAATGTGAACTTCCGTGTTAAAAGTATCTTAAACTGCTGAACTGGGACCAGGAGAAGAATGAAGAAAGCCATTCTGAAAATGTCACCAAAGAGCATGTTCCATAAGAAAAAAAAAAGGCTAGAGATATAACTTATAGAAAAAAAGATCTCAAAAATATTCTGGGTGAGAAATCCCTTCTTTGCAAGAAAGGAGGGAAGGGAGAAAGCTGCAGGAAGTATTTAACAGATAGGACTAAAAGCAAAAATGAATCTACTACTCGCACGCACACTCCTAGCTCACGTTTTGAATTAGAATGGAGTGGGTCAAAGAACAGACTGCTGAAAAAAAAAAAATTCTTTCAAGGAACATCTGATTCCTCCTAGATGGTTTCTGTTTACTGTTCGGTCATGTAAAGCCTATGCAACGGTGTCATACTGTACCACTGATATGTTTTTCCAGCAAGTACCGCGACAACTAAATTTCAAAACAGTTGCCCTCAAGATAATTAGGAGAGAGAGACACAGAATGTGAGAACTCCTTTCTCACTGTGCATCATCAGCTAGTGGGTATTATTAGGGAGCTACTGACCAGCATTAGCACCCATCACAACAAATAAAATATATCATCAATCCAGAACATCTACAATCATATCATCTGGGATTTGATAAAAGTTACTGTTCAACTGAGAAAGTGATCTTATTTCTGCTATTACAAAGACATGTGCATGATTAATTTTGGTTACATATCAAATTTGTTAAATCACGCAACCTCAGCCAGACACCTATGTATTTTGAAATATATTTCGTCATCTAACTTCCTCTGTGATATTTTATGCATTTTTTTCTAAGCAGATTTATTTTAAAAGATGATTTAATGTAAACCCTAAACTTGTGTAAGACTTAAACTGTTTTAAACAGACTCCACCCTGTTATAGAAACCTCACAATTTTCTTCCATAGCAGCCAAAAAGTTTCAATGCAATTATGTGAAGTATGATGCAATGGAAAAAAAAGCTGCGGTGTACCTGTAAAGCAGCCTCTTCAAGAATCTCAAGATCTTCTTCAAATTCATTACCTGCTGTAAAAATAGAACTTATTTTCACAACAAAAAATGAACTTATTTTTCATAACAATAGTATTGAAATTTAGCTACATATGATGGAACACAAAATTCAATTCTGTTTGGTGAAGCCTTTTATACTAAAAAATTTAAGTTTGCGAGATGATGTGTAACATTTTTTAACCAGCAGTTGAAAGATTAATAGTTTGAAGTAACACAGCAAACATGCAATACTGTGTAGCTCAGTGCACAAGCAAATAAACAATATACATTACACAAAACAAAAATTTGGTACTTGTCTTCTTATCTCCAAGACAGTATGTATGGCAAATCTTTGGATATGACTATATACTTTCAGAAGATGATTTTGGGAGGTCAAGATGGCTTCCGGGAAGCAGGACCTACAAGTATGCACCAGCTGCTCCCTTTTAAGAACTTACCATAGTAACAGTATTTGAAAACCTGATAAACTGCATAATTTTGTAAATTATGATTCCTCCTAAAACATAAAACTCAAATACATTCTATTATACAATATTTCTCACAAATGCAATTCAAAAGTCTGATTCCAGGGTGACCAGAATTGCCAAACACAGTCTTTTAACAGAAAAGTAACACAGATAAGGTTACCATATTTCTACTTCTCTCAAAAACACATCGGGCAATTCCACTAGTAAGAACAGAGAAAATGAAATGACAAGAATCAAGTCCTAAGGTATTTTTAAAATGCAGAGAAATTAAGATATATAAAATCTCTGCTTTCACAAATAACTTCTACCCAATTTGAAACAATTAGTATGTAATAAAGTTAAATACACAAATCAATTCCACATTGCTGTTTAAGTTAGATCTTGGTCAGACACAAGTCTTGGAGAAATGGCAAGGAGGAAGTGTGACATTTTGAACATGGCAACTCAAATAGTATTTAGGTGCACTTTCAAAGATAAAGTTTTCCTAATGCCTGAAGGAATCACTGTCTGTCCTTTGGAGCAGAAAAGGCTAAAAGCCTTTTTGATGCCCTTTCAAAACACTTTTTTCCCAAATGGTTCTAGAGAAGTACTTATATGAGTATTTGGCTACTTGTATACAGAATATACCCACTGTAACAGTTATGAAAAAGCAAGGTCTTTGTGAAGGCCAACCTCCTTAAAGTCAACACACCAAGATAAATCATGCAAATAAAGTTGAAGGTGGAAGGGNNNNATAAAGTTGAAGGTGGAAGGGTCCTGCAAGGATGCCAGTAGAAACTCTTAACTCTGATTTGAAATCAGTCCAATTATTCTATTTGCCTTAACAGAAAGTTTCCAGACAAGTATTTTTCTTTTTTTTATTCCTATGATGCCCTTTGCACAACCTTCCACAAATGTATGTGCTAAGAATTTTCAACCACGTGTTTCCCATTTTCTTTTCTTAAAATTCTGACACATTAATGAAGTTTCTTACTGTCTTTATTGAAATTGCCAGGTTTTAAGAGCATAGAGCTGGATCCAGAGCTCTAAAAAGTATCTGGAGCAGGATTTACTTCCCCTCACTTTGGGGCAGTGAAGCATAAGGTAATGAGCTCAGGACTTAGATATCACAAGATATCTTTATAGCAAATGAAGGAGAAACAGGCTCCTCCTTTGGATGAATAATTTCATTTTTCTTACATCATCATCGTAGGATGACATGAACCATCCTCTAGATGTCTACATTAACTCTAAAAGAAGGTTAGAGTGACTAGCTTAGATGTAGATGCCTAACTTCTAAATGCCAGAGTGTGGACACTGTAAGTTAAGTTGCTAATTCTTTTCTGGAGCGAGCTTTTTTCTTAGATTACTTTCTTTAGCCTGTATATATTCATACATGGAACAAAGTTAAAATTGTAGAAATTATAAAATAAAGTATGAAAAGTCTAACAGAAAGGGATGTCTTGTGTGTATGCATTACAAGACAGTCTTTCTAAGATTACAGAGGTTTTTCTTAAAGGAGACTCCATTCCACAAATAAGATACTGCTTTGCAGATGAGCAATAGCAATAATATGGTAATTTTTAAGACACCATTTAATTTGCAGCAAAGGGTAGAAAACACATCATCTAGAATGCAGAAAAAGGATAAGCAGTCCGATACCAAGTCATTTAAATGTTGCTCTAGAAAACCACATTTTACTTCTTTTCCTGCCACAGTGTTTTTCTGAAACACCAGGAAAAACACTTAAGCAAAGCAAAATTGCAGACAATTGAAATCAGTCTTTACAAGTCTGCACCAGTGGTTTACATCCGCAAACACTACCACTGCTGCCTCTAATTCATCAGTTTTGTTTATTCAGAGGGTCCAGTGTGCTTAC
>VXBO01007036.1:111671-124555 GCA_013400135.1 Rhinoptilus africanus
TCCTATACACAAGCATTAATTAGGAGAAATGCTGTTACACAGAATATGGCTGCATCATCAGGAAGTTCTAATTCAATCTCTGTATCCATTAATTTTCATAAACTCTTATTTTTACTTACATTTTAAATTGCTTTTGGGCTACTGTAAACTTTTATTTGCTGTATCTGCTGTAAAAGTATGTAAATTTTTTTTTGTAATGGTAAGAAAAAAAACCTACAGCAGAAATATTTTAGGCTATAAAGTCTACAGATGCAATGGTTACTTTCAATTTGAAACAAGTAACTTTAAATTTTACAATCCAATGCTGCAGGTATTTTTCATTCAAAAAGGTGTGGAGTGCAGGGAGAAAAAACAGTGAGAGAGAAATACAAACAAGATACCTGCACATTTGTGAAGTACTGCGAGGAAACTGTAGGACATAACTCGTACACTGATACACTACCTGTGAATGGGGTGAGTTGGGTCAGATTTAAATGACCAGGTTTCCCTCCTCCCCATACACACACGAAGGGAACAGTGTAAGCAGAAAACATCACTTCATTATCTTGTTTGATTAATTCAGTTTTAAGAATCAGTTTCGTATGATTATCTCTAACTGAAAGCAACATTAAGACTTACAGGTAGCATTCATTCAGAAAACCCAAAACGATGAAATAACAAAGTATGTTCTTTGAATAGGACTTACCAATAGGAAGTGCTAGATCTTTCTTCATCAAAGCTGCTGCACATGATCCTCCTAAATTGGCCAATTCTTTCTCCAGCTGAATAATACCCTTCAAATTGAAACACATTTTAAAACAAAAATAAGTGTCTCAGAAAAGAGGACAATGGATGTGTTTCCCTGACACTGCTTTATCCTAACTGTGTGTTCCAGTTTGACATTTCTCAGTGATACTGATCCTGTCAAACAGCTAGACTGTCATATTTTGCTGTGACATGGGCCAGAGTACCAAATTTTTAGAAAAACTTCAACTAGGTATGAGTATTAATAAATGGGTTACCATGCTTCTCGTAGCCTAGTAAGAACATCTGAAGATGATAATCGTCTTGTCTGTAATGTTAAAGAGAAAGCAAACTTCCTAACACAAAAAAACTGCCAATACATATTTAGATTGAAAGCAATGCCTCTTTTAAGTTGTACATACCACACAAGCTCACATTCCCACCTTGTTTAAAGGTAGTAAAATCTTTTTTTCCTCTTCCCTTTCTCTCATTGGAGAAGCAAGGATGGGAAAAAGATTCCATAATTTCCCTTTCTCCATTATAAATCTTAGGAGAAGCCCTGGACAGTTTCTCCCTTCTATTCACACTGGAAAGCTATTTGTTCCCATTGACTATTATTCGGGGGAATGAGTAGACAGCTCCTCTCTCCTACCAGACTTGTGACTGAAAACATGTGAGTGTCTCCATCAGTATCTTTCAACCTTGTTCACAAGAGGAAAAAAAACCCCAAAAACCAGACACACATACAGAAGGAGGCTGAGCGCAAGGGATGAGGGGAGAGCAGTACGGCTAGGGAGGCTGTAACTATTTTTTAAACTTATTTTCCCTTCAACTTGTCCCAGCTAGATGCAGGCACAACCTCTTTAACTTTGCTCACAAAGTCATGCTGCCACTAAAACCAATTTTAAGTTTTAAAGAAATCTGCGGGTGGTGCAGCACACCTCTGACAGATGCTTCTCATGGACCAAAAAAACACCAAACAAACCACCTCCAAAAAACAGTGGGGGAGATGGGGAACCTCCATCTGATGGGTTTTCTATGCAGACTTACACAAATTGTCAACATATAAAGTAGGTTAAAAAAAATCCTTCTTTTGGAAACAGACTTCAAAAGCAGTAACCCTAGACTTGCCTTGTATTCTCCAAGGCTCCCAAGCAGACTGGAAAAAATCTCCAAACCACGTTTTAAACTAAACCCTTGATAAACTGCATCTTTAGGACTCCAACCAGCTGGTTCAGAAATAGCAAGAAAGTAAAGATGTGAAATGTGGATCAAACCACTGGACAGTTCTCTGCCGTGCGAACATCCTTTATGAAGAAGGCAGTTTTTGCATATATTCTGTACATTTAATAATGACCAGCAAAAAGCCTTCCTTTTTATTCATCAAAGCATAAATGTACAATTTTTGAAAAAATCCTAGGTTTAAACAAAACTTAATAGTTAAACTACACCCGATTCCTTCACGCACTTGCTCACGCTCAATGCCATCTTTCAGTTATTGCAGGCACTTCCCTAACAATGAACGCCATTCCATATACTATAGTTAGGTGACAGTACCAGAAGCTTCTCCTTTGGAAGGAGAGAGAATCAGATCTGCAAAAATTAATCCCACTGACTTGGATTAGGTCTTACTGATGCTTTGGGGTTTTTCAAGCTAGAGAAAACACAGTGGGCACCAGAACACGTGCTTTTTTTTTCTACCGCGGTAACACTTCAGAAAATTGTCAAAGTTCCCAAAAGAATGAGAAACTTGCATTGTGTGTCCAATTTAATTAAGTTAATGACTTCAGTTAAGTTACTTATGGAGGCTTTAGTCCTGAGATGCAGGGTAGTTTAAACACTGTAAAACTTGCTTTTCTATTAATAGAATTTTAAATTAGAGTGTTTGGATTATAAAATGGTACGTTTGAAAACTATTACTTGCAACTTTTCTTTAGTTGATATAGTTAACATATTGGCTAGTATGTTTTAGCACTGAGTGTTAAAAACATGCCAGTAGCTCTTTTTGTAAATGCTTTAAAAATATTAATGATATATAGGATTCTGCATCTTTTTTCCTACTTAAGCAAAAATTATTATTACTCAAACACAGACTAGTTAAACTATCTCTGGGATTTATAAATCTGATTTGCTGCAAGCCAATGAGACCGGCATAGCTGATGATCTCACGGTATGTTTTCTTAGCTGATATGTTACGAAATTCTAAGGAATCTCACATTTTGAAAACCCAAAGACATGATTTAGCCTGAACAGAATCCAGGAATAAGATGAGGTAAATCTTTTGTGAGGGTTGCAGTGTACGCAAGATGCAGACCTTGTGAAGATCATGTGAAGCAATAGGCACAAAGATTCCCAAGATAAGGGAAGGACTATTTTCCCAGAATTATTATGAAGTATATTAAGTATTTTCAGTAATCTCTTAAAATAACTCAAAATAAAGCACTGGCCCAAGGACATGAAGAAATTTTATCTTCCCTTTACAGCAAAGAAACAGTGATAGAAACAATTCATGTCCTTAACGGCATAATGAGGTGACCACTGCACAAAGTCTCAGGCAGCCTAAATGTGCACGGCATTTCCAGGGAGTCTGAGAATTCTGGTATGAGTGAATACTGGAAAAATAATGCAAGTCTGTCATGCCATAATTGGTAGTGACAATAAAATACAAATCGTTGTATATCTGAAAGCCCCAGTCCTTTGGATTTCTGATAGAAGACTAGGTCAGAATTTTAGTAAATTTCATATCCCCTTAACATAGATAAAAATCACGCTATGTATTTGCAGACTGTCAGTTATTTAAAAAACAAAGAAGCCATTCCAATAAAATTCAGATTAAAAATTTACAAACAAATAATGTCTGTAATAAAAAAAAATGTTAAAATCTGACAAGAAATGAATTTAAAAAAATTTTGCTAATGTTATTTAGTTAGAAGTGGAAATACAATTTTGTTTTACCAAAAAAGTTTGACTTATACAAGAGAATTAATAGGTGCAGCAATTGTAGACATTTCCCTTTTTCCTTACCTCATCAGATCCTGGACTAAATTCATAACCAATTGCATAACATTTGAAGCCGTAAAAGCACGCCTTTTCATCTTTCACATAGTCTGATGCAGTCTCCAGAGAAAAAAGAGCTTCATTTCCTTATAGAAAGTAAAAGGATACATAACATAAATAAATAAAAGTTAGTATTTCTCCACTTTTTGCATGTTTTTTCTACATACAGAGCATATATGAAACCCAGGCCTTAAACGTAACATGTAAGGTAAAACCATGAATAACACACAGATCAATACTTCAAACAAGAAACCTAATGTAATCATAATCAACTGATGTACAACCAATGGCTCATAACAAATTTTTGCCAGCTTGGATGAAGACACTTCTTCAACCTTGTTTTCTAAGATAATTTTGCAGAAAAATCAAACTTACTTTCATTATTTTACTAATTCACAATACAAGAAATTATTGCAGTATCTATTTATTACCTGGCAATACTAATACCATGGTAGGCCACCCTGAAGATCCAGAGAATTTTTTCAGTTCTATCCATGAATTAAGGTTTTCATGAACAGAAGCATGCTTTGGTCCAAATCCCAGACTCTGGGCAATTCTGACAGGAATTAGTAAACGAAGAACATCCTCTGATTGAGCAGTGCCACACTGAGTGTCAAACTCTATTGTTATCCACCTGACACATTCAGGAAAAGTCACCTAAAACAAAACAACAGTCTAATTATGTGCAAGTTTGGAGGGTTGATGTTTTTTTACATTTATTTCTTCGTTTCCATTTGGTTTTAACTCTTCAGACTATGAAAGTGATTCAATTATGTAATTCTGTGCACTTGTTTTGATATGCTTTAGAGTAACATTAACCTAATATAGTCTTTGAAATTCGGATATACATGAAATGCTTTACACCTTAGTGAACTATAATCATGTATTATAACTTGTGTTCAGATTAAGTATTTGCGCTTATGATACCACCTGTGATTATTTTTAAGAACTCTGCACAGAACCATTAAATAAAACAATCACAGACTACTACAAGCATTTAACTCTCATATACCTTTTTAAACACGAACTTCAACAAATATATTCAATATTCATTTTGTGCAGTCTTAGAAAAGTATAAAGCAGCTGAATCAGGCTTGTGAACACAGCCTGTAGCATGACAGCATATAGCTACAGAAATTCAAAAGCAGTAACTAAGCCTAAGGCTTCAGGTGAGCTCCATAGACTTTTAGAACAATGATAAGCATCACTGCATCAGGAAGATCACATAACAACTACATTTTTTGCAGCGGATGTGTTGCTGTCTCACAGGACAAGCAAGTGGAATAGTGGGACAATAATTAAGGACCCCCCTCCAGCTCTTGGTTGATTCCAGGTTTGCTGCCTCTGGATTTACAGTTGTGGAATCAATGCAACCACGGAACTCATTATTTCAAGAACTGAAACAAAAGATTTCTCACAGGCATGCAATTTATGCCTCAGCTGTCTACTCAACTACAAAAAACACCCTTTCTCTATTGATGTTGGGGAAAATATAGTTATATTGCTGTAATCACTTGTGTAGGGAGGCACGAATCCTCCTCAGAGTGACTTAACACAGTTAAGAGGACTTCAGAGACTTCTACAATGCCAAATCATGGTCCAAGTGAAAGTAATTAATGACGAATTTAAACTGTCAGCCCAGCAATAACCAGCATAGGCATAGGGATCCCTATACTATAATGCATATTAATTTGGCTAGAATCGACATTAGGTATTACTACAAAGCATTGTTTTAGCACTAGGTGAGAAAATCTGATATATGATTAGATCATGTATACATAAAGACTTCCAACTCCTACAATCTGTACAGTTAGAGCAAAGAAACTATGCCTGACAGGATGAAAATCTAACACTGAGCAAATTTAGGGACTGACAGTAGATATCTGCATTAGGGGATTAAAACCACACTAGTTTCCACTATACTTACTGGACAAACAGACATTTCTCCAGAAAGCAGTAGAGTAATAATATAGGAAATTGTCTCCTATATTACACACTATTAATTATCTTCCATGGCAACAATTTCACAGGTAGTAGATGTTAAGAAAATAGAATTCACACGTCAAAAGCTTTTCAGAAATTGCATGCACACTTTGAAATGGTGCTTACCTTATAGTGCGTAACACAGGCGGGTTTATAGGGATGCTCACTTTCTACAACAGCATAGTGATTGGAGGTAGTACAAGCTGAAAGCCCTTGCTCCGGTTGGTTTCCGGTGGTGCTATCTGTAGACTGATTTGGATTAAAAGCTGGAGGGGCGTATTTCTGATTCAGAACTGCCACAGAAGGAAGTAACTGTTGTACCAGGCCAAAGACCTCAACAGCAACCTGTAACATAACACCACATGCCATTAGGTATTACTTAGGACTGGGTGAACACAACACTCACAAACCTATAATTCTTGACAACGGTTGTTTTGGATCTTCTCAGAGTATCAGTACCACAATTCATTCAGTCATTTTCCAATTCTGCTTGTACACAGTCTTGACAGAAAAAAGCATCACTACACTAATCTCAAATACTCCTCTTGGAGACTTGCCAAAGCTGAAACAAAAATCTGTACACAACTGTGAGATACCTTCACTAAAACACCTTCTCTAACACTAAAAGAGAAGGGCAACAAAACTGGTGAGGGGTCTAGAGAACAAGTCTTATGAGGAGCAGCTGAGGGAACTGGGGTTGTTTCGTCTAGAGAGGAAGAGGCTGAGGGGAGACCTTATCACTCTCTACAGCTACGTGAAAGGAGGTTGTAGGAGGTGGGGGTCGGTCTCTTCTCCCAAGTAACAAGCAACAGATGAAGAGGAAATGGGTTCAAGTTACGCCAGGGGAGGTTTAGAGCGGATCTTAGGAAAAATTTCTCCACCAAAAGGGTTATCAAGCACTTGATGCTCTTAAATGTCTCTTCCAACCTAGACAATTCTATGATTCTAAAAAGCCATAACATTAATAAACAATAAGCATGAGTTGAGAGATAAAGCAAATACTGTACTGAAGTTATAGTTATAATATATAGTTATATTTTGGTTTATAACATTATTTTTTTTCAAATATTCAACATTTTAATGCATGTAGTGTTAAGCACCACATTGTTTTATGGAATCTTTATGACATTTTCAAAAGAGAGCAACACATCTAAACGAAAACACTTGATTCTAAATTGAAGTTCATTACAGTAACAAGATAACTAAAATCAGAAACTTAATGAAATGATTCTGATTTTAAACGTCCAGTCCTCTTTCCTCCCCCTTTAAAAAGCAGTTAGAAGAGAGCTTACAGTTCATGAAAAAACAATAAAAGGCAATAGTGTCTACTAGCTAAGGATTAAGGACATTTGTAAATCTAATAATAGATTTCAAGAGTGTTCTGGACAAGGCACATGGAAAATGCTCTGCTACAGAAAAGTAATGATATTTTTATTTATAGCTGACATCTTCCCCTCTCTAAAATTGACAGAAATAATCTTAATGAGAAGCTACCACTGCCTTGGATATTTATTTTAAAAATAGGACTTACAGAATATAAAAAACATTTAATCCCACCAATATTCATCAATAAATGAGTCATACATCCAGATCTTTCTAACTTCAGTAATTTCTATTGAGGAGCATACCTTGGGAATAGCTGCCGCTACTGGTCCTATGTAGGCTATTATGAGGGGAAGCAGCATTGAAAACAGACTGGAAGAGCTGAGTAGTTCTGGAATGTCTTCAGCTAAACAAAGATAATTACAACACAGGTATTGTTAATAAATGTATCACAGTTCAAAACATACCTTATTTTTCTGGTTTGCTTCTTATGAGTTAACTTCTAGTTCCTACAGTAGTTTTTATTTCAAATTATTTTCATTATCTAGTCGTTGGCAAACCTGCAAAGTTCACTTGAGGAACATGCCATTATATACAGTTCTCTGTTAAAAAATTTCCTCCTCTTAAAGCATAATTTTATTGCATTCTTTGCCATTTTGTGAAACTGTGTTCATACTTTCTATGGTATAAAAGCTAGCACAACAAGCTCCTCTCAGCCCTCTAAATCAGTTTCTATAGCATTATGCAATATTCTGGACATTTTTTACTAGAATGGATGAAGATGGTAGCTTAAAACCTCTCAGTTTTAAGGCTCACGCCTATATTTCTCAAAAATGGATGTGTAAGTGCCTGTAAATGCATCACAGCCACCAGTCTTTCTGATTAGCACCACTGTGCAAAGCATGCAATAAAATCTGGAACTGACCCCATCATAGCATTTCTTTTGGAAATAAAGAATCTTACCACCGTTAGTATGATACTTGCTAAACTGCTGAGCAAATTTATATGAGGTACTTGAGATATCGTAGACAGATACAACTCAATGATTTAGAAAGTTTATTTACTCACAGTTTGATACCTACAGTAATGACAGGTTAGCAAAATATTCTTTGGAAAGCAAAAGAGAAATACCGCAATTTTTGTGTCACTGATATTATAGTATTACATCTTGCTATCAAAGAAATTTTGAAAATTAAATTTTGAAAGTCAATTTTCAAAAGCCTTACCATCTACAGCAAGAGCCCTGTGCAAAAGGTCTTTGGCTGCTCGTACGACAGCACTCACGACAGAAAGAGCCCTGCTACAATTTTTATCTTCTTCGTTAGCTTTGTTCAAAAGCTGTGATTGCAGATCTCCATCATACTCACTCCTGGATGGTGGATTAAATTAAAGTAAGTTCACAAAATACAAAATTACATTAAATAACATCACTGACTGATTTTTGGCACAGAATAAGTAAAACAATTTATGACAAAGCAATAAAAGAAAAAAATCAAAGAAAACACAGAGGATATTTTTAAGGCAATATCTCAGTGTTAGCCCCTCTTGAAATATTTTTATTTTCCACAAAATATGAAAAGCATGTTCTGAAATGTTTCTTTTGACTAGATGCCTTTCCAACCACAGAAATGTATTAATTGCTATGCTCTTCCAAGTACAACCACGTATCTTTATAAAAATAGACTACTACTAAATGCATCACAGAAACAAGTAAAATCCTTTCAATGGATATTTTTGCAGTATCATAACAGGGAAGAAGGTTCTCCCTCTCCCTATTCTGAAGATTAATTTTGGTTTTGAAACACACTCTTAGGCGTACCCTTAACAAATAGCTTTTTCTTCAAAATCCACACTGTATGTCAAATTAGGTTCTCCTAATAACAACATTACGCACAAAACTATTTCACAAGGTATATAAAAGATCTGGTTTGATTTAATTTTTCAAAGCAGTCGAATGATACTTATAAACTAATTAAAACCCTTAATATGATAGTGATTCAGCCTTGGCATAGACAACCAAAGTCAACATGTAAAGCAAAATTTCCCATCCTCTTTTGGATTTCTTATGAATGTCCAGGAAGGTTTGATTTTTCAAAACACCATTCCAGAACATTAAGATTAGAGGACTGGCACCTCAGAACACTGAAAAACTTTACTTGGAGCAGTTCAGTGCACAACAAAGATACCTGTCCTTCCCTATGGCTTAAATTAAGCACTCTCATAAAAAGATTCTTTTTTTTGTCAATGTGTCCTGGAATTGTAGTTTTGCTGTCAGCCTCAAGCCTTTTAAACGTGAATTTATTAGTGACTGACAGTGAGCGTAATTCCAGCTGGGCACAGTTGCAACAAATCCTTCCAAAGCATTTCTATCCTAATCAGAAGAGCATTAACACACTTCTTTTGGTATGGCCTTTCTTGGTGTTTGCATAAGCAACAATTCTGTTTGTATTTGAACATCCTTCAGACAATATCCAGTGTGAATCTTAAAAGCTCTCTTCTATAGTAGTTGACTTAACATTTATTCATTTACTGTAGACAAATCAAAACCTCAAATCATTATCTATCAGACTGGGAATCCTCAAACTGTTGAAGTTTGTAACTATAGCCTTTCATAGATAACATTTAGGCTTCTGTTGTCCAAGTAAACTTCAAAAGATGTTGTGATTACAGGCAAATTTTCCAAACAAAACTTAATTTACTCTGTAACAGTTTTTGAGTTGTGCTATTATGGTCCTTTCAAAAGCTTCTTAGCATTTTATCACAGTTGAAACAAAAAAAATTGAGACTGTTCTCATCTGAAGACAGCTCTTTGCTGCGTTGGTTTTTTTCCACTTGTTAGCTTATTAAGTTAGAATGCCTTGAAACTTCCATTTACTGAAGTTTTATGTCCTTTGCTCTTCAGAAATCAAATAAATTGTTATTTCTCCTTTATTCCCTCTTTTACTTACATAGAAGTAGAAATTCTAGAAGAGGGAAGAAATGTTTTCCTTGTCATCCTTCTTCTTTCTTACATTATTATTACATAATATGATCCCTCAAAATTACGATATTTCATAATAGAATTCCTCTAAATGCTGAAGAACTCCCTAAACATAGATGTCCAAGATTCCAGGAGACTAAATCAACGCAAGTATCATGATATGCATTCTTTTATAAGCAACTACTGTTATTACTGATGAGCTGGATCTTCGAGTACAGCCAATTTCATGTTTTACAGGAGTTCAGAACTATCCTGTATCTTCAAATATACTGTTATTATAATTTTGCCGGCAACTTTAATTCTTCGTATTTTAGTTCCTTTAACATGTTCTTGTGATTGTTAGTCCAGAACATGGTCATTTGTCGCAGCATTACTTATTTTATCCTCTTCATCTTTTATTAGGTAGGTATATCTTGCACATAATTAAATACCAAAGTAGATTAGTATTCCTTACTCCTTTTCTTCCTTGGATGTACTGTTAACAGATCAGTCTTTTATCACAAAAATTGAGATGTGAGTAAAAGGCATGACACAGGGTTTTTTTGCTGTACAGATAATGATAGTAATTCATATATTCAGGTGCTGCCCCATTTTGAAAATCCTGTCTTCATGCATATCAGGCTAAGCACCTCAAAAATGAAGGCAATGTTTTCTACGAAAGCATTACCTTAAATGAATTCCTCCTATCATCCTGAAAGGCTAAAAAAAAAGCTTCCCTGCAGGACAGTTGGATGTTTCAGTGGATTTCCTTTGCGCAGTTGCAATTTCTCTTTTTGTACCTTTGAACTCTACAGTAAGAGAGGAGACAGTTCCTATATAAACAGAACTTGATTCCCTACATGTCGTAATCCTTTCTAGTAACACTGGAAGGCACTGAATGAAATCAGAGACAGACATCCCAGTGACTAGCCTCCCAAAAATCTCTAAGGCTATAGAAAAAACTGAGATTGAGGTGTTGCATCTTATCAGTCTCACATATTCCAGCTTTAAAGCAGTAGACAACGGACCTTGTAAGAGAGGTCAGCCATTAAATTATTTGCAGAGACAAAAAAAAAAAAAGAGAATTTAAAACAAGACTGGAAGAAGCACGAGTACAACTGGCGTCCTGAAAACTGTCTTCACTAAATAACGGAAGTCTGAAACCACGCTGGAAGAACACAATATTTCTGTTAAACAAGCTCTTTCCTCAAACACATTCCAGACGTATTTATTCCGTTACTTCTCAAAAATACCTGTGGTATAATAGCGCTATGATGATTTCATTCATGATCATGACAACACACAAACCTGTAATAAAGAATCTGTGGAATTTGTCCTCGCGTTTGGTTTGTGCCATTACTGCTCAGACTACACGTGCTAAATGTAAATGTTACACCATCTGGACACTGAACTGTAGTCATTCCTCCATCTCCATTGGCAGTCCGGCTTCCATAATTCCTCAAACGAACTGCGTATTTCACATTTTCCTTAAAAAAGGAGAGCCAAAAAGAGTATGCAGTATAAAACAACTATATAAGTTAGGCTTCAAGTTATTATTTTAAATTAATATTGGAGACCCTGAAAAGTCCTTCAAAGCACCTGACAAATGAGATCAACTGAAAAAGATCCAGCATTTAACCAAAGCTGAAGCTGTTCCCAGTTCCCAAAGCACAGACCATAGTAAAATGGTCTGTAATGTAAAAAATATTTAAGTAAAATATTACTTCTCATTACTTGAAGATTGACCAAAAAAATTAGCTACCAAATCGCACACAAAAAAGTTTCACATTCAAAAATTTTCCAAACTACTAAGCAATTAGAATCTTATGCTATTATAAAAATTAGGACTTATTTTCTTTTTGCTGCGGGGATTGGAGATTTTCAGTTTCAGGGTGAAACTGAGAATTTATAAAGCCAACATGTCAAGATTAATTTGTAAACGTGTGCACAAAAACCACTCAATTTACATTGAGCATTCTGATTTTTGTTATCTGAAGAAGTCATATGAAGCCTTCAGATGCGCACTTCTCTTATTTACCTTCAGTGGCACAACTTTGTCAAGTCTGATTTCAGCTATGTCACTGGGAGAATCATCTGTGGTGTAAGTTCCTTTAACCAACTCTAAAGATGTCCATCTATGAGAATGAGTTGAATCTCCAGTATGATCACTCTGATTCAAAGAAACAAAGCCATTTGAATAGATCTATAATGTAAATACATGACACATTCAAGCAATTGTGCGAGTTACGTTTTCTTGTATAAATTGTTACACACAGCAAATAAAACAAAGCTGAAAAATCTGTTCAGAGTCAATAGTAAAGCCTTTCTGCTGAAAAGGAAATTACTGAGCAGAGACGTCAATTTCCCGTAGCAACCTATGCTTGCCCTTTGTAAGTGATCAGAACAATTGTTAAGAGTCAGTATGTAAAAGAACAGAGGGTTTTTTTCATTTCAAAAATACACAAAGCANCCAGCTCATACTCATGAATTCCTCCTCCACCATAAACAGAAAATCCTACTACAACTACACCAGCTTTGTCAACAGAGAAACATATTGCATCAGGGGATCCATTCCCCGTATTCCAGCTTCTTCCCTGACTTGTTTTAGTGAATCGGTTTGGAGAGGATTTGACAGAATGGAGAGAGTTCAGCCCATCAACCTGTAGAAAGTTAAATACAAGAATCAGAAAAAGTTAACTGCTAAATGTTAGACGACTTTGCTTTATTAAAGTTAAGTGAATTAAATTAACCAGATTATCAACTGGATATATTTTAAAAGTCAGCTGATAAAACACAGAAGATGCCACTACTGGGGCTTCTATCAACTGAAAACAAAAAA
>VXBO01007036.1:124946-179539 GCA_013400135.1 Rhinoptilus africanus
GGTCTCTTATTTCTTGTTTTCCTCTGCAGTTTGTAAGAGGTACTAATTCACATTTATCTTCATGAAGCCAAAAGGCCACTATACTTCAAGTATTTATAAAACCAGAAGACTTCAAGACCAACCAAGATAAGGACCCTACTGGATATGGTACGTAGCTTGCAATACTACAATAATCACCACCACAAGTAAACCAAAAAACCTTACNTATCAACTGGATATATTTTAAAAGTCAGCTGATAAAACACAGAAGATGCCACTACTGGGGCTTCTATCAACTGAAAACAAAAAAGGAAAATATGATTTCTGGTAATTGAGAGTTAACTAGGAATATTTAGGAATCTGATTCCTAATTTTTCCAAGTATTTAAGTATATATTTTACAGGATGAATTAGCACAAAATATAGCTTAACTGTGCTTCAAGGAGAGTTAGGTATTTCTGCTTTAGGTAAGGTCAAGATGAAGAGAGGACAGATGCAGATCTTATGTAATAATAAAAACATCTTTAATGAAGTTGTTATCAAAAGCTGGCTTCTTTCTGTGAAGAGTCTGCTGAAAAATGTCATTGCAGACACAGTGACATCCCTTCAACAAAATCAAATAAATTTCCATCATTTAACGACATTTAGCCTCATTAAAGGGAACTTCTTTGTGTGATTATGAATTTCTGGATTTTAAAGTTGAACTTGGCGCCACTCTCAATTTTGAATACAAAGCAAATAAACTGTAAAAAGTCTAATGGTACAGACAAATACAATACTTATCTTCTTTTATATATTCAGTATGATATGTGTATAAGAAGCATCTTACACATAAAGGAGGAAGACACAATGCATAAAAAAAACACATTATAAATTCTGATCCATAATCAAAAGCAGATAGGATTAGAACACGAGGCAGCCATGATACCATGAGAGGTACAGAGACACTCAGGTATGTGGCACTGCTTCCAGTGAGCACCAAACAAATTTATTTTGAGTGTATACATGCAGAGACATGCATGCAAAAAGAGAAGTACTAAAAAAAAATTGCCATTTTGTAAACAATTTGCAGTATTCTGCAGCCATAACGAAGTAGCTAATTATCAGCAGTACTTAATACAGTGAACACATGCTTTTAAACTTGTTAAACATCTGAAAGCTATTGAGAACTAAGAATTCCAGCATTTATGAAAGATCTGCACATCTATATAATTCCTGCCACAGCCTGTATCACATTCATTATACACTTGTCCTGAGAGACAACTAGTAATGATTTTATAGAAGCTTTACCTCAGATCCTAATGCTGATGCTGTAAGCTCACTCACAATACTAGCGAGCAACCCACAAGTATTAGAAACCAGGTGCGAAGAGAAAAGTTCGTTTTCTCTTCTAAGGCTGTTCCGTACTGGTAAAACAACAATGACCAACATCTTTTCCAGCACTTCCCGAAAGCTTGTCATCCCTGAAACGTTTTCTTCGCTCTGCATTATGAAGAGAAAAATGACAAATGACATCGTTCTTACTTAAAAGAAAACCACATTGATTTTCACATATTATAAGCATTAGGTAATTGAAAAATCCATGGCTTCTTAAAAATAAGAAATGTCTGGAGGGTAAAAAAAATTAATTAAAAATTCTCAAAGCTATCACAGTGTGTATTCCTTTGTCAAAAAACTGATTAATATTGTAATTTCCAGAACAAGGTGGTGTGGACTTCGTTTATTGCATTGGAGAGATATATAGCTGTCCTTCTCAGAATAGAGCTTTTCTTATAGCCCTTCTTGCCATACCATCTATAGTTAGAATACAACAGATATATAGCTACCTACGGAACACTCTTCAGATGATTGTCTCCCCCTTTGTCCAAAAAGAAACTCAGAAGCTTTTTGGCTTTGATGTTAGCAAAGAGAATCTTCTGTGCAAACAGGTGAGATAAAACCTGTGGTGGGATGCTAAAGTTGTTACTTTACTGAAGGAAGACTCTGAAACAAACTGAAGCTTAGGCATCTACTGTGTCTTCCGTCTAACAGTGACATTCGCCATTTTTTGAAACAGCTATCCATACTGAAAGTCATTCCCAATAAGGAAAATTAAAATCGGTTCTACTGATGGAAATTAAAAGTTTGTCTTTCTCACCATTTTGTCTCACAAAAAAGAAATATCCAAGTAGTGAACAGATAGGGAAGACAATCAAGTCAAGCAAACCTGTACAGATTATCTGCACAGAAATCTTTCTATCTTGAGCAATTAAGGGGTATCTGTACTCAAGATGGAAATATTACCTTTGCATTTAATAGCTTTTGGTGTTTTTTTTCCTTTATTAGTTTGTGCAGATGCTTTCGAAGTCTATGAAAGCTTTTAGCATAATAATGACCTACAGGAATACGTTCTGCAGCTTAACTGTGCATTTTATGAAGAATAGCAATCTTTTGAACTTACCTTTTGCTAAGTTCTCTGGTTGCTCAAAACTTTTGGTATTGGAAGACTCAACAATTATCCTTTATTTCTTATTCATGAAACATTCATAATTTCATAAGATCTTACCCCTCTTGTCTTCTAAAGTGAAGAATACTATTTAGTAGCCCCATATCTTTGATTATCATCTTTACCCTTTTCATTCCTGTAAAGCTATTCTGGACTAACAGAACTGCAAAAATACAGCATTTGAGAGCCCATGATTAGGAAATTGTTTAATAACCTTTAATAGAACTATATGAACTGGGCTTCCCTCGTCCACCTGCTTGTTAACTCTTTTAAAAACTCCAGTTTAGAGACATGACTATCTATAACCAAAGCTGTGTTGACTCTTCCTCAAAACACCGAATCTATCCACATGTTCGTTCTCGATCACGTGATCACGTGAAAAAGCTGAAAAACTGTTGCAGAAAACACTATGCAACAGAAGACAACTCTAAACTATATTTCTGTTAACTTAATATTCTAAAATAAGTAAGAATAATTTTTTCTCAAACATTCTCCAAACACAGAATCACTGGAATATTTCAGACTGAAATTGGTAAAATAATAAATTTCTGAAACAAGCCTTTTAGAAAGAAAACACTCAGGCAAATTCAGCTCCATCCTTATAAAGCTAAAACTTCAACTTACTTTTTTTGTTACAAAGTAAAACAAGTTGTTAAATTTTTGGAATATATCCTAACCTGACTAAGTTTTTCCATGTGTGCAACCAAAAGAGGAAAACGATGGGCGAGAGCAGAGTCATTCTCAGTGCTGACTTGTTTGACCATGGATCGCAGCAATGCCTCTCCATCATAAGCAATTGGAAAGATAGAGGTCAGTTTTACTGAAGTGTGGCAGAGAGCAGACATAACAGCAGCAAGAAGCCGGCTACTGGAGGTTTTGAAGTTTGCTTCCTGGATGTCCTAAAAACACAAAAAGAAATCAACAGAATGGCACTGCTGCATTCGAAGTAAATGAGGGAGAACCTACTTTTGAAAGGACCTTTCTGGTTTTACAGTAAACATAAAAATAATTTAAAGCAAGGATTTCATATACTGTTAGCTTTCCTGTGAATTTTACGTTATCTTCTCTCACGAGCTTCCATCTAGATCTTACAAATTGGAGTAATTCAAATATGTTGGTTGAAATGTTTTAAAATAATAAACCCATTTAAGAGTACTTTAGAAATAATACCACCCTTCGAAGACAAAGCACTTATTAAAATTAATCAAACAATTAATTAGAATAATATATTACAAAATTGATTCTTCCTTGAATTTTTATATGCTGAATGAATTTTCATGCGAAGAAGCAAATTGTTTATGTCTAACTGCAACCAATGCAAGCAAGCATCCACAGTGTTTAGACGTGGGATGCTTTTCACAGTAAGATACTTAGAAGAAAGCCGTTGATTATAGAATAATATTGACAGTTTCTCATATACTTCACTGATAATGAGAAATTACTCAGGTATTATTCATAAGCATAAAAGACACCACATGTATGCTCCTAAGCAGCGTGCAGCAAGAGTAATCACATATAAGGCATGGCCTTAACACTAAAAAAGCATGTGCTGACAGTTACCAGCACCACAAATTTTCTTCACTGTCCCAGAGAGAATCTTATTGCTAAGGGAAGCTCTTGTTGAACTTGGGTTTTGTTTTTTTTAAAGTGTCCAGAAAACCCCCCAAAAACCAAAGTAAATATACCCCAATTACTAAAAAAACCAAACCACAGCAGAATTCAAGTTTCAAAGCAGGACAAACACAAGAAAGGAATAAAGGTTTTAAATACTGCTTGCCTTCTCTTTGAGCAAAAGGCCAAGCTAAGTTGTAATATTTACTCATGTCGTTTTAATGTACCTGGTCCAAACAATTCAACAAGTCACAAAGACATGCCCACTGTAGAGCCGGCGTGGGATAAAATGAATGAAAGCAAGCTGTGAAAGTATTATGGCATTCCTGAAGAACAGCTTCCAGAAGACTGAGAGGCTGACTGAGATATCCTTGGGGATCGTTGTCCAACTTCACCATGCAATGATCAACTCCTTCAGATAAAATTTTTCTCAGCAAGGTCCTAGTTTTTCCAATGCAATCTGCTAGTTTGCTGGTTTCTTCTACAACCGCCTTAGCTGTAGCTAGAAGGTTACAAGAAGAGAAGCATCAAATGTACAATAAATGAAAAATTTTCATATTAAAATCCACATTTTACTTACAAATAAAGCAACTAGAATTTAGCAACACTGATGAATCTACAGAGAAGTTAATTTCAAAAGGAAAACAGTGAAGGCTGCTAAACTACAAAGAAACATGAACATCAGAAACTTACGATTTTCCAGCCTTTCATAACATACGCTGCATTTTAAATATGAGCATTGTTAAACTACAGGCATGAAAAACAGATACTGTCTTTCAATTTTAAATTGTACTCACCACCAAAGCAGATACTATGTACAGAAATGGGAAAAAAGACGACACAAATAGTCCAAAAAAACTAAACCGTAAAGCCAAAGAAATTAACTTTTAAACACACAAAATCTACAGCGTAAACACCTGGTGTTGGACACATGGTTATGCAAATAATTGCAAATATCCTATTTCTGACAGCAAGTCTCTTAATTGCTCCAATGAAATCGTATGTATAAGCAATTTCATCTTACAGCATATCCTATATTAAAACTTACATCAAATTTTGAATGTCCTGTAGATGATTATTTACCAATAAATATAAAACAAATGAATTAAGAGGAATACCTGATATTGGATATATTTCACAGGTGTAGACTCTCAGCAACCTCAGGCAGCAAGTGCCCACAAAACGCAACCTTTCTAAATCCAAAAGAGTAGCAGTGTATTGGAATCCTTTAAGGCCACGAAGTTCTTCAACTCCCAGCACCAGTGTTGTCCAGCTCCAGTGAAGAATGCTCAATAAAGATTCAAAGCATTCCTATTTCAGGGTATGGATGATAGAGAAGATAGATTTTGTGTTAAAAACAAAAAGTGAACTTTCAGCACCAGTATAAGATGAAAAGCAAACAGCACCTATTATCCACGTTTATGATGAAAATGTATTTATGTCTATACACATCTACCATGCAGTAACACACAAATCCTATTTGCTTGAGAATAAGAAGAGCACTGAGAACGTAGGGAACACTTCACTGTAATACCATGCTAGAAGTAATTTATAACATATGTTACAATATCTGTTTGGAAGTCTCTCAGTTAATTAAGAGCTAATAACTGTTTGTATTCACCTGTAATATAGATTTTTCAGTAAATTTTATTTGCTTCATCTGCATATGAACAGCATAATATCCCTTTTTAACAGAATAGATTCTTATCATAACAGTGTAAGACTTATCAAGGCCGCCTTTGTTTTTAAATGGTTATGAACAGCAGACTCATGGGAACAATATCACATTTACATTTTCTGTTGAAAAATCAAAAAATCAACAGAAGCATATGATAGTCCAGAACAAATTTGAGGATTTAAAGTTTTGCTTGTCTGAAAACTTGTTTCTACTATTATTAAATGTGGCTGATGGTTTCATAAAATTGTATCTCAGTAGGCAAACTAAAAGTATTTGGTATTGAATACTTTCAAGCTGCAACGACCAGGCTGATTGTTCACATTTACTTATAAAATGCTCAATGCTCCAGAAAGCCAAAACTCTCCTCTTAAGTCAATTCAGATCTATGGTGAGGGATAACAGCAGCAAGATAATGAAGAGGGAGGATATAATGTGAAGTATAAAAAGCCATAGGAATAGGAGTTCATTGCTTAATGCAAATATTTTTAAGCAAGCATATAGTAACAGTAGCTATTAATATGTTGATAATATGATTACTAAAAATGCAAATCATGTAGATAATACATTTCTAGAAGAAACCTGAACAGTGGAAGATTATTCTGATCATTAGACAATACTGAAGAAATGGGGAATACATAAATAAGAAAAGCAAGCTGGTTAAGAAAATTCGACTGCGAGTGTCTGTATGAAGGCGATAGCTTCAATGTAAATATCAGTTGAGAATACCAACAGTATATGTAATGCAGTATAAAATATAAACCAGGATGAAACTGAAAATAAAATAATCATTGCTTGTAACAGATAAGGAAGGGACAGTACTTCAAAAACACGAAGACAGAATTGGCCTTATCCTACATGATAATACTGCATTTCATCTTAATGCAGTTTTCCTCAAAATTTGACTAACCCTCTTGTATGTGAAGAACTGCAGACTATCTTCTATTAATAGTCGCAGTTCCCTGTGCCTATCAATATTCCTTACCTCAGCTTATCAAAGTTTAATTAAATGCTATCTGATCCTCAATGTATATTGGAATGTATGCAAGAGGAAGATGAATCTCACCAATGACTAATTAATGACAGTAATTTAAAAGCCATGGAAGAGAGCATATAGAAAATCTCCCTCAAAACTCTAACAATCCTGCTGCTAATATTAGCTTCTTAGCAAGGCGCAAGGCTTGTAAATTGAATACAACTAGTAATGAACTCAACCCCACATCCCCCCCCAAAAAACCCCAAAACTAAGTAGTACAACTTTGTACAAATTTCTAGGCTCTCATGCTCAGGTCAATACCATGATTAGCTTAAATTTAAGTTTACATCTGAAATCTTCAGAAAAAGTAAAAATAATACAATGTTCTGTTTATCAACGTACCTAATTTCTGCTTGATAAAGTAGACAGAAAAAAAATCATTAGTTATTTCCACAGGTACTTCTTTCAGTTTTATAAGTATGAAGGAATTTGCAGAAAACAGAGAAGATTCTTGATAATACTCACCACTGAGACAGTTCTGGCAAAAGATCTCTTTAAAATGTGCACAGGTTCACTGGTTTGCTGTTTTCCTTTGGATGCGCTGCCATCACTTGTTGGCAGCCTGGAAGAACAATTTCAGAATGAACTTGAAATTTGCACTTTTTACTTTTAGCAGTTTTTGCTGTTTCTATTGTTCAAGTGGAAGAAAAGTTCAAGGTAATTATCCAAAAAAATGTTCAATTTCAGCTTAACTCCCTCCGGTTCCTAATCCTGCTGGACCGGTAATCAAGTATCTTGAATTCTGTTCAACTGACAGAATTGTGACAAGTAATAGGGAAGTCGAGATTTAATTGCATGTGAGATCATTACAAGTATTTACTGTACTTCTTAAGCTGACATTTTTAATACTAGAAATGTCTTAAAGAACG
Organism: Rhinoptilus africanus; assembly: GCA_013400135.1. Taxonomy (NCBI): domain Eukaryota; kingdom Metazoa; phylum Chordata; class Aves; order Charadriiformes; family Glareolidae; genus Rhinoptilus; species Rhinoptilus africanus. The sequence continues at coordinate 132,601 of VXBO01007036.1, forward strand.
CTAGTTTTGTGGAGGTAAAATATATGTGGAGATAAAAAAATATAGGCAGCACCTTTCCTTTTGTGCCACTCATGACTCTTCAGCCACATTCCTCCTTCAGAGGCCTCAAGGCTTGTTTGTCTTTGGCTACAGCCATCTCTCCACAGAAATCACCCAAATGATCAATAGGTTATGCCAGGACTTCACGCACACCAGTCAAAATTAAACCTTCCTTTGGAGAGATAGGGGTCTATGGACACAAAGCTTACTGGCAAAAGTGATCTGTTCTGATACGGGACGTTGAAAAGGACAGGCTTAGAAAGGACATAGCAAGATAAATGAGATGAAGAAATTCCAAATTTCAGAATCAACATGGGGTAGGGGGGAGTGTATATGTATATATATATATATACACACACACATAAAAAATAAAAATTAGGTCTTGTATGTATCTGAGGAAATCTGAAAAATATAGTAGCAGTACAGTGAAAGAAGTCTTGCTTTTTAAAACATAGTTACATAACATTTGTCATGGGAATAATACATTTATGGTAAGTTACTGTAAAGCACAATTTGTTGCTTGGTTTTGGTTTGTGGCTTTTTTCTCATTAAAATCACCTGTTTGGTAGTACATTGCTCCTAAACTGAGGCCTACTAAACAGAATACTTCCCAACTAGCAAAAAAATTGAAGCACATTAGACGAAATCATGAGGCTCTACGGAAGTAAAAGTCTCAGAACACAATATATGAGGAACGACTGCGAGAAAAACTGCAAAGAAAGAAATGTTGGTATAATGGATTTATTATTTTTCTCAAAAACAGTAAGCAATATGTTTCCCTGAAATTTTCAGATACTGATTTCCTTAGCTCAATACAACAACTGCACGAAGCATATGGTTACTTTAGTAGGGCTTCCGTTTAAAAACATGTCAATAAATTGTTCCAAATAGAGGTCAAAATATTACCTGTATAGTAACTGTGGGATCTGCCCTGCATTAACATCTGTACCATTATTTGATTTCTTGGAACTTTTAAACTGAAATACAACACTGAAAGAGAAATAACCCAATTATTATTCAAGTAATATTATATCTCTTCTTTTGCCCTAAAAAAAAAATAGACAAAAAAATGTACCCATCGTCTGTAGTAATAGAGGCCTGTCCATGAGATCCACAATCACTGCTAGGCCCTGACACTCTTGCCCAGGCTACATACCACCAGCCGGCTTGGAGAAGTACTGGCTCATCAAACATCATTGCATACTTCTCTCTGGGAGAAACAAATTTTGGAAAAAATATATGTGAATTAGTTTAACAGACTACACCTTGCTTATCAAAGAAAATGAGAATTTAATGGAATTAAGTTATTAATCAAGGATCTATTTATATTAATAATTCTAAAACATTTCACTGAAAAATACTGTAGTAACTAAAAAAAACAATTTAATTCAGAAGGACCTACAAATGCTTAAGTCTAGCTTGATCTTGCATTTTGAAACAATTAACATACCAAATAGAGTAAACAGAGATTAAGTCAAATTAACACACACAAACACAATTACATTTAATACATAATACTGCAAGTAAAGTATTAATTATAAGGCACTGATTACATTTTTTAATTCAATGTCAGAAAAATTTTGTAAATGACAAGAGTTTACAAATAAAATCTTAGGAATTATACATGAATATTTAAGAAAGTAATAGAACATATATTTAGGGGTATTGTCACATTAGAATTAAACCTAAAAGAATGTCGTGGATTATTTGAATGTTATATTATTTTATAACATGGAATGAAAAAGCACCTAAAACATGGTTAACCACATCCACACACACAAAATCTTTCAATTAATTACTTCTTGTACTCTAACAAGCTGAAGCACAACAGCCCTTCTTTTGGTTCTGATAATTTCATATTGCAGTAAGTTTAATTATGAATGGTTTAATGCAAATAGCCATTTGTGTTTAACAGCATCCTTTTGATGGAAGTATTCAAAATAGCTGATGCAACATTTTGTCTTGTCTCCTCATCAGAGGAATATGGGATTTGACTTTGATTTATACAAAAGCAAGTGTTGAGATGATTCTTCCTTCTTTTAATTTAGTACCATCACGGCTTGGTGAGGAATTTGGGGTTTTACTACTTAACACGCTTTGCTTGAGTGTAAGTATTACATCACTTGCTACTAACTTCTGATGATGTAGATAATCTCTGTTGATATTTAAAGTAATTTTAAAATGTATATGAAAAAAGTAAAAATAAAGATCAAGAAGAAGGTAAGGAAAACATCCTACCTAGCAGCACAATCATATGCCAAGACATCTGTTTCAGCCAGAAGGTCTCCATCAGTCTCATGGTCTCCCCCATCTGGACCCAATTCAAACAACTGGTGGAGTAAGAAAAAAAGTAAAAATACATCTTAGCTGTTAAAAGCCTAATAATACCACTTTTTCATGTCTGGCATTCCAGAAACTGTCTATTGCTATTCTTTCTCCTTCCTAAAAGTAATTGCTAGTTACTATCACTGACAGGCAAATTGTCATCGGGAAGTCAGGATTCTGTGATATTATTAACTGTTAAAAAATAGCAATCGATATTCATCTCCCAGCCTTACGACCAGATACTTTTTAAAGTAGAGAAATTCCTTAAATTTTGCAGGCAAGTCAAATGCAGCACATCTAAAAAAGGTAAAGTTGGGTGAAAGTGCAGGCTTTCCATCACAGATTGAAATACACTGAAGATGCACTCAACTTCTCTGGTAATGGACGAATATTCATCAGAGCTAGTCAAGAGTGTCATAAACAGTTGGTGACTAGGACAAAAGATGATACTTTTTTTAAAAGAACCTGGGTTGGTTTCTTCAGTCAAAAATCATTTCTACAGCTTGATGAGTTTGAAAGAGGACTACAATACATGTCTATGATTGCTCTTGCAAATACCTAGTTAATACACAGTGTATCTGTGATAGGACTGACAAATCTTATCTCGGCTATAAGCTAATCTTAAACAAACAGAAAGAAATTGAAAAAATAATACTAGGGTACCTTCACATGGTTACTGCCTTTAATATTTAAACACTAGTCATGCTTATTTTTCTATTTCCCTAAAACAAACCTTAATATCTCGTAATCTGAAAATAGTAGAAGAAAACTCAATAACCCACTAAATTACAAGTACCAACAATACAATACTCTGAATATAAACATCTAATATAAATCTCAGACAGATATTATATCCTTCCTTTACAATGTCTTTTGGGGAGTTTCCAAAATCCTTATTAAATGCAGGAACAGAAGTTACTTATCAGAAATAAGAGCTCTTTTATCACACTGTGCATTTACGTGAGCTTTTTTATCCAACGTCAGGTTTATATATTTATTTTCTCCAGCCTTAATCATCCTTACGTTTGGCACAAAGCACAATTAAGTACGCTTGGTGCCATTCGTTCTTAGTTGAAGAATCCCACCTGAGCAGCTGTCCAGAGAGCAGTTTGAGAAAGAAGGGGTAGGGACAGTGGAAGCAACGGCTCAGCTGGTACCAAAGGAATTGTAGCTACTGATAAGCACTCTTTTTCTATTTTTGATAAACAGTCATGACATAGGATGTGATTCTAACTTGAAGCCCACAACACCAATTTTCTGCAGGTGGACCTCTGAACTTTGTGTAAATAGATCACAGAACCATTTGACCAATTACCGCATCTGGTCAATACACCTGTAAGATGATATAGCATTTACTGAAGGGCCAATTCTTGACAATTAAGAACAGTAATTCTCAGATCTCTACTTCACCCACCTTACCTGCATGAGGTTCATTACTTCTCACTGAGAAGCCGCCTTCTAGTTCTACTACTAATGTTTTAATATACAGTAAACCCCTCAAGAACTAAAATTAATCATGGTTTTAGGTGGCATTTCTGAATTTGATATTTTGAGAGATTTCATCTATTTTGAGACATAATACTGTTTAAAACAAAACCAAAAAACTTACCTTTATTTTAGCAGTGTATTCACCCCTTCCTCCAAAAAGACCGAGACCACCTAACAAAATATCCGTATCAGCACAGAAACGGATAGCTTCTACTGAGTGGGCTGAATAACCCCAGCCTCCTCCATGACCTGCAGAAAAAAACCACAACAAATACAGTTCGTTTATCTTAGTCTTTCATTCCACAAGCCTGATCAGCTTGTGCTATAAAATTTTACTGTGTACATACTTTCAAATCTGTTAACAACACTATAGTCTTCTTTAGAATAAACTTTCATTACTGCTTGCGTCTCCTCTTCTGTATTTGCTACACCCATTTTTAAGTCCTGCATAGCAGCCAAAGTATCAAGACAACCTAAAAGAAAAAAAAATCAAAAACAACTCAAAATTTTTTACTGTTGATTATAATCAGTGAAATGAAAATGAATACTAGTTAAGAAGATCAAAGCAATCTAATTGTTTTGTCCTTAAACCACACATATTCTACCGAGTATCATTAGAGTTTTGATTAGGTCCAGGGTCACTGCTGGAGAATCTCAAGGTTTGCTATTGAAGATCGATTTCATTATTTCATTTAATTTATTCATTTTCAGAATGAGCAAGAAATGTGATTAAAGCTACTTTGCAACTTTTCCAATGGTAAATAAATTGCCATCAACACCTTTTTTCTTTTCTTTTTCTTTTTACATTTCCCGTATTACCAAAAAAAGAGTTGAAGTAGCAACTGAATTATAGGCACATTTGAAAGCCTTCCAAAAAGGCATTTTGTTTCATATACACGGGTACCTAACATGCCTTACTTTGACTCAGACACAAAAAAGTTCAAGTTAAAATTTATCACATCTCTAATACACAACGAAGGGAGCAGGACAATGAACTGACCACTCATCACATACAGTGAGCAAGTGAGCCAAAAGAACTTCCAAAGCTGTGCTTGGAAGCACTGGGTATGTTGCATACGGCCAGTTTATACATAAACACAGTGGGATTAGTTTTTGTTTTGGTAGGCTTTTTAGACTACAAAAGCTAGATTACCTTTAGCGCCCCATTACACAAAAGTGCAAAGAGTTAAAATGCTATTTTAGGTATTGCATTTGCTCTAAAATAAAAATAGCTTATTTAAGAGCACTTTTTTCCTGTCTTTTGGAGACTCCAGGTTAACTTAACAGTACTAACTGCAGACTGTCCAAGAAAATTATCTAGGAAGATCTTTTATTTTATTATGCTGGCCTCTAGTAGCAGGTTCCATCAGAACTCTAAAATCCTCCAGCATCTTTAAGATGGCAGAGGATAACAAGGATAACTATTTTGATTTAAATTAACGCATGTCAGCCAGACCGTAAGTGTTAAGAGCAATGGTGAAAAATTACAAAGTAAAATTTTATCTCAAAGTCAGAAAGCTGCTAGATTACAATTCATTTATACATTAAGTAATGTTTCTTTATTTCATGTAAGCTTCTGAATCATCAACTATAAATGTATACCTAGAATGTGCAAAGCTGCATGAGATCTGGTGGTTAGAGCTTTGGAACCTGTTGGTAGAGCAAGTTCTGGACTCAAAATACTACACCGGGATTGCATGTCTGGAGCTGAGGGAAGTCTGGAATCGGCAACTACTGCATTGTAACTCCACAGTTCCCTAGCATTTGGTCGAAACCTAGAGCAAGACAAAACAGAGTAAAAAAACCACCTTTTACCGACTAAAAAACCACAAAAATCTAACCAATATTTTATAAGCTATATCATATAAACTGTAGATCTACTAGTACAAACTCTTAAACTTGAACATCATTACACCAAACACATATAAACTTTACATGCTAGCAAATGGAAAGACACAAAAACAGTCTTACTGTACTTCAAGTCAAACAGTCACATTATGGGTTTATAAATTTCAAAAAATGCTGGACACTTTTCAAAGCTAATAAATATTAAAATGGTATAATCTATTTAAGAAGCATGAAGTAACTAGCAAAGTACTAGATACAATGGCAGACGGGCTCAAAAATGATAAAGATGCCAAGTGAAAGTAAAAGTGTTACTCACCTTGAAATAAGAGTAAAAAGATCTTGAGAAATCCAACATACTTTGTTTGGGCTTTTTTAAACAGATATAATCACCTCATGAGTTTTTAAGGGCTTATAGAAAAGGGCAGCATAAACAAGGGAATACAAGGACTTTCTATACTACAGATTAACATGGAGAAAAAGAAAAATGAAAAAAATGAAGTCTTTGATATCACTATGTAAAAGGAAGAAACAGTTAGAAGATATAGGCCTATGGGAGTGTTCTGAATAAGCACAAAAGGAACTTTCACTTGGTACACTGTTCTAAAAATCCAAAGGGGGCTAATATCGCCTAACAGAGAAAAAAATAGTTTTAACTAAAAATATTATAGGACACAATATATATTCAGGATTTCATTGAGTTAGGAATGTGCAAGTTTATACACACACACAACATCAGTTTAACTGCTTGAATTTCACTACTACCTGAAAAAGTCACGAAGCTGTGAAGAAAACCTTTAAAATCTATGTAATCAAGAAGGCTGTCTCTCTGTATAGACAAACTCCCCCCTTCACTTAAATAGGTATGAATAAAAATACTCAGCAATAGTAATTAATATAGCAAATATTTCACTACTAACAGGCATATTCTTTAACACATCTCTCCCTTCGACTGTTTTAGTATTTTCCATTAAACAAGAATAGGATATAACACAGAAATAAATCTGAACAGACTCCAAGATTTCATTCTTCAGTTAAGCATTTAAACTGTAGATTTAGTTCTACAGTCCCCAAAATTCTGCAAGACAATAAACCACCTCAACCCATGCTTACCCACAATATCTTTAACATGTGACTTCAAACTTCAAGCCAAATAACCATTTTAGTGTGCTACGTCAAGTTGAGTGTCATCACCTTTTCTCCCCTGAAACTTGCTGCTTTCCTATGGCCATCAATAACTGCACTTTTCATAAATGGAGTCTTTCAGTGTGTTTAATCATGCTGATAATATAATGACTGAGAACTTTAAGGGATGGGGGTACTACTCTTCCTTATTTCAAATCTCAGCCTGATCTAAGTAAGAAGCGGTACCTAGCTAATGAGATTCAAACAATCCTGGGGATGTGCACCACGCAGAAGTACAGCCATCCAAGGAACTTCAGATGTCAAAAAGGAACACGCTTAACATTGAAGCATGCATGTTTGCTAAGAGGCTATTGAGTTCCTGAATCTCAATTTTGGATGAGGATATCCAAAAGTAGGATGCAGGGAGTCTATGGACACAATGATCTTTTAAGAATATGATCCTACGTGATACTAACTTTTCAAGGTAAACGCAGACTAGCTGGTTCTCTGCTTTATTCTACCTGCAAGTGATTATTCTTGTTTGCCTGAGTCTCCAAACAGTTTAAACATCACCCATCACTTGCACTCAGATGACAATTCAAATTTCTCTCCCAAATCATTATAGAAGAATTGGATGTTATGATTCGGTTTTGGAACAAGGCCTTATGACCTACACCTGCTCAAAGACTCCACTGAAAGCAACCACCCCAAAGGCTGTGAAATAAATACAACTGTAATTTGAATGTCTACGCCATCTAAATAAGTACCTTTATTTTGACTTCCCAAAACGTGAGAACTGAGAATACTGTTAGTCCACCACTCCTATTTTAAGTCTTAACCACTAATACCTGAGAGAAGGTCATCCTATGTGGAAGGATGTGGAAGCTGGGTATGGCAAGAAAATTATTCAGTGAAATGTTAAATAGGTGGAGGAAAGCAAGAGAAGAATTAAAGAGTAAATAAATATAATAGGTTAGAGTCCCCTGAATATCATGAGACTGGAACAAGAGTGATACAAAAGTGAAAAGGATTCAAAAAAATTTGTGCAAGAGACGGTGTTTGTTCTGGGCTTACTTGAACAAATCATCCAAAATACAAGGATAAGTAAACAATTTTTTTCATTTACTAAGGAAGTGAGCATAATCAAATCTCTATCCTCACAAAATATTTTGAACAGACTTCTATACTAAGACCTTAATAGCCATAATCCACACTTGCCTCCAAATAACATCATAGACAGGATCCAGACACACACCAGAACCTTGTAGGTCTTCCTGCTCAGAATCATTGAATGTTTTGCAACTGCCATCTACTTTGTTTATCAGAAGACACTTAAAAGGAGGAGGTTCTGATATCGAAGCTGGTACCAAACCTAGATCAGAGAGCAAAAAGAGTAGAAAACCATAAAGACTCCACTTATTACATGGCATTTTGTATGCATGAAGCATTAATATAGTAGGAAAGAACAGATATACCGCTACAGCAAAAAATAAACCCTAGTTAACTGCAAGAACAGTTTAGACTTTTACATTCCCATTTTTGATAAAATTAACTTCTAAAGGAGCTAGGATCATCATGTGCAGTATAACTAGAAAGTAAAAATATTTTCGTTTTCTCTATTCACATTTTTGACTTGTTGCTCTTCTACTGTTTGCGTGACTGAAGCTATTTTTTCTCCAATACTTCAATAAGCACATGAAATATTATAGAAGAGGTCTTGCCTATTATATGCCTGCTTGCAAATATCTCTGATGTAGCAAGCACATGAGAATTAATGAGAGCTTCGTCAATCCGGAGAAAAGTCTGATCTCCACTCGCTCCAATCCATGTTGCTTTGCGTCCATATTTAGAGCCTATATTAGGCATAGGTGCTGGTTTTGCATTCCAGTAGGGCATATCCAGAATTGGTCTACCAAGCTGACCTTTCTATAGAGAGGATGCAAGAATTAGTAAATAACAGTAAGTCTCAAAAAAGAACAAGTTCAGTAGTTTCAATACAGAAAACCAGTAATCTGTAAGAGAGCTTGTCACAAAATTACCTTCAAAAAGCAACAGCTACTTTAAGTGAAGCATTACACGTTTAAATAGAAGGAACAAGTTATTGACAGACATTCTCCTCCCTGTTCAATTGGAGTTTTGAGAGAACTTTTTTTGTAAATGCAACTCCAACTCTTCACAATAGATAACACATCTTATAAAATAACCCAGTTTTAAACCATTCTCTTCATTAAAATACAAAGCCCATCAAGAATTCCTGGCATCATGCTTTTCCAACCACAACAATATCAGAAAGCCACATTTTAAAACATAACAGACACAAAAGACATGCAGAAGTCATAAGTAGTTCTATAAGAGCAAGTATAAGCAGTTTTGAAAGGTATTTGAACAATACGTTAACTACTAGCTTATTCCCGTAAGTAAATATTATTACTTCCTTACTGAGAAACTTCCAAATGTGAAGACCTGGCCATCCATTAAGAGAATAGCTGTGTGGTTGCTCCCAGCAGTAACTTGTGTACTAGGACCCGGTAATGCTTGCACCAAGGTGGGACATCCCCTATATCAAAATAAATTAATTTTGTATCAATGCATGCTTATGCAACATTTAACACACACATCGGTATTATAAGGATTTCAATCACTGTGAAATGCATTCACTATGTTCACGTGCTATACGGAATCAGAGTCAAGCAACATCTTACATATTAAATGAACAGAGGTTTGAAAGACTACCAGAAATTTAAGTTTACGCTCTCTTGTTATGGGGAACTAGATGAAGTACCCTCTCATCAGTTAAACTCAGAAATTAGCATAGAATAAAACTGGTTAATGTAATGGATAATTGTAAGATTACACTAACGTTACTGCAGTTACACTAATAAATACGTACATGTATATAAAACATATTGCAATGAACCGCAGTAGTAAAAAAAAATTTTGGGGACACTGGTTAAGCACTTAAAACCTAGTTGCATTATGAAGCAATCAAAGCCTTATGCGGTTGGTACCCTAGTACAATTACCAGAAGCAACACTGACATGGCCCTCCTGAGGTCACCGCCTAGGGAATTATAAAAGAGGTCTACCCAGCTCCATCAGCTTTCTAGTGGAGAATAAGGCATTACAAAACTGCTCCCCATCAAACTCACAGACTCAAGAAAGAACAAACCTCTCCAAACTGTTTCCCAGAAAGACCTGAAAAAGTCTAATCCATGTGCTTCTTATACCTCCAGGTATAAGAAAATAAATTTCCCATTCCAGTAAAAATTAAGGGGAAAAAAACCCTAATAGGATGATCAAGAAGCAAAGAAAGAAAACCTGAACTGATGACTTAGAATGAAATAATAGCAAAAAAGACAAATAGAAAGAAGCAGGAGATACTAAAACTAAATTTTTACCTCAATCCCAAAGTGAACAGGAGCCTACATGACTTGTACCAGACTTTGAATCCCATAACGAATGTCTATCCAGACTTAAAATTTATTGTAAACTTAGAAAGACTGCGAATTTGAAGAAGGTATTCACAAAGAACTCCAAGTTGTGGAACTCTGACCCCAGAGAACAGCATCACTATTTAAACTTATTTTAAACACGCACTTTCAAAAGTAGGTTAGTCTAAAATAAGAACAGGTTGTCTTATGCTGGAATAAAAAAGAAAAGTGTCAGCCGAGTTTCCTAGCAATGGTTTAGCAGTTGATGTGCAAAAAGATGGTTTATGTGCATGTTCTAATTTTGGCTGAATTGCAGGTAAAACAGTCAAGGAAGTGGGAGAAAGGGGAGGCATTGCATGCTCACTAAGGAAAGGGCAGATAAGAAGATATGAACATATGGAAATGTGGAACAGAGGAATGCAGCATGAAGATAGGCTGATGACCTGAAGGAGGGGAAACACAGGTATACAGAAAGAAATTACTCCTTCATGGTGAATTTAGCTTCCAGCGGGTGATTCTAGTAGAGATGGAGAAACTGAAGGGCAGCATAAATTTGATAGAGGATATACAGCATGACATTTATGAATTTAAAAGATTTTGTTGGTCTAATGTAATGGCACGTGGGTTTGGACATCAGTAAGATTATATACAGACATACAGAGCAAAGTTTAGCAGCAGCCACGATGAAACATTTTAAAAACAGAAGAAACATTACACTTCCCTGTCATTAACTTTAAGGAAGCTAAAAAGGCCTGAAGCAGAAAAAAAAAAATCTTAGTCAAGAACTAATCCAAAAGCATTGCTGTTAAAGGGAAATATTTTTAAGGGTTTTTTTCTCTCCCTCAAAATTACGATAGCTGCAGGCACAGAATTATCAATCTTATGCTTGTAAAAACAAAAGAAGAGTGAATGTTTCATCTCTTTGATGCAAAAAGGCTAAGCTATTATCACCAAAATTATTTATCTCTGTTTTCCCAACTGAATCTACCAGCAATGTTATTTGAACGCTGTGTATGATACTCCCTTGCTGCAGACCAAAATCAGACAAGCAACAGCTGTAGAGATATGTAGTATGTTATTCTCTTAAATAGCTTCTGTATTGAGATCACCCAGCTTTTGAAATGCCAACTATGGTATATCAACTAAAGAACCGAAGAGGAAACATCTTGAGACACTTAGTTACATCAAAAAATAAAGTAAAATTACAGGAAAATAGTTTTCACCTCATAAAAGGAGTAGATATTTGGAAAAATACAGTAAGCTAATTCAACTGATGTAAATGGAATTTAAAACCTGTCATACTATTCAGTGTTTCCCAGTCACTCAAAGTCAACACAGAAAAGCTCATCATAGACACTTAAAGTCTGAGAGACTCTTTGGCCAACATTCTGATAACCAAGGTTTCTCCATATGAATGGGAGAAAGGAAGTAGTGCTCTTCTGAGATGCAGCTGAAGGACACACTGGTGTCAAACTCACAGATTCTTTGGCTTCTGGATAGGACACAGCTACCTGACACAGGTCAATCGCGAAAGACCAACCTCAACTATACAGAAAGTAACCTGAGATCACTTGGGAAAATGCAAGGTTGCTAAAAGAAAAGCTGCAGATATGCACCCATCAGCTAACTCATGATCCTGCAGAAGGTCCAAATGCATTTTGGCTGTCCACATCGAAAACCTCTTCCATCCTGACAGGTAAAGCGCTCCTGGAAGCAGATGTGGTGTCTGAAAACTCCTCCTGCATCCACTGTTCAGGCGATCGCTGTCCATGGTACCTCTCCAGCCACCCCTAGCTGCCAGGTCCCGCGAAGTGGCACTCGGGGCAGCTGTCCGTGGTGCTGTACCTGCAGGTTCACCGCGTGCTGGTTGTGCAGCGGGTAAGAGGAAACCAGGAGTAACTTCTGTTACTTGTGCCTCCGACGGCAGGCAGAGGGGGACGGCATGGAGTTGAAAAGAAAACGGAGATTTTTAGATTTTAGAGGTAACTGGAAGTTTGTTGAAAAGATGTAAAGGAGACCTGCACTCCATCGCTGAAGTAAAATAATCAGACAACGCACCTAGAAACAGGATTCTATCAAACAGAGATCACGGAACACATTTGATTGGGTTTTTTCCCTAGATACTAATAGGATATAAACTCTACACTTTGTCTTCAAATAGAAGATAGCTGACTGTCCACAGAATGTCTGCTCAGTTTTCTTCCGTGTTATTGCTGAACCTTAGGAAGCAGAAATCACATCAGGATTCTTTTTCTTCAGTTGTTCCATTTCTGGTGCTTGACTGCCAGATCACGTGCTTGATAACACAGAGCTGAAGTCATCAGTTTGTATAAGAAATGCAGGCAAATTTTGAACAATAACAGAAAGATCTTGGAGTTTTAAGTCCCAGCTTCTTGAGAGAAGCATCAGCAACAAATAGGTCTTTGTTTATCCCCTTAATTAAGGAGAAAGACATGTCTCTACAGTTGTGCAGAATTCAAAATAGTTAGGCATTTTCACAATTTTGAAAAATAAAGTCTCACTACTAAATGGACTGATGGATGGACCACTTGATGGATAAGGAACTGGCTAGATGACCGCATTCAAAGGGTTGCAGTCAATGGCTCAGTGTCCACATGGAAAACGGTGACGAGGGGGGTTCCTCCGGGGTCAGTATTGGGACCAGTGCTGTTTAACAACTTTGATGGTGACATGGACAGTGGGTTGAGTGCACCCTCAGCAAGTTTGCTGATGACACCAAGCTGTGTGGCATGGTTGACTCCCTGGAGAGAAGGGATGCCATCCAGAGGGACCTTGACAGGCTTGAGAGGTGGGCCTGTGCAAATCTCGTGAAATTCAACCAGGTGCAAGGTCCTGCACCTAGGTCGTGGCAATCTCAGGCACAAATACAGGTTGGGCGGAGAACGGCTTAAGAGCAGCCCTGAGAAGGAGACTTGGGGGTGCTGGTAGACAAGAAGCTCAACATGAGCAGGCAATGCACACCTGCAGCCCAGAAAGCCAACAGCATCTTGGGCTGCATCAAAAGAAGCGTGGCCAGCAGGTCGAGGGAGGTGATTCTGCCCCTCTACTCTGCTCTGGTGAGACCCCACCTGGAGTCCTGCATCCAGCTCTGAAGTCCTCAACACAAGAAGGACAAGGACCTGTTGGACCAGGTCCAGAGGAGGGACATGAAGACTATCAGACAGCTGGAGCACCTATACTATAAGGACAGGCTTGAGAGAGTTGGGGTTGTTCAGCCTGGAGAAGAGAAGGCTTCGAGTAGACCTTATAGTGGCCTTCCAGTACCTAAAGGGGGCCTACAGGAAGGATGGGGAGGCACTCTTTATCAGGGAGTGTAATGATAGGACACGGGGAAACGGCTTCAAACTGAAAGAGGGTAGATTTAGATTGGATATCAGGAAGAAATTCTTTCCTGTGAGGGTAGTGAGGCACTGGAACAGGTTGCCCAGGAAAGTTGTGGATGCCCCATCCCTGGAAGTGTTCAAGGCCAGTCTGGATGAGGCTTTGAGCAGCCTGGTCTAGTGGGAGGCGTCCCTGCCCACGGCAGGGGGGTTGGAACTAGATGATCTTTAAGGTGCCTTCCAACCCGAACCATTCTGTGATTCTGTGAAATCTTTACACCGCAAGACAGAAGTCTCTGAAAGGGTAAGTAATCAATCGCTGCCCAGGAACTTCCATCATTGATTCATCTGACAATGAAGATGGCTCCCGCAGATCAAAATGAGAGTTCCTGCACTTTCCCTAACAGTTCTTGTTTTCATGGGCCCCCATATTTAGATATACTAGCCAGGCTGCCTACACGTTACTTCCTTTTTTTTTTTCCTCCCCTCTCTCTCTCCTGGAAACACAGTTGAGTATCAGTTCCTGGACCCAGAAGATGATGGTCTTCCTGAGGTCAATACAGGCAATGTGACACACTGCATGACTGACATACCACTGACCTGGCTGGAGCTGGCCATCTGAGCACCACTGCATCCCAACTGAGGTGGAACTCTGCATAAGGATTCCCTGTTTCCTTCTCTGAATCCCTTACTGTGAGGACAGAGGGGAGATCTCTACTTAAAGCTGGAAAAAGAAGTACATCAATGAGGAAATTATCATTTGAATGATGGTGCTAAACAGCAATATAGTACTATAGCCAGTTCTCATGCACAGGACATACTCCAAATTTCTTCAAGGCTTTTTTGAGACATTCTCTAGGGTCTGTTGTAGAACAATACAAAGGTCAGTGCCAAGTCGTCTGTACGTCCTCAGCTTCGAGGCCCGGTCAAGCACTATCCTTTGGCACAGGACACTTCATGTTCTCTTCTAGGATCTCACTTGTAACTACATTTGGTCTCCATCCAGTTTCTGTCTAAATAAGCAACAGATGTGGGGTTCACTGCCTGAAATTCTGACAGATACAGCAGATAGCTCCGATGCCTTCAGAAAAGCCAAGCGATTTCATCAGTTGGAAATAGAGACAGTAAGTTACCAGTACAAATGCCACTGCTATTTGTACCTCTTCAGTCTTTAAGACAAAAACAGGCCTTATTCTAATAGTGACTTGAATTGCCCTAAAGCAGTTGAAGCTTGGAGCAAGTATCCAAGAACTTCTAGGAATGAAAAACAGTATTTAACTGTGATATGGTTCTACCACAGGCAGAAACACAGATTGCATTCACCAGTCCAATGCAAACTGGGTAAGGGTAACAGTTATAGAGACTACCGTTAGGCACAGCAGTTAATACAAAGTATCACTTCCAGTGAAGTAGCTTTCTTCCTTCCCTCTCCCCCTTTCGTTTAGTGAATCCAATGTTTTAAGAAGATGAAGATTTCTTCAGAAACTTGACAAATGATTTGTAAGTCTCCAAAAGAGATTAGGAGGACAGATGTTCAGTAATTTTCATCTCACTGCTACAAGAGAAATGACAAACTGAAGACAAGTCATGGTTGCTCCACTCTGTATGTCGTTTATATAAGGATACTGGGCATTACTGGACATACACAAAGCCTCCATTCCTACTATTCAAAATCCCCTGTCTTATGTGTTGTATGGTATATGTATGCACCCAAAGAACACTACTAAATTTCCTTTTATGGCAGGACACTGATTTTTTTTTACTTTAGTGAGTAGATAAGATACTAAGGATGAGATACTAAGGGCAAGATTGAGCTTCACAACAAAGACACCTTTATTTAATTACCTATGCTCTCACTGTAGTCAATGAAGATCAAGCCCATAAAGCTTACAGAGCTACTGAGCATTCCTAAAGTAGATCAGTAGTAGGTGGTTCATCAAACAGCTCTCCACACTCTTTTGACTCCTCTATTTCCATTGACCACAAAGAAAGCACTCATGCTGACATCCAAAATAAGTGTCTACAAAACGCAGCTGACACCCAATCTTAGGGAGTTAATTTTGGAGATTAATAAGAAACAAAAAAGAGATTTTATCGTAACTGAACTACCATCAATGGTGTAACAGAAACAGATTAATTTAGGTTTACAACATAATACTATTTGAATTATTGCACACATAGTACTTTACAGAAATAATGATCTTTTAAGGAGATTTTAATGTCATTCTCCTATATATGAAGGGAGAATTGAAGACAGAAGCATTTCAAATGCAATTATCAAAGCTACATTAATAACTATGCACAGAAGCCTTCATGTATTAAACAAATTACTTATACACTACAACAGTACTGTTACTGTGTCTGTATCCAGAGGGTTATGGGGAATATATGCAGAACTAGAGCTTATCAACTTCATTTGGACAATATTTGAGTTTTCACACTTGCTAGCTACAGAGAAACAGAAATTTAGCCACTTCTTATGCAGCAGGACAGCAGTACACAACCACGTGCTTTCATTACCAGCTCACCTGGAATTAACATCACCATGTCCAAGTTGCCCATGCTGTCCATATCCAAATGTGTAAACATCACCACTCTCCATCAAAACCACTGAAAAACAAACAAAAAAGAATATTTTTCTGCCATATGCACACATTAACATGCTACTGCACCAGGGCTGGTTAGCCTTTCAGCACTCAATATATGATACTTATAGTTCCTTCCACTGCTGGACACTGTAGCAGGCTACAAAATGATACTGCAACCTTTTCAACCTTTAACACTCCTATGTACATTCTTATTGAAAATCAAAGCCGTGAAAACACATACGATGATGTTAAAAGAAACAACAAAAATACCATGCAATAATTAACATTGAGTTATTAGTTTTTACCTGAATGATGAAATCCACAACTGACTTGTACAGCTCGCAGTTCACAGTCAAAGCGGACAGCCCCTGGTGGATAGGTTGTGATTTTGCTGGCATCCTTCTCACCTCTTTCTCCACTTCCGTCTACAAACAAATTATATCTCATGTCTTCTAAAAGAGTTATATCAGAAGAATGAATAGAACAAGAATAGTACATAACTCCCCGCACAGCCATTTGGAAGGTAGGAGAAAGAACTTGCAGAATAGTAAGAAAGACAGCTCAAATCGTGGCATCAAAGCAGGTGTGAAAGATGACAGAAACTACTTCTAAACGACCTACTATAAAGTTACACACTGGAAAATATCACATCCTCTAAAACAGACGCTCACAAAGTGCAGACAAAAATGACCAGCAAAACAGGAAATTCAAACAACTTCAGAAGTTTTGCTTAATAACCATCACTTTCATTCTTCAATAAACTGGCATTATGAACAGACGGAAAGCACTCTAGTTAAACTCAATGGGCATAGACTGGTCTATTTTTTTCCAATTACTACCTGTTAAGGATTTTACTTGACTCTAACTTGGCCATTGTTTTGCAAAACTAACAATTAATTATGCAGCTTATTTCTAACAATGCCAGCATACTCACTACTAGCATTCTGTTTCCTGTCTAAGATGCATTTTTAGACATGGCTTTCTGTGATTTCTTTGATTAAGTATGAGGGGTGTTATTGGTTCCTAAAGTCAAACTGCTCTTGCATCAGTGCATCTTACTGAAGTGACAAGTAAGTGTATTAAACTTTTCAAAAGCCACTATCTTCTCCAGAAATCAGAATGTCCACAGCATCTAACAATTATGCTATAATTAAACTGTATGGTCACAGTGTCACAAAGGAAGGCAGCTTCATAATACTAGGAGAAAACCAACATCACAGCAAAATAGACAGTATGATCATCACTATTAAAACACCTACATCTGTGTAGAAAGTGGGCGATGAAAGTGCTAAAGAAAGTGCATTTTCACAATGAAAAATTTCACGTATGACTGCAGTCACACTGTCTCTAGCATAGAGAAATGAGAGAAAATATATGAAGTGAAAAATAACCACACAAAGGAGAACCTATATTCTTTCTGTGATGATTCTGACCAATTCTTTATTAAGAAAATTAATACAGGGAAACAATTGCTGCTCAAAAGCATTCAATGTGGTGTTAATTTAGATCTATATTTATAATTTCTACATGTTTTCTTGAATAATCATTAGTGAAAATCTGAACTCTGAGACTTCAATATTCATTGTGTGTGGCATAGAGCATACAGATTTATAAATCTTTTAGACTTAAAATATGATTCTGGTTTTATAAATATTAATCATATTTTATTTCCTTTTTATTGCATGGAAACTGCTCTCACAGTAAAGTCACTTCAGCACTTTTATAACAAACCAGTTTTAACAAATCTTACTGTTCTGGAAATAAAGCTTTTTTCTAGTGATGACTGAGTACAAAAATTACACAAATCTCCACGTAGTTTACATCTGTAAAGGAAAGTGCATATAGGTATTAAGTAATGCTTTTGAAGTATTAGGTTTAATAGCATAGGTAAAGAATCCCTTCGAAAATGTGAGTGCCTTTCATCAAAAAGAATTACACTGGCACTACATGTTGGATGTGTGGAGACATGGTAAAGGAATTGTCTGGCTCTAAGAATTGCCATGGGATTTTTGAGGTTTTTCCAACAGCATCAGTTGTGTACTACCAGACTGCATGTACATTAGAAGAAATGCTTCTGAAGGTCTGTCTGCAGCTTTTTTTTTTTTGTATTAACAACAACAGCAAATACAAAAATACAGAACCACTATTTAACAGCAACAAAATCCCCTGAAAATACAGAATTTTTCCTCCTAGTCATTTAATTCTGCCTCAACATGCCTTAGTAGTTTAGTTTAAAATTTGGCTATTTCTCAAATACACTATCTTTGAACATCTTATGCCTCCTTTTGCGTTAAACTCTACATGCCAAAGTAAACAAGAGATGGTCCTAATGGCTAATACTGCCACCAGAATTATTTATAAGGCAAGCAGCCTGCTTAGTGCTTCCTTCACACAAGCTTTTTGGACAGGAGCAGAAAAAAAGCTTATTGTTCTGGAAATCTCCCCCTCCTCCCTCAATCATTGATGACTGTAATGAAAAATGTAAGCTCTCCCACTGTGCAAATGCGCTTGAACAGTCATTTGCCAGGAACGCACACGTCCAGTAAGTATGTCCCATGGCTGCATGCACTTTCCACAACGAAGCGAACTAGCCACACGGCAGCCACGTCACCTATGCGCAGTCATATTAACAAAATTCAGTAGAAGCTGTATTCTGGTCACATAAGAGTGGCATGTGAAGTGATGTGCAGACACCTGATCACGTGAGGTCCATGTGCATTTCCGGCCCCGTTGTAAGAAAAACACACTGCTCTTAAGTGCTTCAACCATTACTAATAAATAGTTGAGGATTGCTGTTTTCTCAAATGATAAATATGTGATACTGCCTTTAAATATAAGATGATTCTAGACATACTCCCCTTTTTTCCAAAGATGCAAATGAAAGTATAACACCATATTACCCTTCAGGAAACACTAAACACTACTGTGCAAGATGTACACCCACATGAAGCAAATTTTGCAATTCCTTATCCAAGAAATACATTTATTTTAAAGGAAAAAGTTTTATGGAGCTGGCATTTTCAAATTCCAACGCTAACTTCTCAAAGGCTTTAAGAATTCAGGAATGGAAGCAATTGACTTCCACACATCTCTTCCTTCGCTTAAGCGCAAAATTTGCAAACTGAAAACGGAACTCCTCTCCGCCTTCTTTGCATGGTTAGTAACATTCACAATGCGTTTTGAATCAGCTGGATTTTCATAACTTGATAAGCACTCTAAAATATAATTTACGTGCAGTAAGTACAAAACCCTCGTAACAAAAAAAAGTAAGATTCAGCTAGTCTTGTTTAGGGGGAAAAAAAAAGGCTTTTGACCAAAATATACAAAACTAAATAGAGTATCACTATTTACTTTTAGAGCATACTTTTGGGCTATACTATTTATCTGTATACTCCATTACGTGGCCATTGCATATGATATCTTTCTAGCAGCGCTGGCAGGAGAACCAAGTTCTAAAAACTCTTACACTTAGAGATAAGGCAGCAAATAAACGGCCTCATCCCCTTTCCTTTCAGTATGTTCACAGAGTCAAATTATTTTTAAATATGCGAGTGAAAGGTGAATGCAGAAAGCTTATTTGCACACATCTCAAGGAATAATTGTAATTATGGAGATATAAGCTTGCTTTGCTTCAAACAATTGTGCATATATTAATTTCATTAGAAATAATATCAAAACAACTGTTCCTATAAGGGAAGCATAGAAAGACTACTGAAGCAGAGACACTTCTGGCTGAATGAATGGAATCTTAATTTTCAATACAGATAGTGCTTCCAGAGTTATCCACCTGCACTACATCTGAACAAAAACTTTACTCTTTCATCTCTTGGAGAGAAGAAAGCACCAAGGAAAAGCTCCAAAGTGCTTCCTGCTGTCAACACTGAGGGATGGACTCCATTAACAACTTCACAATGATGGGTTTTCATCTTGGTTACCTTATACAGTTGGGGAAGGAAAGCGAGATAACTGGAAATACAACCAATCTCCTTCGACCACCCCATTTTCCTTAGAAAATTCTTAACTCCTTAAGACAATTTTTCACTCTGTGAAAAAAATTTTCAATACAGACAAAACAACAAAATGTTCTCTTGGCTGGTATTGCTCCCGCAAACAGAAAAACAAAAAAAGCTGCTTTCCAGGAACAAAGAAAAAGCTCATTCAGTTCCAACAGCAAGTGAAGTCATAACCTATAAACGAGAGTTCTACTGGCAAAATAAAACCCATCTTTGTTACAGAATGGCATCTCGGACCCTTGGTCCAGACGTGAGGAAAAACATTTTGCTAGTTCCTCAGCTGCAGTAAGGGTGATGATATTTAATTTCTCACTGACCATCTTTGGAGGAGGAAAAAAGCACTTCTAAAGATGTTAAAAGCATTTCTTCTCCCCGCAGATGAAAAGCTTTAACGCAGTATGACCGTACACAAAAAAAATAATCTTAGAATAACTGCCTCTTTGTACCATATAATTTGCCAACAAATTTTTGTCCAGTCCAGCAGCGATTACCCAAATAAAGCTTATCAGTCAAGTTACTGGTTAGCATCTGTGATGTTCAACACTCACTGGATGTTTTGAATGCCTTAATATCATTTATAGGCTTTATACACAACAACATTGCTTGAACAAATCAGCCTATGACTGCAGCTTCTTGGCTGTCGACCACAGGCTTCAGCTGAAATATCTGTAACCAATGTTACAGCTACAGTGCAGGGGGGAAAGAAACCTTCCTCTGGCTGTGAAAATCATCCATCCTCAGAGGGCAGAAAAAAAAAAAGGCAGTCTGTTGGATGCTTGAGAGGTTTGTTACAGAGTTTACTTGAGCTTGTAGGTGAAATTTGATACACAGAATCACAAGTGTGTAACACGATAACGTGAAAATAAACTCACATTTTTTTCATTGGCACTACTCCTAAAGAAGCTTACTTCGGTTTTAATTGCTCCTCAGTTTGTGTCTACAGTTGAGAAAAATTCTATAGACTTTCATTGATCTTTTTTACTCAGATCCCCAGCAGAATGATGAAGCAGAAACTCACTTTTAATGTCAAAGCACTCCATGAATACAAAGAAGGTGGTACCTACACTCCTTTCTATCTATACGTGTGATGGAGACACAGACATAGAACAGAAAGATTACAATTAGGCTTAATATGCATGTTTTGTAATAACAAGGATCTTGATATGCAGACCTCATAAATGTGAAATGAGCAGATGACAATGGCAAGCTTTCCAGAAAATGGGTCTTTTAATGAAGTTGAAGGAGTTTTCAGCCAGGCAATTCAACAGAAGAATTCCATGAGTGAAAAACATACAGATTTGATAACTGGTACAAGTACACATTTAAATTAGGTCATAATTGTCAGTTCTGAAGAGGCTGTTCACGTTTAAGTTTAAATATCATTACCAAGAGACGTTCTGCAGCTGCAAATAGAGAAGAAGGAACAGATACCAGCAAGCTTAGTACTGGCCTCACCGGTACAACACCAGTCGAAACAAATTTTCCTTGCCCTAAATCTTGAAGGCCTGGTTGATGTGAAGAGTTACAAGACTACTTTAGCAGGAACCTCTGAAGTAAGAATGCCAGTTTGGAAAGCATTATATTCAAAAGTAAAACAAAATAACATGCTGATTTCGATGTTAGCGTTCTTTTACTGAAGTCAACATCCCTGCCTCAGATTGATTATTGCTTTTACATTCTATGTGTAGAAAAGAGGGATGCCTTTTAAGACGGCGTATACTACCTATCTTTTTCATTATTCTTACCTTCCCCATTACTTTGACAACAAACCACTTCACCAGTTTTCCTTATTCCCTTGGAAGCATTTCCAGAGTTAAGGGGCATTTATAGTTTCTAGTGGAATTTATGGTCATCTTTTGAGAAGCAATCTTCTGAGGCAGAGAAGGGTCTCTAAGTTTACTTACTCAAAGATGTTACCATTTTCCTTATCTGTTTAGCATGAGACACAAAGAACTAAAAGAAACTGAACGTTTCATCACATATAGTCTTCCTCAAGGAAAAAGACTTCCTCAAGAGAGTATCTGACAAAATCTTTCACCACAATACAGACCTTTGCCTTATTCTTACAACTCCAAGAAGCAAAACAAATCTCAAACTGACACTAATGAACGTACCTCTAGTAAGGAGATACTTGAGCTGAAGTGAGCTGCAACTACTAACACGTGAACACGTGCTGAAAAAGGTCAGATGCAGGCGGGATAAGCGTACTCCTTTACGTATTTGCCTATGAGGTCAAGGCAAGCAGTACAAATAAGTACTATCCAGCTCATCAATATTGGTCATCAGCAAATTTTCATTCAAATGACAGAATTTAGGTTCTGTATCTTTTGTCTTTCCTCATCCAGTCTCTCCCAGGGAGATTATGATAGGGTATTCTATTTAATCCATCAAGAGTTAAAACTCAGATGATATGTTTTCCAAATAGATCAAATATATATAATCCCAATACGAAGGATCAGATTTCCCTAAAATAAACTTGAGATGATTTCATGATCCAGTACATTCATAACTAGGTAGGCCTATCACCTGCACACACTGAGATTATATCCCAAAAGGTTTCACACGGTTATACAATTTGTTTGCGTACCTGCCAAATACTATCACTAACTTATGTTGATCAAACTTAAATGCCCTTCTAACCATTCTCTTCGTATTTAGCTATTGTTTAAAAAATAATTGAAGCATTATGGGCTCTCACCATTTTAGGAGCTTTCGACTTTCTCTAACCAGTTCTGTAATCTACCTTTTATATATTTTTCCTTTATATATAAATACATATGTATATACAGATCTAGATAAAGATACATATAAACTATGATCAGATTCGATGCACCTGAACTTCAATATATTCAGTTGAAATTTTTGGTAATACACTATCTCTTTCTAAAAAAAAAAAAAGAATAAATCACATCTGAACGAATTACACATTTAGAAATTGAAGGTATAATGAATTTGCTTTCCAGACATACAAAAACATCAGAAATATTAAAGACGTCTCCCTACTTACATTCTGCTAAAGAATGTTTACATCAGGAATATTGCAGCATAAAAGCTGTACTTTGATTTGTAGCAATTCAAAGCAATTAAAAAAAATGTGTTGTTTACATTATTTTAAATATTTCCTTTCTTAAAAAAGGCTTGCTAAAATATAAGATACCTATGAAAAATTTTATGCTAGAATAACAAGTCTGAAATCGGTATGTTAAAGCAATCACCCTAGATATACAACACAAGTTCAAAACACCAACACAGCAGTCTGAGTCACCGGAAAGTGCTCACATTTTCTACAGCAAAATTAAAGAACCTTAAGAATGAGACAGCATTAGAAATGAGAAGAGACACACAAAAAGACAGTGCACACTTCATTAAAATAAAAAGAAAGGAAAGAAAACCAAAGATGATGCAGACTACCAAACATTTACACTTTTTAGAAAAGGTCAACATTTAGATGCATTTTCTTTCTCCTCAGGTAACAAGATACTAACAAGAAGAAAGGCAGAACCCATTTTGTGCAGTTCTTCGAAAAGACAGATTCAGCGCATGGAAGAAGTGACTGGGAGGATGGGCTTATTTCCACCCTAGCCAGTAAGGAAGACCAAATACCTTTGAGCTTGTCCCGTTTATGCTTTAGCTGTGCTGGATGGGGTCTGATTCTGGCTAGAGCCTGTTCTCGATGGTTCATAAAAATAGGACCAGGAAATACAAGGGGGCCTGAGGAGAAACATTTTGCACATGCATAGGAAAGCTCACAAAATGGAAACAGTGTATTAAACAAAATTCAAATTAAAAGCAATGAAAAAAAATGAATAATAATTATATAACAACTTTGTTTTCCTAAATTCAAAAGGCCCTAAATAAAAGAAAGTTGCCATTTGTTGATAATAAGACCAAAATATTACGCAAACCAGCAATATATATCCTACAGTGACACTTTTACCTGAACTTGTAAGTATGCAACTGTACTGCAAGCAATAGAAATACAGCAAACTCACACTGGCATAAAGTTTGATAGCAAATATCCATTAGTGTCTTTAACAGTTAAAAAAAATTAATTATTATGCCTTACATCCTACAACATTGCATACAAAATAGTCATTTGGAACAACATAACCACATCAATGCTAAATTTAAAAAACGTAACTGTACAAGTGTTAGTAATTACCATATTTAAAATGCAGAGTTATCACTTATAAAAAAAACAGCTATCCAAAACCACCTGTTCAATGAAGAAAATTATAAAATTATTCGAATCACAGGAGTTTTTTTCTTATCTACTTACTAATTTTGAAATCTATTTAGGTTATTTTTCTCATCTATGTAAAGGTCTTCAAGAGAAGATTTGTATTTGAAGAAAGCAATGATGTATTTAAAATTTTCTCCAGGCTACTTTTTCTTTTTAAAATCTAGACCCAAGCAGTGCTCTATTAAGTTTAATTGAGGCTGAATTTATGTAGATCACGGACCAGCAATTTGTTCTTTAAAACTGCCTTTTTTTCCCCTCTATTTTAAAGGTTAAGCATGTCACCAAGAATTTCTTTGGAGGCACCTCCTCCTTCCAGAAGTCTCACATTCAATGGAAACCATGAATCAGAAGCTGCTAATTCTGCCAAGTGTCACTCTTGCCATTCCACATGTTCTCAGTTCCAGCCCTTACATGGAGTTTCAAAAAAAAAAAAAAACCACAACAACAAAAAACCCAAACAAAAAACCAACAACAAAAAACCTGCAACCAACATACAATACAAAAAAAATCAAAAAGCCCCCAAACCAAAACATCCCAAATCAGGCTTTGTGTCATGCTTTTAACATGTTCCTTCCCTCAAATTATTGATACTCCATTTCCTCAGTTGAACTTTACTGACAAGTTGATGTAGGCTAATTTTTCATAAATGCCCGTTGCCTCAGGTTTCCTGCAGGCAGCTTTAGTCCATTAGTTCCTTCACTAGTAGTAAACAGTACAGAAAGAAATTTAAGTGGAAGTTAGGCCAAATCCATCTAGCTTTAGAACCTTCAGATGAAGAAACCTGTCTTCACACAGAGAAGTTCCTAAATTGTAGCATTAACTTAAAGAAAATGAAAGATGTTTTAAAATCTCACAACTGCCTTTCCCTCTAGCTTTAAAATTCATACCTGTGTTAGCTAATATAATGTCCAAAAACCTCATTAAACATAAAAGATTCTACACACAACATAGATTTTTTTGGTTCGGTTCTACTGCATTTATCCAGACTCTCTTTAGCCCAGAATAGGTCCCCTTATTAAGAAACTCTTGATGATCAAGAATCTTTATTTCTTTTGCTTTACTTTCATCATGCAGATTCTTCCTTTAGTTGTCTTGCTATTGCTCCCACTTTTCAGTTTCCTCTCAGTTGGAGCTTCCATTTAATAAATACATTTTTGGTAAAGATTACTTTCTGCCATGACACTTGCTGTGTTTAATATCCTATTTCCCAGTGTTTAGACTCACATAAAAAATTATACCACGCTTTCTCTCTTTCCATGTTGAAAGGGAGATACTGAGGCAGAGCAGGAAAAGGCAAGAAAGGAGAGAGAGACATGAATGACAAGCAGATTATGAAAGCTAAAAATGTTCGAAGGATAAAAAAATACAGGGAAAAGCTGGATGAAGCAAGCTCGGGGGAGGGCAGAAAAGAAAAACTAATGGGACTTGCTTATTGAGAAGTTCCTAATGAAATGAAAAGCCCAAGAAATAGAAAATGGACATGACAACATGACAAAAGTAAAATGCAGATTAGAAAAGTGTCAAAAAGAGATGCAAGGACTGCAAAGAGTTCTGCTTGAAAGGTGTGGATCCAAGGTATTTGGGGGTGGATCAAACAGAAGATATGATCTCTAGTTAACTTCCACAACAAATTCTGAAGTTCCAGAAAATGCCTGCACAACAAACAGACCGAGGGGTGCGATGCAGCTGTGAAGGCAGCCTTTGGCATTTTAGAGAGCAAAGATGTCAAAAAAAAGACTTTCAGGAAGAAGGAAGTAAAGTACATTAGGGTGAGTAAAAAAACTACAGCGGATTTGGGAGACAGAGAATGTTTAGGAAGCACAAAAGGCTGTTGGCTCCAGCACAGTGGTAACACACCACTGCCTTTAGCTGCCAAGCCAGTCACCTGAATTCTACTTCTCTAGCCAAGATGACAACTCTGTAACAGTATCTAACCTTCTGACCAAAGCAGGATTTATCTTTCCTTCTGGACATTCCTAGATAATCCACATTCCCACCCATTATGTAAAAGAACTTGAATCCAAAACCAAGTTAAACACAATATATCTCCAATTCACAATCATTTGTACCCAACCCATGTAACAGGATTAGAGATGCAATTCTGTCGTGCTCTTTGGCTTTTTACGCACACTAAATCTATCAAGCACATGATATGATAGGAAATATCTACATTTTGACTACATTATGATGCCTGCATGTTCAGTCAAGGGCTGGTACGATGTAAAGTACCTCCTCTCCCTCCAAAACACCACCACAGGAAACAAAACACTAGAACAATTAACACAGACCATATCTGCTCTCTAGTTACATCAGAGGTTGCCTGTACAAAGGGAGCAGAGTTTAGGTACTACAAATTATTCTGGTGGAACAATTCAGCCATGCATTAGATACTTCCTTCATTTTGTTAAAAAATCCCTGCAGAGTATTATTTGAAAGAGCCTTCTAGAAGTCTCTAGCATAGATCTACACGGGGAAGAATTACTTTTCTCAGTTATTTTAGTAGCTCAAGTTACAGAGGAAAGCAAAGGTCACTGGTAGACTACAATGCTGCTATTTTAAATCAGTTGCTGTATGATGCAAAATTACATTCACTCTCCCTTTATTTTTTTATAGAACACTTTTCCATATCTAAACTGTGGGGTTAAATATCCACAGCCTAGGAAACATCAAGATTAGCTTTTCTTCCTTGGTCTCCAGGATTCGGGCCTCTCAAGATGGACTCTGTCTGGCAGTGAATTAAGAGTGTAAAGGAAAAAACAGAATGCATTTATTAAATAATGCAGTGGACTGTAGCAAAACATACCCAATTAATAACATCCCACGTGCACTTACGTGCTTTTGCGTTCTTGGCCAATTAAGCACTTCGACAGAACTATCAGAGTTTACTGTTTGATTTGAATTTATATTACACATAATTTGATTTCTTCTAGTTCTTTTCCCTAAACAAATGCTATCTGGCAAGCTGTGATTACAGAAGACTGAAATCAATGATCTCAAACAGTGACTTCTACACCAGCACACTGCATGTAACAGGCTACCTGAAAAAATAGTACACGACCACACAGATGACAGTTGTGCCTTGGGGAACATATAAAAGCAGTATAAACTAAGGGTGCACAGGAAAAGTCCCATGTCGGATGGCATTTTTGTTGTAAAACCCTATTTTTAGTTTCTGGAATACCTGTAAGAGAAAAAACAGGCAGGTGCTGGTTTTGTGTTTGTTTGTTTGGGTTTTCTTAATACTAAAATATGAAGGCAAACCATTAATATAGAAAAATAGTTATCTAATAGATCAACTGGTGATAAATTTTAAAGAAAAATATTTCACAAAATAGAACTGGGGACTAATGCTTAATTTGAGTTCCACTAAGAGCGGAAAACATTACACTGTGATAATTTCCCACCTTTATTTGTTTAAATAAACTTTGAAACAAATATAAGTTCCAGGTCCTGAAAGCATCAAAATAAATATTTAACTAAAATTGCTGAAAGAAGCTGCACTAATATTTAATAAAAAATACTGTATTTGAATAGACAGTTCTAATGTATATTTAGGTGTATTGTCCAGCAATGAATATATAATAGCGTTACTAACAAACTGATTCCAAGCCAATAGTGGCTTGGGCAGACATTAAACAGATTTATATGACACTCAGTCTACCACAGTAAATTAGTAAAACTAATTACTGAATCAGTTACACTTCAGAAAAATCAAAAATTGCCCAAATACTGGCAGCCTCAGATAATGTTGTCTCAATACACAGCAGTTTTGACTAAAACTAATCAATTTCCTGTGGGTTTTTTTTTGTTGTTCGAAGTAGAGAAAGATTGA
Source organism: Rhinoptilus africanus (assembly GCA_013400135.1). NCBI lineage: Eukaryota > Metazoa > Chordata > Aves > Charadriiformes > Glareolidae > Rhinoptilus > Rhinoptilus africanus. The sequence continues at coordinate 160,870 of VXBO01007036.1, forward strand.
AGGAAAAGAATTTTCCCTTTCTGTGAGGTTAAGCCTTGGTTAATTAGATACCAAATCTGTATCTCAGTAATGATCATCTAAAGGTTTTTACATCACAGGCTGAGAAAGGGAAATAGTGAAATACCAGTGAACCACACGACCATTTATTATCACCATATTAAGAGTTATTTCTGTATTTTTTTAGCTTATTAGTTAAATATAGTTTGTTTAAAAAGCTATTTTCACACTCTCACAGCCTACTGAAAAAAACAGAATTATCTTTAATTGATAAATACAAGTCTTTTGACTACTTCTAAATTCTATTACTTCAAATATCAATCTGAAAAAGTTGCTGAAACAGCTTTCAAGATTAGTTCACTCAGTAAATGCTATCTTAGGTTCATTACATTAATTGCACAATATGGCCCAGGGATTTCTGCTAATCCATTAAGGCATAATTTAATGACTAAAGACTAAAAAAACTGGTGTTTGATAGGGAACAAAAACTAACCATGTTCTGAACATTCTAACACATAAAACATCCTCATTACCAAAGAATTACCTCATTACCAAAGAATAAAGTGCAACTACTTCTATGCTCACTTCCCACCACTCCCATCAGGCTCTAAAACCAGCTTGAAGAACAACAAGCATTTCTCCGTATGGTGCATCAGCTCCTTCACTTCTCACCAGAACTTGACAAACAGTGTAAAGCTGAGAAACATCCACCAATAATTACGTTGGGAAATTATGATTTAGCGTAGAAGCTGTGATGAATACAGCAGACTTTATTTCTCAAGAGGTCATACACCAGACTCAAAAATATTGAATTGATTTTGAGCCCTCTTCACTGCTCTTGCAACAGCCCAGAAGCTAGAAGCAGAAAAAAGGAGCTGAGTGAAGGAGTTCTACCACAGTCATGGAAAAGAAGCAAAAATGGTCACCTGAACACACTATATGTACTTGTTGTACTGAAAAGAGCAAAGAAATACAACTAATATTAAGAAACCTTAGAGTTTTTTTGAAATAATAGATTTATTATCCCAAACTGAAGTACTTTTCCACTGTTAATTTTAAGGGTCTAATTTGTGACTAAAATACAACTTCTTTCTTGAGTGAAACAATACAAATAACTGGTTCTAAACATAAAAATTATTTACTGGTTATACTTGCTATGATAGAATCGTAATCTAATCTGCTGTGACTGCCATTTCAAAATAAATAAAAAAAAGAAACCTTCAGTATAAGCACCTAAAATATCTAAAAGTTACTTACCACTCAGTGTGGTGCTGCTGAACAGCGAGTCCCTTAAAACAGCAGTAGGTTACTTTGACTTGGAAGATGTTTGAGATGAGTTAACTGCTCTTGATTGAAAATATAGTAACGTTACTAAGTAGGTCATTGATATTAACGACAACTACTTTTCCTTCACAGGATATTGAAATTCATGCTTCATATTTGCAGAAAAACGCAATTAAAGATGAGCATACCCATCTTCCATACAAGAGACCAGAACTGACCTCATGAAGGAGTTAAATGATTGTCATAACTGTAGACATAACCAATACTTTCTCATTTAATTACAGTGGGCCACTGAAATATATGTTTTAAATCAGAGGTCCCTGTAACAGGACTAAATTTGGAGCTTTAGTAAAGAAGCATAAGCAATTAGACCGCTTAAAAACCTGACCTGTGGAAACCAGGTTACTTCCAGCACTTGTGCCCTTACACCTCTGTCCTAAACTTTATTCCTACTTCAACACATTCAGTGGGCAAATAAATGAGAGGTTTCTTTGTGATTTGATTTTTTTTGTTCGTTTTGTTTGCTTGCTTGCTTTAGGAATGAAATGTTCCTATATTTACTTAAAAAGCTTTCTCTTATTTATAAGACATTCAAGATCTACTGAAGACACTTGTAGTGAATAAAGGTCACCAATAGTAACTAAAGGGTGATCAGCAACATCCAGTGATGGATCCTATTCTTGACTATCAAAACCCACACATGCTGCGTTTCTTGCTGATCTGGCATAAAAGAACAAAAGCCACACATTAATACACTACAACCCAGAATCATAATCCTTACAAAAAAACTAACATGTAGCTGAAGGAAAGACCCTAACAGAGTTAAAAACCTTTTTTTTGATCCCTAAATAGCTATTTCATTAGCAAGGATTTGTTCACTTACATATGCACAAATAATAGAACTTTTTGGGAAAACTAAGCAGTCTGCCTAGGCTTTTTAACATTACTGTAAGTTTTTTCAGGTCGCAAAACCTTTTGCAGAGAAAAATGAAAGTTTAGTAGATTTTTAAAATATTCTTGGTCTCTCACAATAAGAACATCATCATGGAAAACTGCAACATTTGGATGAAGAAGCAACAAAACTCCAACTTTTTCATCTGATTATGTAAATCAAGATTGACTATCAAATCACATTTTCATATCTGATTATGTAGATCAAGATCTCTAAGTATTTGTGAAACACTGTTCCCAGCTTTATCATATAAGTCATTCTGAACTGAATGAAGAGGAGACAAATCTCCAAGCCCTGCAGCTTACGCATACCTACTACCTCCAGTAGCCACATAGGTATAGAACTTGAACGCTCTTTTGATACAGAATATAATATGGATGCATGCAACAGGCTGGCCAGCAATATCTTTTTCCTATACACCTATCAAACTAACAACACATTCCTGATATATTGATCCCGTGAGACTGTTACATCCAAAACTTTTTTTTTCTTTTCTCTCTAAAGAAACAGATGACATACAAAAGGGATAAGCTGCTCTGGCTCTACTTCATACCACAGAAATGGAAGCAAACTGAAATGTTTCTCTGCTGCTCTTTTTTTCCTTTTTCCCCCAACTGAAATTTACCTCCCAGCTCTGTCATCATTACCTTTCTGGGCTGAACAGCAGTAGCTTTCAATAATATTCGGGCATTCAATTTAAGAAAAAACAACTGCTAGCTGTACCTAGTATTTGCCAGCATCATGCAATACAGCTCCAACATGACCTAGACAAAGGAAGAAAAAAGGCTTCCCCTCTCCACCTCTCATCTAAAATTAACCACAAAGAATCAAAAAAAAAAAAAAATCATCCTTTTCCACATGCACAGGAAACTATAAACTTTACCTTCCTTGTTGCTCATTATTTCTGGTAAAACCAGCAATTTCTTACATGGAAGTGAAATAAAGCCACAATTTGCTGCACAGAGTTCACTGGCATGGAGTCTAGAAATGAAGTTTGATCACAATGCACTTTTTGTATCTGAGTAAAAACAGTATCTAATTCCTAAAAGGAGAATTGAACCAGTATTTACTAACACAGCAGGAACTTAGAGAGCACAAAATTCCAATAAAGTTGTTCCTCGTCTCAACACACAATAACCTTACCAACCATATCATCATGCTTCACTAAAATACTATGATTTATATAAGTCTAAATCTCTCAACTTTAATTATTTACCAGATTAAGACACTGAGGCATTTTAAAACAAGAAGAGTACGTGTTGTTTGTGTGGAAAATCAACAATAATTCCCAAAGAGGATAATACACAACGCAATAAAATTCTGAAATAATGCAGTGTTTCCTTTGCTTAATTCAGTCAGCATATCAATTTTTTACATGCTATTCAAATATAGGAAAATTCGTTTAATAAAACAAGAAATTCTGCTTAGTATTATACAACAGATATTCACTGATTTATAATAATAGTAATTACATAATTCATATTGTAAGTAAACTAGGACTGGACAGGTTCGCAGTCATTTCAGCTCTTCATATAAAAAGGCATATAAACTCTTCATATAAAAAATGTTTTAGGATCTACATTTTAAAAAGCTATTATTCAACTAGGAAACAGTAAAAAATGAAAATTAACTCTATGAAAGTGATATAAAATGCTACTTATCACCATTAAAATTCTGATTCTTATGAGTAGACTTTGTTAAACATACAGATTTTTCACAATTTTCCAAAAGCATGCTGAATAACATAAATTAGGTATTTAGGTTCTGAATTTTGTTTGGTTACTGTATCGGCTCACAGGAGCAAAATGAACTTCCATTCATTTGGCTTAAAGTATCCGAGCCTTTCATCAATAAGAAAGTCACTTACCTCTTCCTTCTTCCAACCTATGTCTCCTATTTACACGTTGTCGCTTTTCTTCTTGTCTTAACTGAAGGTGTTCTTCAATATTAACTCCAGGAACAGGGACAGCTACATAGATTAAGACAATAAAATATGTAAAACTATCTTTAAAATGATTATGATGGTAATAAACTCTAGAAGAATTTAAGTACATGAAAACTGAAGCCTACTTATTACCTGCTCTTTACATGGCTCTGACATAATATTTAGAAATAAAGGAGTTGAGTAAATTTGAAGAGTTTTAGTCCTTATTTCTGAATTTACCAGTTTTCATGAATCTGCCACAATTCCAGCACCACTGAATAGCATTTACAATATTAGCCATATACATATTTATGTCTAATTATGTGTTGTCATGGCTATCTTTTTCCCAAAAATGTTTCAAAAAGGATTATTATTAAAACAAGCACTAAATTGCTTATATTTTAAAAACATTTTAAGCAGATTAGATATTTTTTAGTTTAAGAATGCTTTACCACTATATGCTCTGTGCTTACCAATAAGCATGCAATTACTTTTAATGCACGCATGCATCTGTATGTATATCTGACTTATTTACCAAAGTAGCCCATTGAATAGGAATTTGAAGCAAACCTATTAGCACTTTTTTAAACAGGAAACATTTATTTGAATGAATGTAATAATAAAACTACTGTAAGCACAACCTTTTTCCAATGTTTTTTCAGCAAATTGCAACAACCTAAAAAAGACACCTTGCTTCCAATATCAAACAAAAACTCCACCTGGAAGCACTGTCGCTTTTCGCCAGACAAATGCGGTCAACCAGTTCAACACCCTCACCTCAAACTATACCAAGCCCACTAGAGGACCAAGAGCTGTTGTCTATTCTGCTAGGAGAGGAGTTAGCGAAGCCGAGGTTAGCACAAAAACCACAACTCCTCCCTGGTCATGCATGAGAATGGAGCTGTGAAGCTGAGCTGCTATTGCCACGTTCACCATCAGGATAAACCTACTCCTGTGATAGCCATATACAAGGAAATTACATTTAGAAATATCTATATGGAAGTATCAGGACTGCACAGTGAAGTTATCTGGGGTCCTCAGTGTTAGCTTACCAAAAGAACTACTTCTAGCTTCTAACTTTTGCTTACGGAAAAAAATTCGACACAAAGTGTAGCATATAATTTTCTATTATTACTACTCCTTCCCCCTCCAGATAAAATATTTATACATCTTGCCAATTTAAGTCATGCATCTGATTATTTTATGTTCCTTTTCTATACCAGATACTATATCCATACATCTATGCAGGATTAAGGGCTCTATGCAAATCTAAACGTTAAAAAAAAAGCAGGGAAGGAAAGTCTGGTCTACAAAAGCCTGTATTCGCCCAATTGTAAGCACAGAGAATATAGTATTTAAATTGCTGTGATAAGAGATCTTACTAGGCAAGATCTCAATCTGTATTTTCTAATAACCATACCAGTTGGTATTTTTTATGCTAAGGTAGGTAATTTGGGAGACAAGGGTGGGAGGTGTGTTTGGGGGTTTCTGAGTTTGGTTGTGGGTTTTTCTTAAAGTAATTTCCACATTTCTGGCAGCTCTTTCTCTCTGAAAATTTCTAAGAGAAAAAAGTTTTCAAGAAACAATATTCCTCATATTTTATGTGACTGAAAAAAAACCCTAATAAAAAAATTACAGAAAAAAATTAAGGCTATCAAAAAAGGACAAGAACAACTTTGTACTATCAACATCAGTATCATAACCACATAGGTGAAAATGGCATACATGTTTACAGTAAAGTATTTGACTTACCAGAATGATCCCACTTTGCTATATCGCCAATAAATAAGTCTGCCCAATAAGCAACATTTTATCTATTTTAACAATATTAAACTAAAACTGTCCTTTAAGTCTAAAAGTTCAGTAATTTGACTGAAAAGAAAGAATTGCATTACTTAAGATACAAAGTTCTATTATACTGAAGAATCAACATACTAACTGAAATACTAACTGAAAAGAACAAACCTATTTCTAAACTAATCTTATTTATTCCAATTATTTGGAATTATTATATTCAGTTATTCCAATTCAAGTTTCAAAAGCCATCAGTGGGAGTGAATTTATTAAAGAATGCAAACAGATGTATGGAGGGGAAAAAAAAGTGCGGTAAAAAAGAAAATTAAAACCCATTTTGCTAATTTCATATCACTTACCCAACAAGAGATCTAAAGGTATCATCTCTTTTACAGCATCAAGGATTCCTCTTTGCCTTGCTTCCTGGCCATCCAGTTCTCTAGCACACGCCTTGCAGCAGCCACATACAGCGCAGCCCGACTCACCTGAGCCACAGCCACAGATTCTGCAGCAAACAGAGTTGCTTTATCACTACCTTTTATTTTCACACGTTACTGATGCCTCAGTAATTAAAAACATACATTATTAGCGTGTTCTATCTGTGGATATGTAGTTTTTCCTGAGGCAAACAGGAAGCATAGCTAGTTTAAATCTTAGCTGCTGTTGCACGGGTGCCAGAGAGCATACACTGACCGTACATATCTGAACTGACTTCTCAGTATTAACTTTTCTTCATTTAATTAAACATAAACCACATGAAAACGTGAACAAGAAAACACTGAGCACATGCAATGCTGGAGAAATAATAATGGCAATATGTAAAGCAGTGGCCCTTTATGCAGGTTAACCCTGAAGTAACAGATAAAAGCAACTGGAACAGCAAGATAAAAAACTTCCATCATAGGACAAGAAAGGTTATCCCAAAACCAGCAGCTCTGTCAAGAGACAGATTACATTAATGTTCATATTCAACAGCTTCTAGTAAAGAACTATATATGCTAAGAAATGTAAAAAAAAAATGCATTTAAAACTAAATCATCTGCAACCATCACAAGCTGCTTACAAAAATTTTAATCTACTTCTGATTTTAAAGGTACAGACTCTTTTTAGATCTAGTATTACCTTAGATTGAAGTTTAAGAACAGATCAACTCGGTTTACATTCAAACTGAACTGCTTTCGCCATTCAACACCCTATAGCAAGTATATTTCCGTAGGTTTGCTTACCCTCCAGGTACCCTGTCAGGACGCCCACTACTAACACAGCTAGCTCCATAGCCTGTGCAATCTCCACATACTGTGCACACCATGCACTGCTCCAGCTTCCATTTATGCATGCCTGGAGGACACATCATGGACTTCTCATCTTTTTCGTCCAGTTCCTCTTCTAGGTCTTCATCCATTGCCGTTGCCATGTTCTCAACTCCAAAACCTAATGAAGATATGGAAACAAGAAATAGCTGTTTTCTGAGGCTAACAGAGGCTACTACTGAGGAAGCGCTGAAGAACACTGACAGATCAGATTTTAAAAGGCATGACTAGGAACGCCTGATTTGCACGCTCAGCCAGCACAATGACATTTTCAAAACATCTCTGAGCATGAGCTGTCGTATACATTTAGGTTTCACAACTGAAATGAAACATTTATATTCAAGTATGTAAGTAACAGGTCATTTACTTGTCACATATAAAATATTCCAATCCATCAAAGGTGCATAGGTATGATTTTTCATACCTCTACTCAGGAGTAATGGAAATGTTCAGTTTTGTGGAGAAAGATGTAAATTTGCATTCATGGCCTGGTTAGGCAGACAACAGCCTCAAGACTGAATGCAAACAAGGTAACATAGAAAAAAATTTCTTACTAGGACAAAGGCACATAGTAAGACAAGGAGTGATGAGGTTTGGCTTTATTAATTTGTTTTAAAGAAAAACTTTTTCACCAACAAAAGAAATTAATCAAGATAGTTATGTTTAAAAAAAAATAATCTTATTTGCATGCGTAGAGTACCAAATACCTGACAGTCGAAGTGAAATCATCCATACCTCATTTTGTCTTTTTTAAGTATGTTGCATGCACTTAAGCCTTAGTACTGGAATTATATTTTATATTAAAATGCTTGGCTATGTTCTCATTTGTGATATTTTCCAGCACACAAAACAAAAAGACAAAAAATCGAGGTCCCTCACCTTTTCCTCCCTGGCTCATGGAGCCTGTGTCTCGTCCACACTGTCCTTTATTATTTACTCCGAATGTCCAAACTTCTCCATTCTTCATTAACACACAGGTGTGAGCTTTGCCCATGGCTACTTGAGTCACAAAATGGCCTTTCAAATCTGTTACTAAACCTTTAAGACACAGAACCATTGAGTGGTAAATTGCACTTTCTACCCGAGAAGGAAACTTCAGTGATATAACAAAACTGCTAGTGGATACTGACAATTTTTAAATTAAAGGCAAGGGAGAAAAACAGCAGGTATGAAAAACAAGTGCTGAAATAAGAAGTGAAAGGAGAATTAAGGCTACGGCCATTTGTCCTGCAAAGAAAGGAAAGCCAAAACCAAACCAAACCCTGCTGCAAATTACTTGTTCTGAAAAACAATTCTAAAGAAGTCATAATACCATCAGAGTTTATTTTTTTAATATTTCACCTAATTGAGATGTACTGGATCATCTGCAAATTCAAAACATGCTGTCTTGTGAGCAGAGAAATTTATAAGACCTGGTTTCTTGTAGCCATTGTTCCTAACAAAACTCGTCTTATTTGTGCAACTTTTCCCGGTGTGCCCTTCTAGTGTCAAGATTAACTCAACAAATGATTATCTTTTTTTCCCCTTAGTGGGAGCTATATTTTTCAGGTATTTGTCACCAGTGCTGCTATATATTTTTACAGAACTTAAAGGAAACTGTCTTCTCTTTCTACCCTTGTGTTATATTTGCCTGAATCAGCAGAAAATCAGAAATCTATTAGGAGAGTAAGAAACACACAAACGTCATTTCCACATGCTAAAAAGCTTCCAAACTAATTTCAATTACTCTAGTTGAGAAATCACTTAAAAGACAAATACTTGTAACTTACTTGTACTATCAGAGTAAATGGCATCTTTTCCAAACATGTAGAGCTCTCCATCTTTTGAAATTACAGAACTGCTTCCATTATTGCACGCTGTAGATATGACAATCTTTCCTTCCATTTTAATAATTTTTTTAGGCTTATATGGTTTTGACTGCCGTCTGCTTTTAGCTGTAAATAAATAAATAAATTGCAAGTAATTCTACCAAAAAACCTTCAAATGCACAATAAAATCTCTCTTACATTAGGGTTGTCTTACATTAAGGCTGCTACCGAAAAAAAATATTTCCATCTGTATGATCTTCTGGTCTAATTTTTATTGGATTACACTGGATTCTCTCAAAAAATTCAATAGCAAACAAAGTCATTATTAGATAGGTATCTTTCAGTAATGATTCTTTGAGTGTTTCTTTTATATGTATATACTGGACTAACTTTATGAACTTTACAAAGCAGCACACAGGAAAAAAAAAGTCCTCATTGCGATCTGAGAAGAACATATATGATAATATATGCACAGTAAGTTCACAGAGAAATGTTACACAAGTTCTTATTTTTTTTAAAAAAAGAAAAATATTAAATTCTTTAGTTATTAAAACCATGTTCAGAAAAACTTTGAGTCACAACAGATTCCCATAAGAGGAAAAAGGGAAGAAAAGGTACCGAAAAAAACGCCAGCCCAAAATCATTGTTTGCAATCTGGTCTCAAAGAAAGGGCAACGACATAGCTGAAGACTGGATTAAACAACAAACAGCTACTATTACTGCCTGTGAATTTGCACCCAAGTCAGAGAACTGCCAGTGACCTTTAGTTGCTGACAATTACCACCTTTCTACAGAGAACACACATACACACCTTGCTGACAGAAACCCAATCTCTCTGCCCAGGTTTAAAAAAAAAAAATCAGGAGGGAAAAAAAATTAAAACTTGTACACATCCACTTTAAGCTACTTTAGAGAGTAACAAAGCGAACTAGATGAATCAGAAGAGAGCTGAACTTTTAAAAATACTCACAAAGACCTTGATAAGGTCCTTGAGAAGATGCTTCAGTAAGATTTTGTAAGCACTAAATCTCACCTAAATTTTACTCACTTAAACTGAAGCAGCAAAAGCAATTTACTTCAAAGTGCTAAACTTCAGTTTCATCTGAAATTGTAGATTAATTAAATACCCAACAAAAAGAATCAGTTTGATTGCATTTTGTATAAGTTCCAAATAACTGTGCAAAATTGTGCTTTTAGATGTACTTCCCAAAATCATTTTGTTTGAATCTTTTAAATTTACTCTAGATTTACTGGAGAAAGTAGTATAACTTTGTCCCACAGAGTTTTCAGTAGATTTGCATTTAAGGAGATTCTACAAAGTTACTATAGTACATACCAAGTTTGTCATTCAGACTTTTACACAGGAGTACTACTATTAACTTCCTCTCCCCTGAACACATTCAAGAATCCATTCCGTAAGCATTATCAAAACTGTTCTTGCCTGTATTTTAGTTACATTACATGGGAAAACCCACACATTCCCAAGGAATACCGTCAGTGTAGTTAATCTTTCATGGGTTTCATAAGTTAAATACGCTTAGTTTCTGCATTCGCTCTGCCATACCTCACATATGCAATCCACCGAGTTTTTGTTAACAACTTTCTTGAAAGATAAAACTCCTACATAGTTGCTTGAGACAAAGCTGGACTCTACCTCTGCTGTTTATCAAGATTTAAAATTTATTTTTAAATTATATTCTAAACTAATTTTTAAATTCTCACCATCAACTACTACCTGTAGACTTGAATTTAGTATCACCATTTGAGTGTTGTTTATCATATTTCTAACTGACTGCACTAAGGCAAAATCTCAGTCTTACTAAATCTGTTTAAATTCCATGGCCAGTAGACCAAACTTTTTCACAAACCCGCTTTATGAAAAATATATCAATTTTAATGGTAACATCAAACTACACTATTGAAACAGAACATTACTGAGCGATTAATTTGAATTTGAGTTGGGCTTCAATACTATCTGGGAAACACATGACATTATCCTATTAAAAATTACACCTCACGAGGCTGACAACTCAAAAATACCAGTTTTAAGATCCTCAGGAGGTAGTTATTTATCAAAACACATTCTTTACCTTTTTTTTCCCTTATATTAATCTAACACAACAGTCTGTTTCCTAAAGTGAAGTACTTAATTTAATATCACAGCAGATTACAGCTTTTTTAGCCTTAGTCATCTTTCATTGTCTTATAAAGTAAATTTCCACCTAAACACCCAACTTTAGAGATCAAAATTTGTTACTTTTATATTGAAGAGGCATTTGTTACGTCTGAAGATCAAATTAATCTGTCTTCCCTAATGTCTGAAGAGTTGTGCTTGATCAGGCACAGAAGACTGCATTTTTACAATTTCTAATCAATGTACCTCTCCATTATGGAGAGGCATTTGCTGGCAAAACATCAGTTTCCAAAGTTCTCTAAAACAACAGTGAAGAGGCAGAAGTTTGGCTCCTCAGTTTTTCAGACAAAGTCCAAGGCAGACAGCATGGCCTCTTGACCAAACTTATGACTGTCTCGTCTCAGGACAATTGTAAAATAGTGCTCCCACCACACAATCCAAACTCTGCTAAACCTGAGATTAACATCTCTAGCTGGGAGAGGCAGTGGCACTGGTTGTCAGGACCCGCAGCTGCCATAAAATTTAAACCCACTGGCACGCTTAAATGTTAAAACTCTTCTTTTGGTTAATACGCTTTTATCAACCATTGATCAAGCAAGTATAATACGTACTCGATTCACCATCCTCTCCTTTACTAGCAGAACCTGTGAAGAATATGCTTCCATCCTCAGCAACAAGTAAGGCATGTGAGCCATCATGTCCAACAGAGAACTGAATAATCTTTGGAGATTTTGTGATTGGGAGTTCAACCCATTTTCCTGCTGAAGGACCACCTTGTTTGATTCCAAGGCTTTGATACTTGCCAGTATAATAAATCTAGAAGAAAACAGTTTATCATGTTCAGTTATGCCATAGTACTTTAAACTTGTATCATTTTTAAAGTTGCATTGTTTTCAAATCATATATTTTCAAACCATAGAGAACTTTTCCTGACATTGTTTACACCATTTCAATATCTCTATCCTAAACCCATGAATTCTGACTTAATGCGGTGTTGTGGTTTAACCTCAGCCAGTAATGAGGACCACAAAGCAGCTTGCTCACCGTCCAACCCCCACCCCAGCAGGGTGGGGAGAAGAGGGAGAAAAGGAGGAGAAAGGGGGGGAAAAAAAGCAAACTCATGGGTTGAGATAAAGACAATTTAATAGAAGAGTAATGGGAGAGGAAAATAGCAATGACAATAATAATAATGGCAAAAGAATATATAAAATAAAGCGATACAACACAAGTTGCTCCCACTACGCAATGACTGATGGCCCATCCCATCCCAAGTAGTGATAGCAGATTCCTGCCCCCCAAGCCAATCCCTATTTATCTACTGAGCATGACGTCTATTGTATGGGATATTCCTTTGGACAACTCTCACTCAGCTTCTATGGGAAGCTGTAAAGGTCCTTGACTAATGTAAACCTTACTTAGCAGCAACTAAAACAATGTGTTTTATCAACATTCTTCTCATACTAAATCCAAAACAGCAGCTATAGAATGAAAATTAACTCTATCCCAGCTGAAACAAGGACATGGGGGAAACATCATGACTGATTCTGCTTGTTTTGAAATGTGCTTTCTGCTGTGCCACAGAATTAAGTTTTCATATGTAATTGTTTGGCTAGATGAGTAGAACACACAAGAAAGAACTGTTCAGAAGAAACTGTTTAGAGGAAATGAGGCATTTAAAACATTTAAGAGAAACGTCTGGTCTGAGTGAAAATAAGACAGTATTAAAACAATAAAAATAATAAAAAATACTGAATTACTAAAAATTTGAAAATGCTTCAACACATTTTTGAAACTTATTTTCAGTAAATGTACAGAGGCCACTGCTTACAAAAACAGTAACACAGAATAAAATATTTCACATGAACAAACAGAAAACTACTGATATGGACTAAAAAGTTTCCCCTAGAACCATGCTACTCAACAGTACTATAAAGTGGGTGCGTTAACCTATGTGGGCACCTAAAGCCATCTTTCATTGTCTTATAATAAAAGTGTTATTTCACTGTTATACTGAAACACAGTAAATAATGTAAAATGTCACAGAGACAGTAAGCAAAATTATTTCTAAGTTTCAGTCTCTGAAAACTGTATCATTATATCTCATATCATACATATATACACATATATAAAAATAAATTGTATCATTAAGAATAGGTTTAAAGAAATCAATTGAAAACTTTGCACAGGGAAATCCAATAATTCTCCGAAGGACAGGAAAAAAACAGGATGGGATTTAAATAAATTACTATGGTCATACTATTTGTGGAAAGTTGTGAGGTAAAAATTTTTGCAATATTTTGTGAAATCTGTAGACAAAAGGTAATTTTGTCCCCTATATCTAAAAAGCCCCAGCCGTCTCTAAGATTGGCCGCAGAAATTCCTATAAATTGAAGCGACTGATTTCTCAGTGGTTCCAACACCATCTGTTTTACGTTTTCAAATAACCATTTGCCTTTTTTCCTTTGAAGTAGGCTCTGAAAATGTATTTAAGACAATCATATAAATTCATTCGGATAAACTAAAAAAAGAACGGTGGAAAATAATAATTAAATTATTTAAAAAAAAAAAAAAACAAGTAGAAATACATTGATCCAATTTGCTATTCAGAAGAGAAGATTTTCAGTACCTTTCCGCTGGCAGTTTTCATTAGTGCAAACTCCCTTCCAGCCCCAAGGACAGCAGACTCCTCGTCAAACCCCGTACCTGCAGGAGAAGGTTGCCTTAACCCCACGGTTCAACCAGGCAGTTTCACACACCAGTTTAGGGACCCAACTCTGACAAGCAGAGTTTGACATAAAAAAAAGGGTTCTAAGAAAGTTACAAGTGAAAAAAAAAAAAAAAACCAAAAAACCAAAAAAACAAACAAACAAACAAAACGTTTTGCTGCCACAAGAAGGCTTACTGGGCTAGACCTGGCAGAGCTGTTAAAAAAAAAAGCGCACTAGAATAAGAGCAACTGCACTCGGTCAAACAAAAGGTCCGTGTAGTCATATATGCTTTTGTTCTGATAGTACCAAAAGCAGACACCTAACAGAGAAAAAAACCCCACAAAGCAAAGGCCAAGTGATACTTCTCCAAAACACCTCTGTAGACACCAACGATTTTGCATCTCAAATTCTGATGCAAAAATGGCTTCTGCATATTTAGTACGTTCAATGCATTTCTTTTGCTTTAATCCAGGCAGTGGTCCTTTTAACTTTTGTTCTTAACTTTGACCCACAGAGAGGAGTTCTATAGCTTAACTATCTGTTACATGAGCACTGTTACGAAGTCCAAGCTTCAAACAACTATATATTGTATGGTTGGACTTGATGGTCTCAAAGGTCCTTTCCAACCACGAATATTCTATGATTCTATATATTTATTATACAACCAGAGGACAACACCGGAAAACCATGGACAGTGCTATAGAAAGGTGGTTCAAAATGAACGTATGGATTACTATCAGTCAAATAACACTTAAACAGTTTCAAAACCCTTGTTCTTCTCCAAATGTTTATAATGGACCTATACCTTCCTACACATAATAAAAGCAAACAAAGGGAAAAGCAGTGTTTCAGTTTTATTATTTGAATTACCAGGCTTGTTATTAACCTTCAAAGAAGAGAACTTACTGATAATGTGCAAGTCTTTCTCCAGATCAAACAATGAGATGCCACAGGCATGCAAGCATTTTCTGGCAAGCTTAAGCTGCAATTCTTGTTGCAGTACTGGCTCAGTACTTGTTGCAAATATTCTCACTACAAAGCCATCCTGTAACAAATAAAAAAAAAAATCCACTTAATACTGCATAGTAAATGCATTAGTTACTTTTCATGGCCTAAGTGTATCAGTATAATATTATTTCAGAGTAAATTATCAGAGAACACATTGATAAATTAAAATTTACTACAGAAGAGAAAGTAAGAAAGTGCCAACAAAGATGAGCTGAGGATAAGCATGTGAAAGACCTTAAACATATATTGTATTCTATGAAAACACTACGAACACTATGAAAATAGTGAATTGCTATAGAAATAATTAACTCTGAATCTTACTATAGAAATCTTGTTTTTACAACTATTTACATCTATCTTTTAAGCCTTCAACTTCTGCTGACTCAGAATCCAAAATTCTGCATGCTGTTTAAGAGTGACAGCTTCAAAGAGTAGCTAAAACAGGATTCTGTTCACAAGTGCAGATGAAATACCTTCATCTGACCATGTTAAAAAAGAAGTTGTTCCTTTAGCAGGGAAACTGATTAATCCTGGGTTTCTTAAAGTTGCATGTCTGTCATCTGTTGCCAACCCTGTCTCACCCTACCCCTGCCTCATCCCTCTTTTACAGCTTTCTCACTGGCAAAAAACTGACCAGTCCAGAATTAAGAATGTAATTAACTGTCTGCCCAACAAAACACAGAACAGCTAGAACTGTTTTGCCCCTAATGGAAGCACTTATTTGGGTTTCCACAGGTTTGGACAATAGGCAATTTTCAGATTAAAAAAATCTATTGGAATGTAGTATCTTTCATACCTCTTTCTACTAAATCTGGATGCAATTCCCCAGAAAGCACAAAACCAATTTCAGGAAATTAAGTCAGACAAAAAAATAATTAAGATCTAAGAAGTCTATCCCATAGAGACCTTGTAGAATAACGTGTTAAAAAGCCATTATTCCATGTATATTTTTTTTCCTCAGGAAGAGCAACAAAGTTTTTTTTTAAACTTATCTGAAAAATCAAACACATCTGAAAAGTCTATCACAAATTGAAATGGTGTGGATAAATACCAATATACTGCTCCTTTATGCATAAATATGGCAGTTTCTCATTATCTCTAGTTCCGTGGATTTCTTCCTTAGTTGTGTTAGCAAAGAAAAAGCCAATCATTGAGCAAGAACTTACAAGTATTGTAAAAAGTATTGTAAAAATAGTTTAGCCATCACATGCAACACTTACATCTCTAGATGCTGCTATTTGATTAATATATTCTCCATCAGTGAAAAGGATATTCTGCCCTTCAGTATGACAATCTGTGAGAGAAAGATGAAGTACACTGCATTAGTTTATATTAACATACATACACTGTTCTCTGCGTCTGTCTAATTCATTTTCACTACAATCAGACTATAGAGTTCTAGCTTGTCTAAAGAGAGATCATACTGTTCTGATAACATATATTTTATGCTAGGACCTCCTCTCTCACACAAAGCACACAATACTCCTTTGTCCCTTTAAGAGTTACTAAAGCACTTTCCATTGCATGAAACATAAGGGTTTACCCCAATATTTAACTGCAAAAGCATTTAATATCCACCTGTGAGGGGTATTCTAAACTATTATAACACAACTATATTCTAATTTTCTAGAAGTGTTAGTCCTTCTCCTTCCTCAGACTTTTTTTTTTTAAAAAGAGAAGGGCCATTATCTTTAAAGAAAAGTCCAGCATATAAAACCTGCAGAAATAAACGAAACTGAATCAAACTTCTAATTATTCATCTCATTTTGCCATTTTTTATAGATTTCACCAAAGTATTAACTGAAAATCTAGTGGTTTTGGAAAACTATAAAGCATATACTTGAATGCATCACACATTTATTAAAAACAGCTCAGCTATTTCGAAGAAAAAAAAGGTAGGGAAAGAATTCTGCCCATATAAGGGGAAAAAGAAAAAGACCACTTTCTCTACAAGTTTAAAAGTATGTCCCTATACTATTTCTTCTTCCCTTCCTGCTCTGCTGATAAAGCTACTAACAAAGATGTTGATAATATACGACTTGAAAGGTGCTTGTTTCATTGATTACACACAGGAATGAGACCTGTTTGAAAAATACTGCTCTCATAACCTAAACAAAGATCCAGTATCAGCCATTTTATCTAACAGATTTAATGCTAAATGAAGCACACAAAACATCATTCTGGCATAACCAGCAAGTTTGCTATTTTTTGCTAGTAGCTGCAGTGTTTTATTAAAAACAATACAGCTGAGAAAACTCCACAGTATTCACAAACCCACACACTTGTTTACTTTTTCCTGCTATGCTGCCCACTCTGATACAGTATCTTAGCAGGAATAGAATACCTATTAGGTGGCCTTCTCTAATTCTCACATCTGGAAGTAACATACCTACAGTAGACAACCTCCCCCTTACAGCACAGGCAAGTACGAATCACAAAGAGGATCAGCAGAAAGCAGCATGGAGGACAGCAGATAACACTGAAGTCCAAAATACTGCGCTCTCAAAAATAATCTCGGATTTAACGACCGAAGTCAGTTCACGTTATTAATTCTCTATGCTGCAAAGTGGTATTTGCAATAAAACAAAAGACTTGTCAATAAACTGAAGAGAAGTTCCAAAAATAACCTAAATGACATTTCTGAAAGGTTATAGGAAGTTGGTGAGTATTGAGATCCCTCAAATGGCTGAAAATTACATGCTCACATAAGCATAACAGTAAAAGAAAAAGGATATTCTGGCCACCAGTAGGTCCATATTACAATGTTTGGCCTATTTCTTGAGTCATTTCAAGAAGATGTTAGCCTCCGAGTAAACATTTTGGGGAGTTGTTAATATGTTTGGTAGGTGTGTTCATACAGGAAGTCTGGAATAGGGATGAGTTTTTGTTTTAAAAAAACTCATATGTTCTCCAGATGACTTCCTAAAAATTAGCACTTGATTAGATAACATCCAGGCCCAGCATTAAATATCAAATTAATGGGGCGAGTAGAAAACGGAATATCTGCAAGAAGAAGGATAGTATAGTGTCTCAGCTTTTATGAGCAACTGTAGTCTCATTCAAGCTGACTTTGGAAAATTGCTCTGGGGATGAAGAGATACAAGGTTTCTGTCTGGAGATTACTGTAACAGAAAGGGCTTATGTTTTCATTAAAGGACAAAGCTACAGACACCTGTTAATCACAGCCTCCTTTGAGGCTTCGACAGCCAAGCATCACCTTCTGTATTTATATAGTGCAACCTGTGCCTGCTAATAAGTACCCTTGAGCTCATCCAGGCCACCTTCAGTTAGCAGTACTTTTCAGGCCAAAGAAATAGCCCTGAACTCCAAGATATTCATGTGTAATTTCAAAGAACAATGAAATCATATACCACATAACTCCAACCTCTTCAGCTGAACCTAGCAACCTTTTTGTAAGGTATGTAGAAAGCATTACTATTAAAGAAATGGTCAAGATGAAGATCTCCTCTGTAAATTCAGGTCCAATCAGGTGGAAAATCTCATACAATTCAGGGATTTTTTTATGCTATTTGGACTGGGAAGACAGATCCACAGCTCAAGGACAGTGTAGGAAGCTTGGCAAAGGCATTAGATACAAGAATGTTGACTTACAGTCTGGTAGTTCCAGATACACTGTCAGATTTGCTAGATCATCTATCAGAGCGGAAAGACTGCCCTTTGAAATAGAAGTTTATGGTTTCAAGAAGCTGGTGGATCCTACTGTCTGAGAAAGGAGAAGATAATCTTCCAC
>VXBO01007036.1:184968-228246 GCA_013400135.1 Rhinoptilus africanus
CCCTTCCAACCCTATGATTCTGTGATTGTGTGAGTGCATACACTTGTACAAACACTCAAAGAATATCGAATATATTTACAGCTATGTACAGAATGTCCAACTGTATAACTCTGTATCATGAAACTATAGGATCCTATTCCTTCCCAAACTGANTAAAAAATACACTATTTTTGCAATGAATGACAAAGACATATGAAAAGGCGGTTGATATTCCAGAAACTGACTAACTCTAAAAAAAACAAACACATCCAAATAGAGTTAACTGTGCAGCGGTAATGTCAACAATCGATATACAATTCATAAATTTACATGTTAAACCACGATATTTATGAATTGTACAGTCAACTGATGTGCGCCTCTTAAATAATAAAGTCTTTACAGTAACAATACAAATCAATGACATGTTTCATTACTCCTTTCTATATGCCAGTACCATCAGATGTCCCTCATCTTCCACTATTTAAAATCAGTACCAAAAAATTGATTTTTATAACTAAAGCCAAAGGAACAATACAGCACCCGTGTAAGCTTACTCCAAGTCAAAGTCTATTTAAATTACTCATAAGGGATGAGGGGTGGAGTGCATGTTTTATGTTTTAATTATTCACCTACCTGAGCATAGCCTAACCAAGACTTTTTTTCCTTTCTGTTTTTGATGCGAGATGTAGAATTGTATACATGGCCCTGAAAAGCAAAAAACTCCAATCTTTTAACAAATGTTAGTGACAATTTTAGACATAATCATTTAGCATCTAAATAACAATGTCTTCAACAATATCGAGAAGTGAAAATTGTAAGAAAATGATGTAAAATTATCATAGAAATCATCAGAAAAATATAGACAAGCTGTGAAAGAACAGATCATTAGTAAGCTACAAAAGATTCTCAATAGAAACAAGACTTCATAAAAGTTAAAATATTAACTATCTTCATCAGACAAGAAGAAATCACATTACCCTCACTGTCCCACTGTATCCAGAGCCAATTTTGTAAAGTCCATCTTTACATAAGAGATAGAGGAAAAAACCATCACTCTGAAGTAGGCACTGGTCATCTTCATCTACACATATGTCTTTCAGTGGCCATTTGTGCATCAAGGCTGCCTTCTTTATCCCATTACTGAACCAGTCCTGGATTTGGATTTTGCCCACCAGAACTGCCTGTACACTCCGCTGAAGAGAATTTAAAATGGTTGGCACCTAAACAGTAAAAGAAATAGTGAGTGACTGAAAAAAACATTATTATTTTTTAAATGTTGCATTTTCTGTTCTCTCTCCAACTCAAGACTAAGAAAGAAATACCTACTCTTACCTCAAAAATAGCAAGGGGGAAAAAAGGTTAACTGAATTTACACAATAGATCTTCTCATCACTCATGTACACATCATTTACATAAATTCCCAGATACAGAGAAGTTTTAGTGCAAGACCTGAATAGTCTGACAAGCATGGCTGCCATTATTGGTGAGGATAGCAGAGATTGCTTGCAATGTTCTTCCTGTCTCTCCCCATGCAGCTACCAAACTGAAGAGGCAAGCGCAGGAAAGTGCTGTCAGGGACTGTCCTGTACTGTCATTCATTCCTGTGCTACGGACAGTTATCTCCAGAAGCAGCTGGAACAGGGATTCTGCAGATAAAACACAGAAATTACATCAACAAGTCGCAAAATCATACCAAGCTATTTGACAGTCAATAGGAAATTAAATTTACAAAACACGGTACATCTTTCCTCAGCCACTAAGTTCATCCCTATTTCCAGACAGAAAACAAAGCATCCCACTTAAATACGCCTACGACATCCTTAACTTTTCATTCTTCTTCAGTCAGAGAACGCTGAGTCTTGATAATCACAATGGCCAGAGAACAAGAAAAACTAAGTCCTTCTGTTACAGTGGAACATATTAATAAGAAATGGTGCAGAAGGAGTTACTTCACCTGCCTATTCAGTCTACCTCATCACTGAGATATGTAGGTCTTGACCAACCTTGTCTAATCTTTATGACCATTACCCATGTTGAAGTACATCCCATTTCTCAGAAATGAGCATTTCAAATCAAAGCTTGAAAATTATTTTGATCGTATGTCTCTTTTCAAGCACTGTTTAGCAGTTGAAAATCTGTAACAATCAAGGTGTGAACAGAAATCCACCTCAATTTTTTGTAGTATACAAAAAAAATCACTAAGGCAGTAATCAAAATAAAGTCTTCTTTGCAGCTTTTTAATACTCTGTGCATCGATATAAAATAAAAGCTTTCTGTAGCAAATTACTATTATCTTTGGCACTAGAATACTGTTGAGCCATAACATAGGAAAACATAGATGGAAAGTCTTAAGACAGTTCTTTTTTTTTTTTATACAATGGATACTACAGCCTAGCCTTCCTTGCAGTTATATAAACCAGTAAAAACTATGAATTAACAAAAGATAATTGTATTTTAACTGAAAGGACATAATCAATTATACATTGAAAGCTGTCAAGAGTTCAGCTTTTATTTTCAATGTCATTAAAAACAGAATTAATTTTCGGGGAAACTTTCCATGGCCAGAGGAAATAAAAGCAAGAATTCTGACACTTTGTTTAGCAGCTTCATATAAATTACATTAAATAGCTAAGCTATAGATTACAACAGCAGATCACAAGAGAAGTTCACTGTAGGACTATCTTCTTTCCAGTAAGACCAGGTGTTTTATAGCTTCAGCAAGACAAATGAATCACAATTTGTAAGCTTTAGTATGTTACAGTGAAACCGCGTTACACAGCAACAAAATATGGATATTTTTTGATATATCTATATATACCTTCACATGCCAACATTCCTGTTCTATGAAAGATTAATGCTGAAAAAGTACTAGTTACATACACCATAAGGAGTTTACAGTCCAGAATAAAGCCAGTCTGTTGAGAAAAAGCACGTTACTATGCCACAAATACTTGCTAGGAACCATTTTCTTCTGTCCAATGCAGTAACAGATGTATATAAATACAAATACAGTGACAGATGAGATAATACCTAGGACTTCAGGAGGTTCTGATTGCAGGCCTTCAGGTTGCTGGCCCTGGAGCACATTAAGTAGGGCTTGTAGGCTCCTGAGACACAAGGATGGATGAGAAAATCTTGTCTCCTTGATCAGTTCAAAGACTTCACATAATCCAACTTCAATGATCTAAGGAAATACAGATATTTCAGAATACCTGTTAATATGATATTTTTGGGGCTTCATCAATAAAGTGTATCCCAACGTTCACAGAACAATACAGTTATTTGAAGAACAAAAACGCAGTACAGAACACAACGGTAATCCAACAGAGTATCAGAATCAAGAACCCACCTACACAACGTACCAGCAAATATTACAGAGAAGCAACGTCATTATACAAAAGACCATACCTAAGAAGAGTAATAGTTCCCTGAAAATATAAGGAAACTTAAAAACTTTTGGACAGGGTAAGAAACTGTGCCTCTGAGCCCTTCTAATTTCTACTGAGTTCACACTTCGTTTGACAGACCTTTTTCCTTCTCCTTGTTCATTAATGTGAACCAGCAAGCCAGAATTGGCTTGCAGCCTGACTTCACAACTTGAGTAATAATGCGATTGACAGCTCATACTGGCAGCACTAGTACTTTCCCCTCCAAAGTCACTGTGAGATTGCTCTTGTGACAATATTAAAACATAAAGATTAATTACTTGTCACTAAAACTCCGTATGTACAGACATGAATTATGCCAACTAATACAACATCTGTAAGAGTGCTGTTGCAGCCACTCCAACTTCCCTTTTAGTGCTCCTGAATATTCTGAGACTACAATTATGTTTCTCTCCACTGACTGTTCCCTGTCACTTCCTTCTCAAACTCAGTATGTGACAACGAAGAGGATGAAACTAAAATGAACAAGATTAACTCATTACAAATCAGCAGCCAGTTCTTCAAAACTTTACTATGTGTTATTGTTAAAAGCAGAGCCCCAATGCTTAGAGTGCTTAATGTAGATTCACCTCTGAGTAAAATCTAAGAAGAAGAATGAAGTGTGAAAATACATAAAATTGTTAATGGAACTGTCACTCAAGCTCAAAACAGATCTATTCTGACAGTCAATTAAGTTCTACTGGATGCCTTCTAACTGTCTTTGCTGTCATTCAATTTATTTCAATTCCTGTCTTTCAGAAGTTAGTTTACAACCTGTTTGGTTTTTGGAGGAAGAATAGAAACAAAATCAAGTCTTTAGCAAATCAAGTGCAACAGCAATTTTCCTGCGAATTGCACCTTACGTTTCATATCTTCAATGGAGTCAGAGAAATCACATGCATGGAATCTACAGGGGGAAAAAAACTGTCAACAAAATAACAGCACAGATGGTTTTTCCAGGATCCAAAACCCAGCATCATCTTGCAGGTTAAAGAGTAAAATACATTGTAGTACATTTTCAGAGATAGTCTTTCTTTTCAGGTGATAGTATCGCTGAGAGAAACTGAGAAGTTTATTCTATTTTTCCCAGACAGCAGCTGACAGACAGCTGGAGAAAGCAGAGAACCTAACACAGTGGAGAAAATAATTTGGTGAACTTCCACTACAGCAGGAATCGACAAGGGATAGTTCCGCTGGGATTTTGCCTGATCTGCACAGGTTTGAGGTTGGTTTTGGTTTTGTTTTATTTTGGTTTTTTTAACTATCTGAGATCAATAGACTGGGCAGGCTTCTTAAAACAGGTCTCTTCACCTTCAAATAAGTAAAAATATATATATACACACACACATATATAAAACATATATATAATGCGGGTATCTCTCTGTCTCTCATCTCCTCCTGACTGTGCCCTGAAGGCCAGAATAAGCAAACAGATCTTCTCCAAACGTTTTAAGCTTGTTCTCACTGCTCTCTGAAGGGTCTCTGAGCCAAAACCAGCACTCCTGCAGCCTCAGTCTGTGTCACAACCTGCCAGCTCTTACTGATGCTCTCTTCTCCACGCAGCCATCCGCTCACTCCTTTCACAACATCTTTGAGACTTGGGATCAAAAAAGCATAAACCCACCTTACAAAGGGTACACAAAATTCCAGCCTAGATGCTGACATGATGACCCATAATTAATTCCTAAAAAAAAACCCCTATTTCTTCAAGAACTCTAATCTACACTATTTTTTTTACTTCCTCTATTTCCCTCTCTCATAATTGCCCAATACCTGCATTTCTTTGTTTATTTAAGAACACATAATATTGTATAAATTTAATTTTCTACATTAATTTACATGTATATTAAATGCATACAAAAAATACTTTACACAGGTAACACATTCTCCTAATAAATTTTAAAAGGCTTAAAGTCCATTTCTAAAGCGAGCAGCTATTTTTAATTTTTGTTACAACCTTAAAATTTTGAATTTTGCTTAACCTTATTACCTAAACAAAAATTGTATGCCACTGCAGGAACAAAGAATATTTAGTCAATCAATTCCACCTTAATCCAGCATTTGTCCCTTTTCATATAGGGCTTTTGCATATCATTCATAACTCAGTGGTAATTTTAATATCGAGGGGGAGCAACTGCAAATCAGATCAAATCAGCAGAACTGAATCTGCCTCATTTCAAGTAGAGAAAATTTCCCACCACTGGCAAAGGTACTAAATAAATAAGGTACTAAATGAGTCAAGCAAAGGCAAATATTTCATGTAAATCCAAAAATTTAAAGCTATTACAGCAAGTTACTAAACAGACCAAACAGAATAAACTGTACAGTACTAATATATGAAGACCAGCAAATTGTGCCTCTGTGTCTCTTTGAACATTTGTTAAAAACAATTGTTCTCAACCTTATTACAGAAATTGCATAGGACAACTTTTAATTCCAAAATGTATTCTAAATAAAAGTTTTAACAAATCTTACTTCCTCAAGTTTAAGACTAAAAAAAATGATACATCAATAGAACGCCTAAAAGGCACAGAAAGTAAAATGTTACCAACTACCTCCCAATTAAATGAAGAATTTTCACAAACAAAAAAACCTCCACAAGGACTAACTTCAATTTAAACCTGGAAAAGCACAAATCCTTTTTATGTGCTTTGACATCTTTTTCTGAATCTGACTTTCACTTCATTGCCAAACTCAAAACATATCAGTACTCTCTTTAATAAGCTAACAATAAGTCTTAGAAACTTTGTTTACTACAAAGAAGAAAGTTACTAAAGTAAGCACAACCCAATATTGTTCATAATATATAAGAACAAGACCATAGTATACTCAAAGCATGAGACAATGAGACAATATTCAGAATACAAAGACGTTTACATAGTCAGGCTCTGTAAGTTTTACTACCTGTGAGACAGCTTCAAGCGGATGCCTTTTTCAAATGTATGGATGCAAATGAAATTAATCATAAATTGTATCTTCCTTGGAAAGACCAAAACCATCCAATGTTAGATAGACAGTTACTAAAAGTACTGAGATTGTACCAAGCATCTAAGTCATTGTTGAATTAGTAAAAATTCTTGAACTCTTGGGTAATTACAATTTGTAGATTCTTTGCTAAAAATGAATAGTTTGAAAGCATACTGATTATTAATTTTATATTTGCTGTATCAAATGTAAGAAAATAGCTCATTGATTTTCTGTTTGGAGAAAGGAAAAGTAAAGCTTCCTACCTAGGGTTTGAGTATCATGTTTTCTAAGACACTATCTTTTTTAAACAGAACCACTTTTCCACATCTGTCTTTGATTAACTCCCCAACACCTTTAACAATACCAATGTTTTAGTTTCAAGGTTCTCTGAACCTCTTTTAATTTCAAAATCTCTTTAGAGCTCCATTCCGTTCTTTAGAAATGCTACATTATTATTACAATATTATATTACAATGTTTTAGCTACATTGCCTTTTAGTTAAAATTTCTAGTTAAGCATCTACAAGCACTTGCTGATTCATTTAATATAATCCAAAAGGAGTCAGATGCAGTTCATAAACAACACTAACTTTATTCCTACTGACTGCACATTATTTCACAACTATTAACCATGAAATTTCAGTTATCAAGTTGTAGTTACCCGACTTAGTTATGTTCCTCTGCAATTCTTCACCACTATTTCCGAAGTGCCAACTTTACCTTCAGATAATACTACCTAAGCACAGTAATCTATAAAATTCTGATTTTCTAAGCAACTAGAACATTCTACACAGTCACTGCTGCAACACCCTTCTTCAGTATTTGTATTGTTTTTAGCACAAATACAAACAAGCGAAATTATTCTGAATATGCTTTTTGGACTCAGAAGAATAACACAAGGAAGCGGGACTCAGCGCTAATAAGATAGCAATGAACAAAACTGAATACACAGAAGTTACATAGTACAAAACAAGTGAATCAGCAAATTAAAACAATTAAGAAATAAATCAGTAACTCCTATACAGATTATTTCTGACTTTCTAACATTAATCCTACTACAAGCACAGAAGTAGTAGAGTAAAACATCTACCCTAACTGTTGAACTATAGTGTTCAAAATCTTCCAAGTGTGTTACTACCTACCCATTGTTTTAAGTGCCAAAAGACACTAAAGCCAAAAAAGAGGAAAGATTAAAAAAAAAAGTAGTAAGAATAATTGAGTTACTGCAATTAGATGTAAATCTGGCAAATCATCTTAGAAAACACTCCACTAACTGAATTCCAATAGCAGAAAGATTTATTTTCTTTCAGTGGTAAAGCAAGAGAAAGCACCCTTTATCATACCAGCTAGAAGCCTCTGACAGATATAAGAGATGCTTTATTCACATTTATGTAGACTTTTGAGGCTGTAGATTATTTTCAAGTACTCGTACTTGTAAAGGAGTACAAGTTGAATGTTTACCTAAAATTTAATTGATTTTAAAATGAATTATTGGGCAGGTACATAGATCTTTGTAATTCATCAAATCAGATGATTCTGGACTAGATGGACAACAAATAAAACTACAGTTATTTTCTGAGCAGCTGGCCTTATAATGATGTTCTTTATTCGCCACAAAGTATACCAACTTTAGATCACATACATGGCACACTTTAAACAGTATCCGGGTTACTTGCCTTTGGAAGTTTAATAGGTGGCTCTTTGGATTCCTCCTCTTCATCACTGTCCGAATCCCCGCTCTGTACACTGTTCTTTGAAGCCAAAGATACAGATGCTTCCTTTTTTTGCCATTCCAACACACAATGGCGGACATTGCAGTAAACATTAAAAGCTGAAGGGTTGCTATGTAATCTGATATCTGGTATCGTTATTGTACTCTCTAGGTTTTCAGTCTGAAAAACAAAATTAGTTTATTAGAAGTTTCAAGCTTCGCTACATACAAGTAATCTCAAAAGTCTCAATAATTTTGGCCAACTAAGTAACTCTCAAACTGGAGACTGAATTTCCCTGGTGAAATGCCAATAATGTTTCAGGTAGGGAAGAAAGGAGGAAGAGGAAGAAGTTTCAATATATTCCATCTGGCTTTAGTCTCTACCTCTCATAACTTGGATTAGGATGCTGGGACAGAAAATGAAAGCAGTTCAGGCTATAGAATGATCCAAACCTGTGCCACAGCCAAAAGACTAGCAGAACTAGGATTTATCATCTTAACAGGGGTCAGTTTGTTGCATTTTTTGTTGCCGTTTTTTTAAGTGATTGTTATTGAATTTTGAAATGCATTATTTGTTATTCTAGTTGTTAACTTTAATCTATTGGTAAATAATAAAAATTTAAGCTGCTTGCTGAATGTGTATTAGAAATTAAAAATACCATTAGTTGTTTTGTCATTCAATGTAAACAGATGGCAAGTTCAAAAACTCCCATGCAGGATGCTGAGATTATAATTTCGTATAACTAGAAAAGAAATAAAAACCTAATGGACAAACTACTGAAAAAAAACTACTGAAAAAAATAAAACCAACGATAAAGGCCTATAAAGTAATAGGACCTCATCTTGCTTTCAGAAGCCCTGAGCCACAAAGTTGGGAAATGGTTCTGAGAAACTACCAGAAGCCATGCCCTACCCTACCTGACCCCACCCCACCCTTTCCTTGGTATCTACTACTGGTATATTACTGTCAACCATTGCCAAGATACAGAAAAGCCTTCGTGGAGCTGTCATTAGACTTGGAAATACATTAAGAAAAAGCTTTTTTTGAAAAATGTCTTTTAAATTCTGCCCCATACTCTCTGCAACAGTAAGATGGGACAGGAGGAATTGCAGACCTACACAAAGAAGATTCCACAATCAAAAGAAAAAAAAAAATCCCCAGGCAGGTTCACACTTTATCTTAGGTTGTGTACTACAAAGACCAGGCTGGTTTGAGCACAGGCTATGAAAAACTGGACTTGAGGCATATGGGAGTAAGCAATTCCCTATAACACCTCTGTATATACAGAGGGCACAGAGACTACCTAAGGAGAGAAGGTCTAGGTTAAGAGCGCAGGACAAATCTGCTTGAACATGCAAGGCAAAATTTGGAGGAGCGTTAGGCTAAACTGAGTCAGGGTCATGACTAATGTACCAAGGTTATTTTGGTTTGCTTCTCGTATCCTTGGGGGACAGTGAGGATGGAAGCTTTTTGCCTTTTTCTTTCTTTTTATTTAACGAGGATAGATATTGTGAATGACCATGTTCATTTGGCACAAGAGTATGCAGTGAATTATATTACAGAGATTTAAAGCAGAGTGGAAATACTCATAAAACTGAGCGCAGTGATGGGAAAGAGGACTTTAAACTAGCAAAGAAGAAGGGAAAAGAACTTTGAGAACCAGTGAACTGGTACTGGTTTAATTGGGTGACTTATTTTTCTACAATATGGTAGACTCAGCTTTGTACATCAAAATACAGCAATGGTTCACAAGACGTTTTTACTTGCACTTCTCTTTTTACTACTACCATAATAACATGAGCTTCTAAATGAGACCGTTCAACACCATACGTTACAAAATCAAAAGAAAATTCAAAATAACTTCAAAATATGTCATAGTTTACATATTTCCTTTTATTTTTGTCTACAGCATTATTCTAACTGTACTGGTGCATATTTGCATATCCTACCTTGCAAAATTATTGCAAACTAAAACATTAAGAAGCAGTAATTTACTCTGTAGCCTATTTTATCAAACACAGACAGTGTGTTAATTTTTCTTACCCACATCAGCGTTAGCAGTAAATGGGTAAGTAAATGGGTAATTAAAAAGAAATGGGGAAAAAAAAATTAAAAAGCTGGAAAAAGTTCCATACATACATACATACTGGAAGTTTGGGGGCTTGTTTTTGGTGAGGTTTTTTTTCTCTTTAAGCACAACAAAACTTCTGCCGTTCGGGATTGAAAGACAACATTAAGTTTAGTCCTTGTTCAACATGAATATCTTAAAAATAATAAAGCTGCTGTTAAAAACTCACAATATTAATCAGGGCAAGAACTCAGGATACAACCTCCTATGTTATTCTGGTATCAAACTGCATCAAAATAGATTTGGACTGATACCAATGATAATGAGCTACTACATACTTTAAAATGCATTTGGCACCAGAAAACTAAACGGTTATAACATATGACTCTTCTGTATGTCAGATATCCATACACATACCCCAAGAGTTGTTGCAGCTGCTGTTAAGGCAACACACAATATCAGCTTTCAGCTTTAAAGCTAACTCAGTTGAACTGCGCAGGTTAAAAAAATTATTCACTATGTTTACTATGCATTTCCTAGTTTACTGACAGGTACAGGAAGAGAAAAATATCTAGATCATCTGAAATATCTCTACCTGAAGTTCACTTACCTAATTGGTATCATGCATTGTAATTATAACACCTGTCAAGTTTCCATTACAGTTCTTTTTTTGTCAGGAGTTCAGCTTAGTCTTTGTTCCAGAACAGCCCAAGTTCTGTAGATCACGTCCTCTTTTGAAATAGGTTGGCAAAATTGTTTAACCAGCACAGATAATTTTAGACATTACAGTGCTAGATAAAATATCAATGTATGTTTCCTTGGCTATTAATAATAAGCTGACTAACTTTCAGAAATAAACTCTGTCCTTATTCTCAATACTTTACAACTATTAAAGCATCCCTTACTTAATGCTTTAGCTTTTAGACACTGAGCACTTCAACAATTCTTTTTCTACAACATTGCCTAAACTGTAGTTACAGATAATCTCCTACCTAGACTTAAGTACAGCAAAACATTCTTCAGAAAACCCTGCTCTACCTGAACAGTGTAGCATTCGAAAATACAACTCAGAACTAGAGTTTAATTCCTAGCTGTGATCTTAATCCACTGTTTACATTTCTTAGTTCATACCTCCACAATACCTTATGTCTGAGAACTGTAAATTCTTTAAAACTAAAAGTATTTTATATTCCATCATTACGCACTTGACAAATATAGTAGCAACCCTAACAATGTCCCTTAAGAATAACTTTGAAATGCACCACCTGGTTTTGTCAGTTTAAAAACACTGGCCTGATGACTGTACTAAATAAAGCCCTTTTTGAACAGTAAGTTGTTGGGTTGTAAGAAAATGTTAAAACTCAAGGGTAATTATGACTTTCATAGAATCATAGGGTTGGAAGGGACCTCTGGAGATCATCTAGTCCAACCCCCTGC
Source organism: Rhinoptilus africanus (assembly GCA_013400135.1). Taxonomy (NCBI): domain Eukaryota; kingdom Metazoa; phylum Chordata; class Aves; order Charadriiformes; family Glareolidae; genus Rhinoptilus; species Rhinoptilus africanus. The sequence goes on from VXBO01007036.1 coordinate 196,556, forward strand.
CAGAGCAGGGCCGCCTTAGAGCAGGTTGCACAGGAACGCATCCAGGCGGGTTTTGAATGTCTCCAGAGACGGAGACTCCACCACCTCCCTGGGCAGCCTGTTCCAGGGCTCTGCCACCCTCAAGGTAAAGAAGTTCCTCCTCATGTTTAGGTGGAACTTCCTGTGCTCAAGTTTGTGCCCATTACCTCTTGTCCTGTCACTGGGCACCACTGAAAAGAGCCTGGCCCCATCCTCCTGACACCCACCCTTTAAGGATTTATAGGCATTGATAAGGTTACCCCTCAGCCGACTCTTTTCCTGACTGAAAAGGCCCAATTCCCTCAGCCTTTCTTCATAAGAGAGGTGTTCCAGTCCCCTAATCATCTTGGTAGCCCTTTGCTGCACCCTCTCCAGCAGTTCCCTGTCCTTCTTGAGCTGGGGAGCCCAGAACTGGACACAGCACTCCAGGTGGGGCCTCACCAAGGCAGAGTAGAGGGGGAGGATGACCTCCCTCCACCTGCTGGCCACACTCTTCTTGATGCACCCCAGGATGCCATTGGCCTTCTTGGCCACAAGGGCACAGTGCTGGCTCATGGCTTCACTATTTACTGTCTTCCATTTGAGGGGGAAAAAAACCCCTATGGAATTGCCACTGAATGTGTAAGCAAACAAATGCTTAGCATGTCTCAAGGCAAAAGAAAGGTGCTGAATGACAAGACATACTGTTTCTGGTTGGAGAGCCTATACTCTAGGAAGGGAACTTCCTATCATGACATTGTTTTCTCTCTCTCACCCCTCAAACTTAGGTAAAAACCAATGAAAATTTATTTGTGTTTGATTTCCTCAAGTCTCTGAGGGGCTTTAACTATAATATTTATAATTTCCAGGTCTTCCAAACAAATAAATATCTGTTCAAAAGTGGAGGTATACGAGCAGATGAGCAGGTTGTAGAAACATCACTTGCTTAGATTTCTTTTACAAAAAGCAGAGATGGAGATGATTTAAAAAAAAAAAAAAAGAAAGAAAGAAACAGGAAGACCAGCTGCCCCTTTAATGCAAGTGCTCATTCAATGAGCAGCTTCACACCTCCCCTTTTCTCTTTTCTTCAACAGTGTACTGTAAACACTTCTAAACAGACATGAGAAGCTCTTTCCACACAAAGCAAGTTTTTTGCTTTACAGATTACAACAGATTCCTAACTTCAATGAGGTCAGATGCACTGATCAAGTCTGGAAACTGCGACTTAAATTCATCCCATTATCAACTGGGAGTTTCCTTTTCTGCAACTAATGAGTACCGTGGCATTGGGTCACTCTTCTACAAAGCCATACAAACTTCACCAATAGTGTGAGATTCGTGCTGCCACCTGTACAGTCTTGCTACTGGCTCATAGATTTTGAGGTAGAACAGATCACTATGACAACCTAACCACTAGCTGTGCCTATGGAACCCCACTTACTAAGTCTTGTAACAAATCAATAAAATCTTTTTTAAGCTACAGTTCTCTCAGTGACATTGCATTTCGAGCTGGCACAAAATTCTTCTACATTGCCAAGGAAAACAGTGAAACTTTAGAGCCAAAACATTAATTGATTGCTAAGAACTCAGTGAAGCAACTTCTTAATTTTGCGCAGATCTAGGATTGTTAATAATCTTGATCTCTTGAGCTATGGGATACATTATTTCAAGCAAAAATTTCACCCTAATAGCTCTTTTTCTTCAAGTTAAATGCATTGAGATGCACAGGCTTATGGAACATCTTTTTGTGACACTCTGGATAAAGTCAAGAGCAATAACCACTTTTTCTGCACCTCTAAAGGCCCTTTTCTTAATGGCTACAGGAATACTGCAACTAAGTGTAAGAAAGACTAGAAGCCCTGCTCCTAGGATGTCTAAGTAAGAGACAAAATTATAGAGTCCACATTTTTTTTCTTCCAAAGCCATTTGGTTTCTTGGAATAAGAAATTGTTATCGCTTTGAAAAATGGAGCTTCAAGACCAGAAAACAGAATTATGCTTTTTGAAATAGTGGGGTTTGTATGAGCTGTAAGAAAGTGGGACATTCTGAAATCTTTACCTTCGTTGCTTCACTTGGTATCACCATAAATTGAACATGCACCTTCTGAAATCAAGATACATGATGAAACATACATCAGAAAATTTAATAGATACCCAGCATTTCTAACATCTGTCTTGAGTGCTGGAAAAATTATTTGTTCTAGGCAGAACATCTAAAATTAAGTTTTGGTGGAAAGGAAGAGCAATTTTTAAACACAATGTCATTCTTACAAAATGTGCAATACTAAACTTTGAAAAGGAGATCCTCAACAGAAACCAAACAAAGTGAGGTAACTGTGATGAAAGATTATTTCAGTGGCCAGAAAAACTAAAGTGTCTTTTTCAGAGGAACAGACAGAACATCTGTAAAGGTAATAAACCTAATTAAATCCCTCACTACAGTTTTCTGTATTTTAGGTAGGCAAAACAGAAGCAGATTATGTTCTCCAAACAGTTAACATCAAATTAAAAAGTTATAAAAGATACTGAAGAACAATTCAATCCTGAACACCAAATAATGAAATCTAAATGTAAGTCTTAGAAATTGTAATGCCAATGTAAATAAAGAATTATGAACACAGTTTTAAGACATGAAAGTAAAATTTTACTTCTTGTGTGTTTGGTTTTTTTTCTAAAAGGTAAGGGGTTACATTATGAGACAGAATGAAGCACAGCTGCCCATACCCTGATGTGTGACTTGTTCTTGTAAACACAAAGTCCCTGCTAAATGGAAGGATGCATTATGTAGGAAAAGTTCAACAATAAGGTTTGGTTCATAAAACAGAGCAACCAGATTCACAAGGGCTCTTCTCAGTTAGCCTTTTGTAGCGTTCCAGTAGACTCAAGTAAAGAAGTGGGAAAAACATAACCCTTTGGTCTCCTTTACACTTGTCTCACACCTCAACAAACCCTTTTCTCAAAAGATGGAATCCATACATAGCTTATTTTCTGACCAATTTATTTCCTTCCTCTTGAACCAGATGACTGAAATAATGGTTTATTCTCATATGTGATGGAAATATACTAAATTTGAGGAGAGGAAAGTTAATCCTTTGTTAAAGACAGGTAAGTCTATAATAACCATCTGATACCTGTGCATCCCACTGAGCGTGGAACTTCAACGAATTCTTTGAACAGTTCAAATATTTCTAAGAAAGGTATGCCCTCTTGAGGTTGAAATGCCAAATAATACAAAAGCTACTGAAAATAATGCCAAGTCAGTTGAGAAGCTACGTGTGTTTTTAACGAAACAAATATTTATCCCAGTTCATCCACCTTACACATCTAATCATTAGCTTACAATAAATTCCGTCTGCTATATGACTTGTCTTTTCACAAGGTTTTATTCCTTCCATTTGCACAAAGCTAAACAAGTCATAGTTTAAAAGTTCTGCATAAACTAAGCAGGTGGATGTTGGAAGTACATTTTCTGCCTCTGGCAGACTCCAATTTTTCACTATTCTTCAAGTAACATGAGAACAGAAGATAGTAAACTCTGCCTTTCCATCCAGCCTCTCAGCTAAGTGTCCTAAGCAGCACTTCTATGAGTTAAGAGTAAAGTGGAAAAACTCCAGGGGCTGAAAAGGGGGGAGGGAGGGGAAGCAGCAATGTTCATACAGCTGAGATAAGTCACACAGCCTACAAGGCGGGGGCGGGGAGCAGGGGAAAGAATCCAAGGTGCTACACCCACATCTAATAATCCCATATTTGCTTTCTATTTAAAAGTCACTCTACTCAGCACAGAATTTCTAAAGCCAAAACACACTGGCATCTACATGGAAAACTTTTATACCTCTGTTAAAAAAAAAAAAAAAAAAAAGCTAAACCACAAAATCAAAAGTTAACCGTAGTTCAAATACAAGTGATGATAACATGACCCCATCTTAGAAATAGAATACGGCACAAACTACTGGGGCTGCAGTAAATGCCAATTTATGTTTTATGCTTAAAATGTTATACCATTTAATGCCTAAATGGTGGAAGTAATTTTCTTCCAGTTGCTCAACAATGACTTTTTTTTTTTTATGTTCTCTCCTCTTCAATTACTCAACTATCATTTTGAGTAAGCGCAGGGTATAAATTACAAATCTGGGGGTTCCTTCAGCTTATTCTTAATTTAAGGCCGTCCCTGCCTCTATCAAGCCTATTAAGAGAAAGCTCCCATGGCCGTTCAGATTAAAATACCTTGGTTCTTTAAAAACTAAACCGATGCACACAAGCTCTCCTGCTCAGAATGTGCAACAGTGATGGTCTTTTCAACATGCTCTCTTACAAGGCTTCAAATGGAAACTCAAATTTTCTTGACAATACACACATCTGTTTCCAGACATTCCAGTGCAAAAGTGATCACTGTGCTTTTTCTGCACTGGTAAGCATGGGGATTCATTGAAAAGCATGTGGGAAAAGCAACAAGCCAAAAAAAAAACCAATCCAAACAACAAAATACCAAAAAAACCACCAAACCCAAAAACCATCCTACTTTGTCAGTAACCAAAGTTTGATAACCTAAAGATATGAAGCTGATTTTATCTTTCCCTATTCAGCTACAGTTTTCAGGAAATACACCATTTCCTTCTATCATGCAGGAATAAGCTGAAGTGCTTTTCTATAGCTCAGTGACTCGGAACAAACACCAATGCTCTGCTGGTCAACCCTGGCCTGACTCAAAGACTATCTAGAACAGAGGCATCAGTAAAAAAACATGCAAAAACCCATTATGCTTTTCAAAGGCATAAAAGTCTCACTTAATGCTTCAAGCAGAAGCTGTTTAAAATCCAAGAAAAATCTTGAAAACAATCCTGCATAGGCATGAGGTACAGAAATGATCAGTTAGTGACAAATCTAGAACTACTGACAAGAACTTTAAGATCCTCATGGGGTCTTTGGCCATTCAGAAGGGATCTTGCCAACCCATTTATCCAGTGCAACTAAATTCAAGAAGCACATTTGACTGTCAAGCTTGTGAAGAACAGCAGTTCTGGATTTAGGTTCCTACTTGGCAGTTCAACTAGGGCACCACTCTACAGAAAGACGACATTCTCTTTAAATAGCAATGACCAAAGCTGAAGAGTTATCTTATTTTAAAAGCATGCGTTTTTATTGCCAGACAGAACACAGAAAGACTAAATACATCCTGCAAAATTTCTTCAAATTTCTAAATTGGTTTTCTGTAGACAGTGTGTCTGATTATATCATGAAGGGAACAGGGCTGAAACTTCTAATATCATAGTAAATGAAGAAAGGGCTGAAAAATTCAGTTCGGACCAGAAATATTTCACTGTACAGTACTGACAACAGAAGTGAAGATAAGCCCCTTCTATACCATAGTCTGGAGCTGCACTATTTGAGATAAGCCGAAGTACCTGGTAAGCATCCAAAAAGGCAACACCAAACGAAGAGATACAGGGCTTGCTTCACCCTCCCAAAGTCATCTGTCTTCAGATAGAGTAACTACATGAGGTTTGGCAAATAGGGATAAGATGGCCAAATTGATCTACGGTGTATTTGTATTATAAGGGCATTCAACTTAGTAGAAAGTGTTTTCAATGGATATTTCGGTAGTTCTGTTCTTCAGAACAATTCCAGGAATGAGCTACTTTCTTTTTACTGATTTCACTGGGAACCTAGGAAGAAGCCTCTGTGCTTGCAGTGAGTCTTCATGAAAATCCCTCCAAGACTCTAGCTTAAATAGAGAAAAATAGCTCTCTAATAGAGAATGCACACAGCAGAGCAGTATTTTAAAATACTGACAGTTCTGTCTGGATTTCTTCTCTGCAACAATTAAACACAAACATTTTTTATGAAGTTCCCCATACTGCTCCCACGCATTTAAAGTGATGGGGGCAGGGGTTACAGTGGGAGAAAATATCAATAGAAACAGGTAAGTATCATCTATTCCATTATGGAGGAAATTTTAAAGGCAACTTTGTATTCCTCAGACATTGAATGCTCCCTTTCTCCTTCAGCCAGTATGGGCAGACCTTTTTGCAGCTGTGGTTTCTAACTGTTGGCTGGACGCGCATCTCTTAGATTTTAACTACAATAGCAACATGTTTAGCTACATTTACAGTTTAGGAACTGAAGAACCAAAAATGTTGTTCATATTATTTCATGCTAAACATTAGTAGCAAACAGATGAATAAGGTTAATAATGGTATCATACATTAATACAGCAGAATAGAGTAAACAGACAAACAATACTGGCCTATTATTATGCTTTCTAAACAAAAAAATCGCTAGTTAGACTTATTTTTCTTATGTTTCTCTCAGTTAAAATTATTTTAATTTTTGAGTCAGAACTTAGTCAAGTTACAGACTTACCTTGTTGCGCGTTTTTACTTTCAATTTAGTCTTCTGTTTCCTTTTCAATTTTTTCTTGCTAAAAAGTTTCTTACTTCTGAAAAAGAACAGAAAAGCCCTGAGAACAAAAGAATTAAACTCCCTTCCATACCCCATGGTAAAAAGCAGCACCAGAGGAAAAAGCTAGAACCCCCCTAGAATTTTTTTACTCAAGCAATGGGAATCAATTTCATAATTTTCAGAGTATAAACCAGAATATAAAGCACTTAAAATGATGCTTTCCTAATGCTCCACTGAATTAAGGGCCTTTGCTCTCATCACTTTAAGCAGAATATAAGCTACAACAGACAAAAAACCCTCTATATTTTATACTGGTTTACCCTACTGTTTCTATTACAAGTGCATTAGTGCCACACTGATGCTAGAAGCAAGAGTTATTGAAAATTCTCAGTAATATAATCTGTTAGTAAAGAACACGTATGTTTTGTGAAGTCTTTACCACACAAAGATTCAAGCCTTCCAAGACAAAAAGAAAGCTTTAAAACTGTATTATTTGGCAGAAAATTCAGTTGGTTGAAGAAACCGTAACTTTTGAATGCAGTTTTTTTAATTTTGTTTGGAATTTTCCCACCCTCAGTTTACAAACTTTTAATTTCCATCCCTTTACATACAGCTTTAGCTAACACACTTCTCTAATCCTCTTCTGCCCACACCTCATTCCTATCACATTCTTCTCCTCCATTATACTGCCAAGTAAAAAAAAAAAAACTTAGAGAAATACACGACACATAGGGTCATTTTGTCACCATTACTGAGATTACCCTGTTTGAGATGCACACTTTTTTAACCCACTCTGCATTTCTCTGGCCTGTCTAGATTACAAGCCCTCCACAAAAAAAGGCAGATGTTATCTGTGCAACGTACAGCTCATCCTATACAGGACTTGAAGCAAGAGCTATTAACATTTCTCCATGCCACTTATACATCACCCAAATAGTTTACAGGTCAGATTAGTTGGAAAAATAAAACTATGGAATCTGAAAAACACAGGCAGTAAGAAGTTGCACTTTCAGGTAACAAATTGGAAAGAGATTGTGAATCGGGAGAATCTTAGTATTTTATTCAGACAACTTTGTTATAAATAAAAAATCTGAGGGATTAAAACCATATTGCTTGCTATTCTCTCCTGTACAGCATTCAGACTGCAAGAGTATACAAGTCCGCAGTCCAGTGGCCACCAGTCAGATTGCCACCGGTTGATCAATGGCCACCAGTCAGAAAACAAGCTCAAACAAAGAACCCCTGCAGAGAATCCCCAAGAAAGCTGCCTGCACTTTTCCCATCTTTACCTATTAACAAAGAGAAAGGTACATTCCTTATCAAGACACTTCCTGCAGGAATAAGTCAGCTCACCACTCCTATAAGGAACCACCACCATTTTCTTGGAGTAAAGTGAAGTGATCCAGCAAAGGGGAACCCCCCCACACTCCCCAGTAAATTAAAGCTTATAAAGAGAACCTGGGTAACCACCTAAGGTTCCTTCAACAGTCAAGTTTCAATATGTAACAGTAATACAACCTATTTAAGAAGCAGGGAGGAAGAAATTTCAACCTTTAATGTCCAAATTTTTACAATCAAACCCCATAGTCCACTTCACTATTTAGCTATTCTTACATTGGACAAGTTTTTCTTCCTTAACAGAGTTTAATGCAGTTCATTCTTATGCTGTCAAATACGAAGAATAGTGCAGTCCCTCCCATTCTGTAGCTATTCCATATTCTTCTCCGGACCAAATAACCTTTTATGAAACTTTTACCTTAACTGTAAGTATAAAAGTCATGACTTATTTTGGACTTCTGAGTGGTCTCAGTCCGTATCACAAGTAAACCACATCAATCAAAACTGAAAACAGGACTTATTATTTGCTGTTGAGAAGAGGAAGAAGAATTGCCTCATATGCCTCCAAGATCACACTTTTAACTGTATTCCAGGTATTATTTAGCAGCTTCACAGCGACATGGCATGGCAGAACTATGTAACCCAGAGTAACTTGAAAACCTTTTCCTGCAAACCTCCAAACTGAGCTTCCAATACTCTTTATCTAGTTGTGCTGATAATTATGCCTTTTAAACACAGCAGAATTTGCACTTACCAGAGACAATTTGATAAGCATTGCTTTTTTTTTAAAAAAAAAAGGACACTAACTCAAGTTGCCAAGACATTTCAAATGTAATCCTGCCTGCCAAAATCCTTGCAAGCTCACCAAATTTTTTATAGTCTGCAAACATTATAAGCAGCTTTTCATCTTGTAAATATTTCACAGGACCAACCCCTGCATGCATTGTATGTATTTCTCTGTGTGTATGTATATATCTAGAAACCCCCAGATTTGAGCCTTTTTTTTTTTCTCCCCTTGCTAAGATTGGGCTCATTTCTAAAGTGACAAAACCCCTGCCATTTTGCAGAAAAACTTCATTTGTCAATGACACCTAGGTAATGTTGTCTCCAATTAGCAAGTAGGAAAGATCACCAACAGGTTTACTTCCTCTTGCAGATTCCAAGTGGTGGTGTTATGATCTTCCTCATTCATAGACCAACCATTAAAAATGCTGCAAGTATAAACTTTCCCTAGTCACACCACTGTAGCAGTCATTATCTTCAGCAAGTTTTAGGCTTAAGCAATTTTTTTACATGAAAACAATTTGGGTATAGAAATGCCATGTTGAGATCCCTATTTTTTTTCTTAAAACCAAACCTCAAGGATACTGAAATACCAACGTTTTTGTTGGGAAGTATACTTTGTTCCTGTATCCAAATGAAACTTCAGAACTAGTAAGTGATTAATTAAAAAGTAAAAAAAAAAAAAAAATCAGCACTGACTTCACTGACTTTATAAATAGTTCTGAGCAATCTATCATTATGATGCATAATTCTAATATGTTTATAATGTATCTGCATACAACACATAAAGATATATAAGATTATCCACAGTGATACTGCTATACATCATTTTGCTAGGAGGTTTTAATATTCAGATAGAAAGGATAAAATATGGGCAAGTATATGCATGAAAAACAACCTTTAGCAGATTATGGGTAATTTCCTGTTGGAAACCACACGTGTTAATTATAAGCTTGACTCTTCTACTGCATGAAGATTAACATGACCCAATATGGCTCGGTTGGATTTTTTAGCTAAATTATTAATTATGGTTTTGGTTAACAATTGTAAATTGCTGTAAACTGTCATTTGTAAAGGTCCTGAAACTCTATGCTGACAATCTGCTTCCAGCAGCACAAGGCCTTAAGTCTTTAACTTTTAACTCGGCTGTTGGTACCATTTAGATCACATAAACCAAACACTGATTATCAGCAAATCTTAGGCAGGTTTTCTGCAAACTGCTTCAAGCCATTCTAACATTTGAGACTAAGTTAGCAGTTTTGAATTGGACCACAAAGGAAGTGCAAGTCAAACGAGTACAGAACACGAAGATAGCTTGACAAGAAAAGACTTGTGGCAAATGGACCCAAAGAAAGAATGAATGGTGCTCTTACAGCCTTCACAGAAAAATCTGTCAAGAATAAAAGCAAAGACCTAAAATTTTCAGCCCTGGAATATAGAACAATTGCCTCAAATCCAAGAGGGGGGAAAGGAGGTGGGCAGCAACCTATTGCTGGAAAACTTAAAACAGGTAAAACAGCTGTTAAATGGCATGATTGCAACTTCTATTCAGCTTTGCGGCACCTTAGCTGGAGGAAATAAAAGCACGCTCAGTTCATTTGTTTTCATAGCAGAAGCAGCATTAGCAAGTACTTGCAATATTTGCCGCATTACTAGGGGGACACTCCTCGGCTGTCTCAACACCACTGCTCTTACTCAGTTCAAAAAAGCTGAGGAAATGCAAACAGAGCAATCTTCCCTCAAAGTCACAATAGTCCTGAACTGCAATTCATAAACTTAAATTTGAGTAGGAAGCTTTATACGTTGAGCATGTCCTTCCCCTCCCACTCAGTGTTGTTACTGAATTACTCAATATGGGTTAACATTATGTTAATCTTAATACTGTCACACCCGCATAAGCTCCTCTAGGCTTTATGTTACACTAAAAGTGTCACTGACAAGTGGAAAGATTATTATTCTGTCTCTGCTGCTGAGGCAGAATAGGAGCAACAAAAATGTTACTCACCTGCTGTCTGACCTAAAACCTTTGCTTCTATGTAAAATGTGCTGCCAAAGGTCACGGTAGCTAGTACACCATTACACCCATCTGATTAAATCTTTGAGTGCCTTTTTTTTTATAAACTAGTGAATTTAGTAAGCCGCGTGCTATCACCTGCTAAAATTTTTAAATCTTTTACTCAGTGTATGTATCCAGACAAATGACAAACATACTGCATTATTTTGTTCCCATAGGTGCTCACTTTGCACCAGTGAGCTTAAGCATTCAAGGGCTAGTGGAAATGCTCGTAAGAGGCAACAACCACTCAGTGACAGTGAAATGAAACACTGTCAGATTTGTGATATCAAATAATTCTTTTGTTCCCTCCCCTTGGTGACTTATTGCTGCTGGTGGTCAATTTGGCTAGACAAGAAGCAACAAGCATTTGCTTCTGAATAGCCCAAAGTGAAACCCCAAAGTGAAACCCCAAACTGAAACTGTCAAGTAGCTTGCAACTGCAAACTGTTATCACTCATGTAGTCACCATCATGTCTCAGGGTCTTTCATCACTGCATCAAGTTCCTTAAAAAGTTCTAAATCTGCCAGCAACTTTAGTAAAGGGCAGTGAAACGTGAGTAGACGTTGGCTGAAAAGTCACGAACTGACGCTTCCTCCACTCTTTTCCTCAGCTGCCCCATACCGACTAACAGTGCAAGGTCAGCAATACTAATTTTTCATGTGCAGAAATCACATAACTAGTGCTGTTCAGCAGCTTTCTTTGTGCAGGCATATTACTGCTATAAAGGACCTACAAATTACAAAACACATTTTATCCAGAGGCTGTCACTACATAATGGAATATCATGTTTGCCACAAAGACAGTGGAACTACAGGAAGTTTTAATTGGTCCAAAGCAGTTAGACATCGGCCACAATGACTCATCTTATCTACCTTAAGTTCTGCCCCTTAAACTGTCAGGGTACTGTTTGGTTTGCCTAAGTCTACAAGCCTTTGTGATTTTTATTTTTGAATAAGCACACTACAATTTCTGATCACCACTTTTTTTTTTTCCAGACTTTTCTACAAAAGGGAGATGAGGAAGAAAATACTATTTTAAGTAAACAAAGCTGTATCAACATAGAACAACTGCCCAGAAAATGTGATGACTCTTTTCTTTTAGTCTCTGGCAGATATAAATTATACTTCAAAAAAAGTAGCAAAGACAGTAATTTTCACTTTCTACCATGTAGTTTGATGGTTTTCCTTTACCTTCCCACATCCAAACTTCACCAAAACATTCATCATAACTGTTGCAGAACAACAACTGGATTGTCCTTGTCTTTTTTGTGATTCAGATAGAACATGGAACAGTTGACGATGAGCCAATTGAGAGCTTAAGGGTTAGGATTAGAGAGCAGGCCAAAATGGCCAGTATTGTTTTGGGTGTCTGCTACAGACAGTCCAATCAGGAAGAAGTAGATAAGGCCTGCAAGACACCTCACATTCACAGGCCCTGGTCCTTCTAGGGGATGTCAACCCAGTATCTGCTGGAAGGGAACACAGCAGGGCACAAGCAATGCATGAGGTTTCTGGAGTGTATGGATGATTATTTCATGAGAGAGGTGACTGAGGAGTCAATGAAGGAAGGCACTTTGCTGGACTTGACACTTAAACAAGGAAGAAGCGGTTAGGTGCACGAAGGCTGGAGGCAGTCATGTATACAGTGACAATGCAGGTGAAGTTCAGAAACCCAAAAGAAGGGAACAAGGCAAAAGCAGGATCACAATCCTAAACTTCAGAAGAACAGACTGTGGCCGGTTTAGTGACCTACTTTTGAAAAGTTCTCATGAGATTCAGTCCTCTGGAGAGAAAGAAGTGCAGGAGAGCTGGTCAGTTTTCAAGGATCACTTACAAGCTCAAGAATGGTCTGTTCACACAAGCAGGAAGTGAAGGAGACAGGAGACCTGCATGGATGAACAAAGAGCTCAAAACTCAAGCATAAAAAGGAAGTATACAAGAAGTGGAAGCAGGTTACCCAGGAGAAATACACAGATGCTTGTATGAGTGTTCAGGAACGGGGTTATAAAAGCCAAAGCCCACCTAGAGTTCAATCGGGAAAGGGACATGAAGGACAAGATTGGCATCTATAGGTGTATCAGTAGCAAAATGAAGCCTAGGGAAAAACGTAAGCCCAGTGCTGAACAAAGTAAGAGCCTGGTCACAAGGGGCATGGGTCAGCTACCTGTAAAACTAGCCTGAGACCAGAGGTAAAGTCTGAGTAATGACAACTTATCCTCGGTGAAGGATTTTCAGGTCAAGGAACATTTAAATAAGTCAATGGGACCTGATAGATTATGTCCACAAGTGCTGAGGGAAATGGCTGATGATACTGCAAGGCCACTCTCAACCTTTCAAAGGTCACAGTAATTAGCATAGGCTCCTGAGAACTGGAAGAAAATAAATGCCACTCCTATCTTCAAGAAGGGCAAAAGGGAAGACTGGGGGATCCAAACGTACAATGGACAAGATGGCGATTGTGCATAGTCAGCTTGAATTTATGAAGAGGAAGTCATGCTCGACCAACCTGGTAGCCTTCTACAATGAGCAGGCTAGCTTAGTGCGTGACTGGAGAGCAGTGGGTTTTATTTATTTAGTCAAGGCTTTTGACACTGTCAGTCACAACATCCACATACACAAACTGATGAAGTAAAAGCTAGATAAATGTGGACTGAAAATGGGCCAAATTGCTAGGATCAAAGAGCTGGGAATGATGAGACAGAGCACACCTGCAAGCCAGTTTGCAGACAGTACAAAACTTGGAAGAGTGGTTGATAAAGCAGAGGACTGTGCCACCATTCAGAGGGAACCTCAACAGTCTGAAGAAATGGGACACCAGTAATCTCATGAAGTTTAACAAAGGGAAATGCAAAGTCCTGCATTTGGGAGCGAATAACCTGAGTCACCTTTAACACCGTCAAACAACTGACTGAAGAGTGGCTTTACAGAAAAAGACCTGAGTCCACATGGTGGACATACTGAACATGAGCCAGTAACACTGCCCCTGAAGCAAAGAAGGCACACAGCCTTCTGGGCTGAGTTAGGAAAAGTGCTACCAGCAGGTTGAGGGAGTTGGCTCTTACGCTGTACACAGCACTGGCAAGACCACCTCTGGAGTACTGTGACCAGTTCTGGGCTTCTCAGTAGGAGAGACACTTACTGAAGCAAGTCCTGAAAAGGGCCACTAAGATGCTGAAGGGGCTGGAGGGATCATCTGTCATATGAGGAGAAACTGAGCAAACAGAGATTGCTTAGTTGGGAAAATAGAAAATGGGGCAGGGGGAAATCTTCCTCTATGTGGATGAATACCTGATGGGAGAGAGCAACAACAATGAAGCAAGACTCTGCTGAGTAATATCCAATGACAGGCCAAGAGACAAGGGGAGAAAAGTGCAATACAGGAAGTTCCATTTCAATATAAGAACTGCAAAAGTGGTCACACACTGGAACAGGTTGCCCTAACAGGCTATAGATTCTCCATGCTTGAAGATATTAAAAATACACTGGACAACATCCAGAGCAACCTGCTTTGCTTGATCCCACTTGGAGCAGAAACGTTGGACTAGGCAGTCTCCACAGGTCCCTTCCAATCTTAACTATTCTGTGATCCTCACTGTTTGTTTACATACCAAGTAAAATTTAACTGCACAATAAATCTACTTGTACATTGTCGAAAGAGTACATTTTTTTCTCATTCTTAGTTTAGAGTTTTTCCTGGTGCCATGCCACATTTCTGATTATGTTTCCGAGTAGAAACACACTGAGCTTTTCATCTGTTCACCATCTGGATCAGCAAATATACAGCAAATTCAGGCATAAGAGCAGACTTGTATGGGAATTAGTCAGCATAATCAAAACTACAATACTATGCAAAGGTAACATGAGAACAAGGGATAAAAACTACTCCACCAGACTTAAAATGTATGTCTGTATTAAGACAAGCCGGTTAGTTGAACTGATCCACACTTTCTTTGATATAACCAATGCCTAAGAGTATACTAAGAAGTGGACAAGAAACAAATGCTTACATGCAACAATCAAGCATTTCTCTGTTCAGATGAATCAATATGGACATCAAATACAGAATCTTTAACAAGACTTTTCCAAAATTCAGTACAGAAAACTTGTGCACGTCTCCAGGCAATCTAAAATATAGTTTGACAAATGGAGGGTGCTCTAGAATCACTGAAAACAGTGTCTGGAGAGAACCTCGAAAGGTCAGCCTTTTTATTCTCTGGTCCAGCACAGGAATAGTCAAATTTCACTTCATTCTTGGCAGGTGTTTTCCCTGTGCCGATATTAAACACTGCCAATAATCACATTTCCACCATGTCCTAAGTACTCCTACTAGAAAGCTAGCTCTTTGTGAGGTCTTTTCCAATTGTCATTATGACAATTAAATGATAATTTTTTTTTTACGTCTTTATTGTAGAAAAATCTGGTTATGTTCCTCTTTTTCCATGGCTAGCTTGAATTTATTTATTTCAAGTCTGAGGAGAAATAAGAGTCCTCTGTCCATTAAGCAGTCTCAGTTCCTTCAGTTTAAACCACAAATGATTTACATCACTGACATCTAATTTCACGCTTCTCTCATACTTGCATCTAGTCCTTCTTGAGAAAACAAAAACAAAACAAACAAAAGAAACCCAGAGAAAGACACAAAATAAGTCCCAGAGTTCTGAAGTGCAAAGAAAAGGTCAAGAATTACTTCAGGTTTCCTACACAAAAGAATCTCTCGTGCATTTTGAGAAAAAAAAAAAAAAACAACACAGGGAGAACCACTCCAACAGCACAACACTGCTGAATCCCATTCACTTCATAATTCGATACAATGGGTAGAACCTCCCACAAGGAACTTCTACCTAACCTTTTATTCACTGTTGTTTTTACATTTGTGCTTAGAGATTTTTTTTTTCTTGATGCTAAGCATTTGTTGAGGTTATTATCTGCAGTATACCTGTAATCTTTCCCACGTTTGTGTTCCCCACGAGCTTTTTCGCACCTACTATCTCAATTCCAGCACTGAAATGGCCAGTGCCGTGACTGAGCGGTTCAGGACCTAGGACAGATCCAGATATAGAAGCAGCGCTCCCCCCTTCTCCCGTGGTTGCCCCTTGACAGCCAGCCGTTCCCCACCACCTCTCCAGGCTGGTCTTCTTCGTAGTTTTAAACCTTACAGTAGTTCCATTTACACCAGGGGTGGCCAAATTGACAAGTGGAAGGCAACACACCTGTTGCCTCTTGAGGATTCCTCTTGGGGAAGGCTGCAGTCCAGCCAATGAGATGACAGAGGCAACAGCAGCTTTTCTCATTTGCATCTGGTGAAGGTCAGCACAGGCTTGGTGCAGCCCCAAGCAGAGCTCTGGTATACTCCTAGCTGATCTGCTACAAGATATTCTAACATCTGGTTCAGTTCAGAGAAAGTTCTGAGTCAAAGAACTGACAACAACAGCACTGGGTCCAAACTCAATCATCACCTGATTCTAGAACAAGCTTAGCATTTAAAATTAAGATTTATTTTGGTGAAATACTAATTGTTTTACATATTATCCACAAATATTTTCCATATTTTAAAATTATTTTTCTTTTTTTTTTTTTTTTGAAAAATTACTTTTAGACAATTTAATAGTGGCTAAATATTAGATTCTTCCAGACAGGGCTCATCATAAACACAGAGACGCATTTTGTGTCTAATTTATCACCTTCATTTATATAACAACATTTTTCCAGTACTTCTAGAAACATAGTCAACAGCAACCGTTGTGGAGTACCCTGAGTCCTTCCTTATCCATTTTTCAGCCAGGCACTATTTACCAAATTGCTTTCTACTAGTCTTGTAGAATCTTATGCATCTTCTATGAATTCTCCAAGGCAATTCTCAATAGCTCTGAAATTGCCTCAGCCAGCTTTTCCAGCCACTCTAAGGTGGAATTTCTTTGTAATCATGAAAACACCTAACTCCTTTCTAGCCTGTTCTTTTTCTGTTCGTGCCTTCATCACTGATTGACATTTGTTTTAACAAATAGCAGAGCTATTTTTTCTATCAGATCTGCATCAGAGTTTTCAGCCACGGAGGTACTCTTCTGATGAACTATGATACCATTTTGAGATTATTTTTTTCCTTAGCTTCTGTAAACAGATAATCTGTCTGACATGTGATCACACAGATGAAGGGCAGAGCCATTACGGAGAGACATTAAAGCAATCACCGCCTCTGCTGGGCTTCCCTATCTCCCATGCCATTTACTCCATCCTCCAAAGCACTCCGAAACAGCTGTTAATTTGTCATCTAGCTTCAAGGCATCTTAATATCAAATACAATAATGGAGAACCACAGCTGATAAATACCAGTACGCTTGCCAGCAGGAAACTTACTATTCACTGTCTTGTCACTACACAAGTTCAAATATAAGGGCTTCAAAATATAGGAAAGGGATATAACTCCAAAAAAGGTTTCTCAAGGCTGAGCAGAAGATCTGAAGAGATCTCAAAATTGTGCAACTGTATTTCCTACCTTATTGCAATAAATAAGGTGGGTTTTAATCTTATTTGATAGCCCATCCAGGCTTGCTGTTAACAACTGAAATGCATATGGCAAGCATACAGCCAAAGGAAAAACAAACGCAAAGAGAAAGTTTGATAAAAGTTTGGGACAAACAAGCAACGGCTCACATGAGGGAGTTAACAAAACAAGGTGGGCAGAGTTTTAGTGGCCTAATCAATAAATAGGCATAAAAAATGTTTTATGACCAAGGAATGAAACAGCAAGAAAAATATGTGGAGTTTGGATGCCGGCAAGGGGATAAAGAGATACCAGTGTCAAAATGCAAACAATGAATATTGTTGTAAAACATATCAAAGTTGCTGCTTGTCTTTCATACTTGCTATTTCGGTATGTCCTTACGTTTACTGAAGCTACAATCCTCAGCAGCCTTAATTCAACTTGAAAGCAACTATTTCTTTAAAGAGCCTCCATGCACAAAACCTCTCATATTTAGCTAAGCATTAAGTGTCCTTCCAATGAAAATCTCCTTTGATTTCTCCAACTTCAATGTGATCTCTGCACGACTGTTATTTTAGCTGTCAAAAATCCTAAGTCTCTACAATGAGAAACTGCCTTATAGCATGGCCCATAAAGCCACTCCAAGTAAATAACTTGCAAAATCAAAACACTATATACCTTCTACAAAGTTGGCATAGAGAATGTGTCACTTAAGGGTACGTGCTTTGTGATTACAGCTGTAACTGTTAAATGAGAGATGCTTAGGAAATGGCTCAAGTACTAGGTCTAATTTACAACACTTAAATCCTAATTAGGCCCTTAGCTCGCTTGCGGGTTACTCCATATAACTCCCTCCAACACAAATCTTCGTACAGTTGACAAAGTGGTTCAAGCCAACTGTACCCAGCAGATGCTTCACCATGTTTACAGGTTGCCCTGTAGTACCCTACAGCTGAACTTTCCTAAGGCTTTCCACATTTTCCTTTTTGCCTTTGCAGATTCTTCCCTCTGATGACTAAGTAGCCACAGCTAATCGTTCTTCCTACCACTGAAATATCCAACACGCTTTCAAGCATGGGGACAATGTCAGTAGGCTATAAAAATAAAGAAGGAAATGCCACCCAAAAAAACCCAATCTGCTCTTGTCTTGATAAACAAAAGGTCTGCTTACAAACAAGAATTCCAAAAGCTTTTTAATGCTTCATTTTTCATATCACTTACAGCAATACTTGTCAAGTTTCCAAAAGGACTTGCCATAATACAGTTGACAGGGAACAAAATACAAATGTACAAACTGAAACCTGGCACACAAATATGTACCATACAAATACACATAAACTCTCTCAGTGTAACACAAAACTAAGTATTAGCAAGCTTTATGAAATACACATGCACACACAGAGTATATATTATATCATATCCTCTCATCACAAACTGACTCAAAATTTAACCTTACAAATCACAAGTAGAAAAAGAAAAAAATCCAAAAACGTACATTTTAGAAGAAATAAATACACTCATCTAAATCCTTTCACTGTAGCTTGGCAACAAAATCTACAGAAATCTTTAGACAAAATGTCTTTTGCAAACAAAATTCAGTGCCGTGGGTTAGTATCCCTGGGTTTTAGAATAACTCTGACGGGAATACTTGCTCTGTGAACTATTTCATGACAAATACCTCCATGAAGCAGTTGCTTGACCTTCCCTTCCCTCTTTGCACGGTTGCAGGCAGAGTAGGAAAAATAAGTTATTGCTTCTGCCAAAATCACAGCCAAAGTAGCTCACTTGTATGGCAGTTGGCTTGCAGACAATATTTTTGCCTGTTGTGATACATTAGAAGTTTGAATATGATATCCGCTAGAGAAACAAACAAAAAAAACCCAACAAAATAAAAAAGTGGAAGACAGACTGCAGAAGAGGAAAGCTAGGATTTTTGGAGTAATATCCCTAAACTGGGGACTAACTGCCGCTAAACAGCCACCCACTACCCCAGCAAGGCTCTAATACACAGAAGACCTTGAAACATCTTAAAACTACTCTAAGTAATAAAGGACATACATTTAGATCTTGTTACCATGCACTTCTTCCTACAAGAACGTTAGGACAAATATGTAGCTATAACTTATTTAAAACAGCAGCTGTTGCTACCTTTTCAGTTCCCCATATATTTCCTTTACTTCTATTGAGCAGTATGGAGGTCCAATACATGTTTCCAGTAACACGGTGGCCGCATCTTGCAACACAGCTCTGCTGCTAGTACTGATTGTTCAGCATTCCAAGTATTTGCTTCCTGTGACACCTCCTGTCAGAAAACATAGGTAAACCTCATACAGATCCCTTCTCTTCATGGTGTATTTTCCTAAGAATTAAAAAAAAATCATGGAACCATTCAGGATAGAATGGACCTCTTGAGATAACTTTTTATACTGTGAGGGTTGCCCAGAGTGGTTGTAGAGTTTCCATTCTTCATCGTACTCAAAAGGCTTCTGGACATGGTCCTGGGACACCAGTTCTAGGAGACCCTGCTTGAGCAGAAAGGGGAACCAGATGACTTCCAGAAGTCCCTTCCAACCTGTAATTGATTAGAATTCTGTAGTTCTCCGATTGATTCTGTGAACCCCCCTGCTCAAGCAGGGCCAGCCACAGTAGATTGCCTAGTACCATGCGCAGTTAGAGGGTCTCCAAGGATGGAGACCTCATAACCTAATTGAACAACCTGTTTCAGTGCTTGACCACACTCACAGTAAAGAAGTGTTTGTGTTCAGATGGAATTTCAGTATTTGTAACTTGTGCCCATTGCCTTTTGTCCTGCCCATGGGCACTATTGAGAAGAGTCTGGCTCTCTCTTCTTTATTCGCTGCCTGCATTGATAAGATCCCCTCCTGAGCCTTCTCCAGGGTCAACAGTCCCAGCTCTCTCAGCCTTTCCTCATAGAAGAAATGCTCCAGACCCTTAACGACCTTTGCAACCCTGCACTGGACCTCTCTACAGTATGTCTGTCTTTCTGTTGTACTGGGAAGCACAGAACTTGACACTCCAGATGCAGCCTGATGAGTGCTGAGCAGAGAGCACCTCCTTCAATCTGCTGGCAACACTTTTCCTAACCCTGTCCAGAAGGCTGCCGACAGTCTTTGCCATGGTGGTCTAGCTGGCTCATGGTCAGCTTGCTGTCTACCAGTATGCCAAGCTACTTCTCTGTGGAGCTGCCTTACAGCTGGTCAGACCCCCTGGGGCTATTCTTCCCCTGATATCGGATTTTGCATTTCCCCTTGTTGCACTTCATGAGATCCCTCTCAGCCCAGTTCTCCATCCTGTCCAGGTCCCTGTGAATGGAAACAACCATGGGATGTATGAGTGACTCCTCCCAGTCTTGTACTGCCTATGAACTTGCTGGGAGTGCACTCTGTCCCAGCATATGGGTCATTAAAGAAGATGCTAGACAGTACTGGACCCAGTATCAGCTCCTGGGGTACACTATTGATGGCTTGCTTCCAGCTGGACTTTGTGTCACTGATCACAAACCTCTGGGCTCAGTCATTCAGCCAGTTCTTTATCTACTTCACTGTTTGCTTATCTAACCCGTACTTCGTCAGCACAGGTGTGCTATGGGAGACAGTGTCAAAAGTCTTACTAAAGTTGAGGTAAAGAACATCCACTGCTTTCCCTGCCCTGAAGGTATCTGTAGATTACCTACCATTACTGAAAACCACTGGGAGTACTATTATTTTTCATCAAGGGCTACAGATTTTTTTAATGAACTCAGCAGTGAGAATCATTCAAGAGGAAGTCTGCTCAGAATGATAGGCAGATCTCAAAACAACACTAGAAAGGACAGACAAACAATTCTTTCCCCAAATAATAAGTTTGGTATTTTTTTCATTGGCAGTATTTTCCTCAGATGACTCCAAATATTTAAAATTATTGCTATCATCTTCTTTTAGCAAGCCTAAGATCTAACACTTGAGGAACTCCAATTTTTAGTAAGGTGGACAATAGCTCAACTGTCATTCTAACAGCTGTGCGTACGCCCTCCAAACCATTACCACCTTATGCACTATCTTCTTTGCATTATTAATCAAGCATTCTGCTGTGGATTTTCATCCATGCCAATATAAAAGGAAAGTCAGGGCTTAAGCAGTATATCTACAAATGGAAAAATCATTAAAATCCCGCCACCTCAATCCGTAAATCAGGGTAAGGAACATCAACCGCAATCCAATTAAGACAGGCTTAGAGGAAAACAGAGGCTGACTAGTAGGACAGGCTATATTGGGCTTCTGAGGCATATGAAAATAAAAGGTTAAGAAAACTCAAAACAAAAGGAGACCGATGGATTTGAGATAACACTGCCTGGGGATGAATACAGAGCTTCATATAGTTAAGACACCAAACATCTGGAAGGTGGGTAAGACTTACAGCCACATTACTACGGTCTGAAACCCCTCCCTGCGCACACTGATCCAAAAGAAAGAGGCCATCTTACTGCTTGGTTGTTCAGTTCGGACTTCAACATGCTACTGTGTGCTGAAATTTCACATCATTTTAATTGTTGCTTCAGTTTCATAACTCACAACTATTTTTCAAGCCTATGACATTAACCAGTGTTATCTTTCCTATGACATTAACTTTCTTAAACAACTAGCTGGTTTGAGTTTTTTATCTGATTTTCATTTAAACACAAAAAAAGTGCAAGAGTACAAAACAGTATCTGGATCCCTTTTATAGACAAAAAGGCCTCTGAAATGGCATGAATCTATGTCATAAACAAAGAGAACATACAAGAAAGCACCCCTACAAAGTGTTCACACAAAGAGAATAGTCTCTCAGTACAACCACTGACAGTCATAGTTTCTTTTCTGTAATTATCTGATTTTTCTTTATTTGCTGCAATGTTATCTATGAAATGAGATCTGTAAAAACACATGCAAGGAAAATACCTCAGCTTGTGCAGAGGGAAGCATTTCTCTGTCTCCTGCCCTTAACAAATATTTTTAGGACTCTGTGGAGTTTTTTTGGTTTGTTGGGGTTTTTTTTAATATAAAAAACTCATTCAACCCCAGCAAAGATGACAATATCCTATCTAAACTTTCCTATCTAAACGCAACCACCAAAATGAAAAGTGCGTACAAAGCTGTCTTACATAGAATCATACCAGCAGAATTTTATTTTAGGGAAGATGCTCAATGAAGTTCAGGAAGAACCGTACTGATTAAGAAAAAGCCCATTCCCAGTGTTAACAACAGTAAAACATCCTTAGAGTGATTATTATCGCAAATAAACCAAATAAATTCTACATTATGTTCACTGAACAGCAGAAGACGCAACCAGCTAATGCTGAAAACTCACCAGTTTACAGCTGTCAATGATCTACCCTGTATAACAGTATATTCTAGAAATAAAATGGGATAGAGAATTGATTGAATAGAAATGGAATAGACACATGACTACTCTGAAAACATACAAGTGTAACGAAGACACATGAGCACATCTGTTAGAATAATGCACTGGCTTGTGGGAGAGAAAGGAAAGGTAAAACCAGGTAAGAGGCGAGTCATGAGTAACATAATTCATGGTGAAATAATCAAAATAAGAAAGAAGAGGCTGAAATAACACAAACAGGAAAGTAAGGTATTTCTTTAAGGACAAGCTCATCTCAATGTAATGTAAATGACTGGCTACAGGTCTGTGTGAAGACAGTTGCTGGCTTAAAGACTTAGTAATAGAAAAGACCAGTGATGTTATCAACTGCAACAGGGAGAACACTGGAGAAGTAAAAGAAAGAATTTGGGGTTTGACCTGTTAAGGTTAAAACACTGGGCTAGGCATTTTACAGACTGACAGAGACCATGACTAAAATAATCTAAATACTATGGCAGTGCAGCACAAGTTAGAGAAGAGGCTTCCAGCTGTTGTCATTTGCACACTTATAAATTTTTTCAGTAGCAGTTCGAATTATTCTAATGAATTTAAACTACAAACAAAAGGCTTATATTTTTTGACCTTATCTTACTTTCTCTTTCTATTTGCTTTGTCTAGGATAAAGTTAATTCTATTCAGAGTAGCTTGTATGTTTTGGATTTGTGATGGAAACAGTGTTGATAACACACTTATGCTTTAGGTGTTGCTGAACAGCACTTACATCAAGGCCTTTTCTGTTTCTCACATCGCCCCAAGAGTAGGCTGGGGGTGCACAAGGAGTTCGGAGGGGACACAGCTGGGACAGCTGACCCCAACTGTCCAAGGGGATATCCCATGCCATATGATGTCATGCTCAAGAAAGAAAACTGCAGGGAAGAAGGAGGAAGGAGGGAACATTCACAGTTATGGGGCTTGTTCTCCCAAGTAACCATTATGCATGATGCAGTCCTGCTTTCCTGAAGATGGCTAAACATCAGCCTGCTGATGGGAAGTAGAGAATTAATTCCTTATTTTGCTTTGCTCATGCACACAGCTTTTGCTTTATCTATTAAACAGTCTGTGAATTCCCCCACTTCTATCCCTCCAACCGTGATAAACTGCGGGGTTAAACCACAACATCCTTTCACAGAATCCATTAAGTATTTTCCAAGAGTTCAAAAACTTCAGTTCAAAAAACACTACCTTAGACAATTATGCTTGGGAACACAAGTTAAGGAAAGGTAAAGGAAGAAAATGAAAATAAGGAATGGCCCTAATCTAACCACGGGGCTCCAGTTCTATGTGGGGACAAGGAAGTTGAATTTATGTTTCTTTTCTAAGGTGTACAACTGGTACAGATTTAGAATTATTAAGTTAATAACAAAAGAAAAGATAAATCCTCACAGTATTTTCAGGCCAAAGTAGTCATAGATACACTACGTGCAAAGAAAAAAGTATCATTCAGTTATAACAATAAAAACTAATTAAGCCCATCAACACATTCATCAAGCCTTACTATGCTACTTACTATGAAATACTTGCTACTAAAGAAAAAAGCATATTAAACATATTAATATGCTTCACAACATATGAAACATTCATTCTAAATATAAAGAAACCATACACCTTAGTGTAGCCACTTACGGCACAAGGAGCCCATTCTCCTATGCCAATTTGTAGTATTCATCTTTTGGAGGGACACAGTGTTAGGAATCAGCTGTGAAAGACCAGTAGGAAAGACCAGCTATGAAAAGCTATATTTACAATATAAAAACTTGAGTTAGTTACAAGACTACTATTCCAACCAGCACCTGGGTGTGAAGCAGTGCTTATGGCAAGCAAGGAAAGAAAGAAAAAGACAAAAATGCAACCACGCATTTAAGAGATTCTGAAAGGGATCAAGTTTCCAAAGCAAACAGAGGACGTGGAAAACAGTTTGCATGAAGTACTTCAGTACCAAAGACTATTAGTGACATATCACGTGTATTTTCTATAAAGATATAAATAGTCTTTAAACTATGGGTTTGGTGAAACATACCTAGTCATATGTCAGGAAAAGAATTTACTAAAGAAACATTCTGGCCAGGAAGGAAGATCATAATACCGGAGGAAAACCAAAACCAAACCCCCACAACTGACGGTTAACATAGCACAAGCACAAATTCAACATGACATTAAGTATGCAGGAAGCACATTTACTACATTTAACACAGCTATCAGTGAGGAACTGTGACTTCTTAAATTGCTCTAGCTCCAGAATAACTTTAACTGCTTATATTTGCCATCTAACAGACTATCAACATGCCAGCAGACAGGGTAAACTTTAACCAGCATTTCCTCTCAGTTTAAAATCAAAAAATGAACACCTAAAAGACCACCACAAACCAAAAAAATATTTGGAAAAATAAAATAGAATATGTACACAGATGGTTTCAGATCAGTAGGTCTAAAAACCTAGGGACACACACAGATTAGAAAGTCTGAAGATTACCAAGAACGGGAAATCAGACTTTATATGAAAATTGCCAACAGAACTCACATCCCCTTAAAAAACGGAAGCAAAGTCCAACTACAGTTAAGCAAAAATAACTCTTCAATTATTCCTAGAATTTCCAGCTGTAGCTGCTTTGAAATAAGTTACAAAAAAAACAATCAGTCGCTGGTTAAAATACTAAGCAGAATAAACCACAGTCATTGCAAATCTAATATACTGATGACTCTCATGTCCCACTTAGGAGTTTTATTTACTTATGTCTGCACATGAAAATTCTAAATTCTTGTTAACTTCAGCAGAATATTCAGGCAACGCCTGCCAGTTTAAAGTGGTAGAGACTTCATTATCCCCAGGCCCAGCGCCACACAAAATTCACGCAATGACCTCACATAGATTTTATTAGTAAAATTATAATGTAATACTTGACCTTTACCTGTTGCCATTGTATAGATACCAACACCTACAATTTATTTGTGCCCACAAATATTCTCATCAGTAATCCCCAACCTGACATTCAGAAAGGATAAGTTATTGTAAAAGTTTAAAACACATTAAGTACAGTATTTTGGAACACGGTTGAGCAGTCAAGATCCACAAAGGTATCAACAACATCAAATCATCACCAAACATCAAGAATTAATCTAGCAATAAAGGAAAGTGACTCAAGGCCTTACCTATGTTTGAAAAGCATCTACCAGAATGCAGGTAATGGGAATTGAAAGAGAGGTGATAATCTGCTGTCATCATTATTAACCTTACTAAAAAGTCGATTCCTGAGACAATTACCATATGAAAACTAAAAAAGCATAAGCAATAATGACCGAAATTTTACAGCTAAATACTTAGGTACCCAATACAAACGATGCAGTAATAAATTGATTGAGTGGAGAACATGCCAATCATCTCCACAGGTGAATATTCAGAACGTCACTATCTAACAGCACGAACACTGCAGCTACTGTTCCTTGACACACTCTCACATAAGCACACTCTCATAGCTAAAAAAAACCCCAAAACCACTAGCTTAACAGTTTTTTTGTAACTTCTGTTCAATTCCAGTTTGGCCTATTATTGAACTTTTAAGTGAAGAGCAAAAGGCTTCACATAGTGTTATTTTGTAATCCAAAACATATAACGGGGCGGGGGAGAAGGAGAGGGGTAAAAAAAAAAAATTTACACAATGGGATTCTATCATATGTACTCATTCCTTTCCAAACTACACAATTCCCTTCTAAATCAAGAAGCAGAAGGGTGCACAACTACAAAAGACAAAGGTGTCCTTTTCGCATCACTAAACTTCTAAGGCTCTTTCAGCCTCAAATTTTGTGAAGAGGAAATGCATTTCTATCAGCCCACAAAACCTGAATATTCTATGTATTCCAAGTTTTTTAAATTTTCAAATCCTTTATATAAATTATAATACATTATTTTTATATATACACGCATAAAATAAATATCCTAAGCTGCTCAACATGTTATTATTAGCTTCTTTCCAGCTTCCATTATTATGTTTTCTACACTAGCACTGCACAAATACAAATACTGTTAGACTAAGCAACTACTACAGTATTTTTAAAAGAACTACTATGTAAAACTGTTTTCTTTATCAGAATATAAGTTAAAAAAGACAAGTAAAAATACAGTTCTAGTCATTAGTTAACCTATTAACCACTAGCACAATCTAGTATTAAAACCTTACCATATTACAGCTAAAAAGCCTACAGCAGGCAGCAACTCTTGATAGCTTTTCTAACGCACAGGTAAGCTTAATGCAAGACTTAACAGCACATCAATTTTCCAATTAAATGAAATTTTAAGTTTACATAGGACTTAAACTTTTTTTTTTTTGGTAAAATGAGGGGAGAGGGGACTAGACTTCAGCTGGCAGGGACCTACAGACCAAGTCTTTTCAAAGCAATAAACATGAAAATGTAATATGGAATGCATAATACTTAACAAGAAACACCACTAACATTTTATTAGTCTTTATGTATAACCTTTATTTTTGCAATCAAATGGATGCTTCCAAACATGGCCAATATCATTTCAGTTGTTAAAAGCATCAAGTCCCAAACAAAAAGCAGCTTATAGCTTTTGTAAAGGCTTTAGATCTGAAGAAATCAAGGCATTCTGGTGTACTGACAATCAAATTAACACAAATTTCACATATCTAAATTTACTAAACATGGTTTCTACAAATTCTTGAGTAACTTGACAATGCAAAGGTGAAGTCTGTCAGTGGTGTTTCACCAAGAAGTTTTGAAAAATATATACTTAAAACATCCCAGGGCCACAAAAGCATTGCATTACTTATTATTATTATTACTTCTTATTACATAAGAAGTGGCATAAGAGAAGATTTTATGTCAACTTTGAAAAGCCTGAAGACTAACCTAATGATCAACTTTCTCCACATACGTATCATTTACAACTGTAAGTGTGGATGAGCTAGCTTACTTCCAAAAATTTCTTTTATCATCCAATAGAAATAATCACCATAAAATGTAAGAAAGTTGACAGCCTCTTCTTCAGCCAAAATGGATAGAAAAAACAGCCATCTGATTTCTGGTTAATAGCAGCAAGCTTACATTCCAGTCACCACTGAAGTTTTCTTTGATCTCAATCAAGGAAATATCCACAATATTAGATTTGTTTGGACATTTTGTCCCCACAATACAAACAGAAGGTTTTCTCTTCTGAAGGACCCAAGTAAATAAAGGCAATTTTAGCTACAAAATAATGAGCAAAAAAAGTAACCCCCCGAAAGTATTTGCATTTTCAAAGGGTTAATGTTTTTAAACTAATGGATAGAAAGTTTCTACTGAACTTTATGCAGTGAACAAATTAAGCTCCTGACGAGCTCAGTAGGGTGTCTCCCTTCAGTAAGGAGCATAAAAAATTTCAATATTGAATATTATTCAGTACATACTGCTGCATCTCTGATACCTAATGTCACTACAGAAATCCAGACACAGTCCTCACAAGTAATTTAAAGTGCAAATGGAACCAAAGAAGAACCTATTCCGAAATTATTCTTGGATCTGCATGATGTTACTTTTACAGCTGCTGAGTTGATGTCCTTCAGACAAATACACACACACACAAGATACGAAGAACTTTTTGGTGAAGACCACTTGATAAACAGCAAACAGATGAAAAACACTTTAACATGAGTATGAATTTACTGCCATTTTTCAAGTACACTGTTATTTTAATATTAAAATTTCAAGCTAGTCAAAATAATGTAGCAAACATTTTCATTACAAAAAGGAACGCACTAAAGCCATTACAAATTTGTGTACCCATATTTGACCAAAAGTTTTAAAGAACAAACTGAGCCTAAGTGATACTTCTGGTAGTACATACATAGGTTAAAAAAAAAGAGGAAAGGGAAAACCCTCAGATGCACAAGAGAAGATAACAGCAGCAATTCAGCTGGATAGGTGTGTGTGATAGAATTAAGTTATAAAACAGAAAAAAATGTATATTTGAAGACAGTAAAAATGTGAAAAATCAGAAATACTTTTAAACTACCTTACTTTGCAAATACAAAGTTTCAGGACTGAAAGCACTCAACTTACAGTACTTCAGTAGCAGAGAGCAGACTTCCAGTTTTAGCCACTCAGAACCCAGCATACGGGACAACACTCAAAGAACATGAAGGTTTTATTTGCCCTCTGAAGAGGTCATGCTTCCTACTAGTGTTTTACAGACTTTTATGGCTATACTAGGCACTGTGCCTTTACTAGTCATCGTCATGTATTTCAGTAGCCACAAAGCAGAGACTACAAATTAAGCACAGAGTAGATGTATCTTCCAACCCAATCTTGACTTGCCAAGTAAATTTCCTACTGCTAGCAGTACCACGACTGACTCTTAACACTGTTATGTGAGCAAAGATGGCGGTACATTTAATTGCAGCATCGGGTACTTTTCTGTTTCATTTCATAAAGTTATTAGGCTGGCAGTAGTGACAAAACCAGCAGTTTCTCTGCTCCTGCTGCTCCGTACAGAGATCTTTGTGCAACCCTTCACCTCATGCTGTCACAAGCACAATCACAAGGTGAGCCAGATCGGGGAATTAGTCTGGATTACAACAAACCATTTTTGCCAAGTTAATTTTAACCCAGAGTGAGTCTCTAATCTGTGACTGCAAGAGACTATATAAATAATTATGTCTATGTGGCAGCAGGAACAAGCACAGCGACCAAACCTTCTCCTTTGGTGACCAAAGTGTTCTTGACACCTGCAGCCAGTATCATGTGAGGAAATGCAAAGCACTGCTAGTTCTGTTTCAAAGCCAATTAGCGCATCCTTCTCAACGCATGACATTCATCACTTTCAGATGACAACCAGCACAAACACCTTGCAAATATGAAATTAATCTTACCTGTGACTTTCCGATAATCTCTGCAATGTTTAATTTCCATGCCTACACACAAATATTTTCATACTGCTTGCTTCATAAACATTAAAATTCATGTTTGGAATAAAAGCACTCACTGAGGCAGGAGCTGGTCACACCACATGAAGTGCAGCGCACAATTTGGTAGGGTTCAAGCAAAAATTCTACATCGACACATTGCAAGCAGGTTGCACCATCATTTCTCAAATTAGTCTTCTCGGAGCACAGGAAGAATTTTATCAATGTTCATAAGCCAATTTGTTTAGGTTTTTTTAAGGTACTCCGAGATATTTTTCTTGTCACTAACACTCTTATTGACAGATTAAGAGTCTTCAGATTTTCCACATACATACAAATCAAGTTAAGACTCTTGTTACAAGATATATTATCTTAACCTCCAATTAATTTATCTGGCACTGTTAAGTACTGTAGCAACTAGATGCAGTCACAAATGACTTTAAAGCATCTCTTTAAAAAATGTTTTGGATTGTTACCCTTTTTGTGAAAAAGCATTTTTGACCGTTTCTGTTGAAGACTACCAGGTGGCTGATGTTCTCAAACCTTAAATTGGACTATTTTGACACTAGTATGGATAAAGGATGGAGATCATGAGCGGTACCTTGTCTGCCATCAATCTGATACACAGTTGGAGGCAAGTACGAAGTAGGCAACTAGCTCATTATTAAATATTCCTCCTCTCAAAAGTACTACTGTACACATTGGCTGTACTCACCAGCATTAACTAGCTGTCATTTACTTGCCAATAGCCTACTACAACCTGTTTCTTCTGTACTGCCTTCTTTGATTTGCTCTAAGATGACACCATCTAGCCAAGATACCTGACTAAATCTAGCCTTTAAGAAGAAAGACACACAGTAACTGCAAATGTCACCATTTCTTTTAACTGGCATTCTCATAAGAATCTGCTAATAAGAAACAGAACACAAAAGAATGCAATTTATGGTATCTTGGAATTAAAAGTAATTATTTTAAGAATGTCAATTAAAAAAAAATTAACATTTACACTCACCTAAAGCTAGTATTTTCTACAACAGTAAGTACAAGAGATATCAGCTGAATTATTCTAAAACCAAAAAAACATGGAGGCCACAACGAATTCAAAACTACAGCTTTAAAAAAACAGAGACACATTAAGGCAAAATTCAGACAAATATCCGAACACCATGGAGCAATCACACAGCTCATTTCCTTACATTTAGTAGTTTCCTTACACTTAGCACTTGCAGTCCCAGGATACAAAGCTCAAAAGTAGGAAGAGAAGATTCAAAGGAAAAAAGCATGAGGACTGAACTAAGGAATATATGGGGTAAAAAAAAACTCTCACAGGCCTACGTTGGGGGGAAAAAAAGGAACTATAGTTTCCTAGCCATATGAAAATAACTCAGTAATTGCAAAGATGTCAAATGCCAAGTCTAACAGTCCACGTTTCCAGCATTTCCCATCAGCAAACTGGGAAAGTTACGTTATTCTTTTAGTTTCTTGCATTAGTGCCACTCCTAGGCACAGCCTTTCTGTGGAGGGAAATAAACCCTGCTGTTCCCAGTCAGACTGAAAAAAAAAATACAAACCACCACCCAAACCGAAGCAGCCCAACCACCCAGGGCTTTACAACCCTACACCAACTTAAAACGGGGGTGACCCAAAGCTCTCCTCACGACCGGGCCACCCACGCCACAGATTAAGGCTGAGAAAAACGGGAGAGGTGCCGCTTATCTTGTCATTCCTCATCCTCGGCCACCTCCGGCGGGAAACAATGGGGAGAGCCCGGGGGAACCACGGGGGGAGCCCGCCCCTCGCCCCACTCACAGCGGGGCTCCGGCCGCACACCCCGCCCTCGCCTCCGCCGCCCCGGGAGGGTCCGCCGGGGCAGGGGGGTAATGCCCGACACCCGCCGCCCCTCATCGCCTCAGCCCCCCCCGTCCATCAGGCGGCCTGCGGGGGAAGGGGGGGCGGGCGACGAGGCACCCCGGGGCGCCAAGCGGCGGGAGCAACAGGCAGCCTGCGCAGGCCGGGAGGCGGCTGGGCAGGACCGGCCTCGGGAAAGGCAGCCCCGGAGGGCACCATCCTTCCCCTGGGGGTTGAGGGCTCAGGAACCGCCCCCATCACCCANGGAGGGGAGCGGGGACAGGTAACTGCCCCCCAGCAGCTCGCCGGGAAGGGGAGGTGGCAGCGCCATCTGCACGGTAACGCCGGCCAAGCTCAGCGGCAGGGCCCGGGCGGCACCTGGGCGGCCGCCGGCTTACATCACCGCCCCCCTCCGTCCGCCCCCACGGGCGGGGGGCAACCGGGCTGCCGGGCGAGGGGGGGGAGGGTGAGGGGGG
>VXBO01007036.1:239178-320039 GCA_013400135.1 Rhinoptilus africanus
AGATCTACAGGACTCTGCTTTTTAAAACTAACTGATCATGGAGATGAGCCACATAAGAACTCAAAAAGCCCTGGCTCAAGATTAAAAAAATTTTTTAATTATTTTTTCCTTTTCCCTCCTTGAACTGTCCTAGTACTTAAAGATCTTTTAAAAGAAGAGAACTAGAACACTAAGTTTGTGCTAGTATCAGAAGTACAAACAGAAAGATAAGAATAATTACTCTGTAATTATTTTAATGTCACTCCTTAGGTAACAGAAAGGACTGCAGTGCTAGACAACTGAAGATGAAATAGCATTAGCTATTCTCTTATATAAAAGTGGTCCTCATTAAATAAATCTTCTTTCTATCTTTGACAGAACTACAGGTATAGGCTTCCAGATTAGTACTACACAATATCCCAACTCAGACATCAACACCATATAAACTATAAAATAAATAAGTTATTACCAGCTGATTAACAAGTACTTCTTAAAATATGCCAGTATATACAGTTTGTCCTTTAACAGAATTTACTTCTACCACAAAGATGCTTCTACCATTCACCAGATTCCAATTCTGCTCTTCTACTATATAGCAACTCAAAAATCAGTGCTCTACAAAAAATAAATAAAACAAAAAAAACCCAAAAAACCCCAAACCAAAAAACCCTCCCAAAGCTACATAATGTTAGTGTTTTCATTTTTGCAAGTTAATTGGTAGGAGAGTTTCCCCCCTCAACATACCAATATTAAAAAAAATAATAATTACCTCAGTTGCACTTTTTAAAAAAAGAGAAACATGACCGCAAAAGTAGCACAGCTGTGATAGTTTCCAGCCCTGTACAACTACTGCAATTAAACAGACAAGCTTTATTTTACAAACAAACTCAAAAAGCAAGTATCACTCAGCTCACCAAGCAGACACATGCCCACCACTAGCCTTCAGTTCACACACCACCTCTCACCTTCTTCTCCTTCCTCTTCTCACCCCCAATTACATCATTATCCCTGAACTTGAACTGCCTTTAAGGTTATCAGCTGGGAATCATATACCTTGGCTGATTCACAGCTGTGTACTCTTTTTTCATAAAGCGAGGCAGGCTATTTCCTTAGGTCCTTAAAGAATCCATACTCTGTTGCTGTAACATCTAAGCATCTAAGTGTTGTGTCAAAAATGACTTGCTGTAATCCTTGATTACAGGATGGAGAAGTGAAGGGGAGAAGAAAAGAAGTGATTCTATCTTTGTATACCATGTTGTTGAGTTATACTTATTCCTCCTGCCATTGCAATTAGTAGAAGTAATTCCGACTGAGTTTAAATTGCCAGGAAAAAATTTTGGATTCCTAGAAGAGAGAGAGAAACATCCTTCAGGTTGCAATACAAAGGTGTGTAGCTGGAAGAAGGAATACATATGGCCTTATCCATTGTCCATGCCCCAAAGGTCAGCAAAGATATGCAGGTTCTTACAATTTTGTATATTTGTCAGTATATCAAAAGCACTACTCATGTATATATTTTATATGTTTCTGTGAAGATGTTAAAGAAGTATTTAGAAGAAAATGATTCATTAGCAAGCATCAATATGGGCAACTGTATGCTCAGGTCACAAAATTTAATGCTTCTAAACCAGCAACTTTTAAAGTAACAACTGTGTAACCTACATTATAATGTTTGTTGCATTCATGCAATTTGAAATTAAAGATTATGAGTTCTCAAATATTCTGTGAAAAAAAGTGTTCACTAAATCACGTTCTTGTTATATAAATTTAATGCCAGGTTAATGGTTCTGTGTTGTAGAAATCATTAGACATCAGGTGAAGGAGCAGCTATGCTTTGTAAATAGAAACTTATCTTTTGGTTACATTTGTGTCTGTTTATACACCCTATATTTTTATAGTCTACAGAGCAAAAAGTAGAATGAATTTATGTGTTATAAAATTTATTATTGGCATATTCCTCTTCTATATTTTTAAACAAACTTAGTTTATGATTGATTGACTACTGAGTAGCTATAGAGCAGGTGGATTATTAGTCAAACAGTTCAATTTTGAATTTTGAATGCTCTCCCTTTTTTTAAAACGGTGTAGCCCATTTACTAACTAAAGAAACCCCAAAGAACAGAAATACAAGAATGTTATTCAGTGAAGTTTTACCCAGAAATGAGTCATTAGCTTTGTGAATGCTATATCCTTATGTCTGTACAAAGCTATATAGATACAAGTATTTGGAGCAATGTACAAAATAAGTAGTCATATACAGATGGACTACCTCCACTCCTTTCTTCCAGAACCATTTACGAGTGATGTGAGACAAGAACTGTTTGCAACATAGTGCTCAGAAATAACCTGGAAATGTCATATCTAACGAATTTAGGATAACCTGACAAGCCTCTTAGCACCTCCTTCCATTCAAAACAGTTATTGAAATAATGATTTTAAAGCAATGCAGTATGATATAAATTTAATCAGCTACATTTGGATGAAATTTTCAAATATTGCCTGCTCACACTTCAAATAAGCTGGAAGATGACTTACAGCCCCTTCTCTAGGGTAGTTGTTCTTGTCAGAAAAAGGGAAGGCTTATTTTATCTAATTTTAATCATCTAAAGATGATGGCATCTCAGACTAATCTGGCTTGAAATTTAACTAAGTACTTAACATATCTTAGTCTATCACTAGCATCTAATAATCCATATCCTCCAGGTAGGATTCACTCATTTTAACCACCCAGGTATATATTAACTATATTGCCTACATTAGACAAGCTCTTTCCATAGTAAATGAAAGCAGACAAGTGTCTCCAAAGGAGCAATTCATCCCACCTGTCTGAGGCATCTGTTTTTATGGTGGAATGAATTGCCCTCCAGAGGTGCCCACCATATTTTAATTAGAGCTTGAAACAGATAAATAGTACGTAAGAGCTTTAGACATCCTTTAATCAGATGGTTATGAAGCTTTTCCAGTTTCTTGATGCAATGCAATATAGCAAAATATGAAAGCAGATATGGCTTATGGTGCAGTTCTTTCTAGAATGGGGTGATGGAGCTATGCTTTTGATTTATGCTGTTATGTGACCATTTACTTTGATTACAGGTGAGCACTGAATGCAATTTACCTTTGGCTATAGCTCTGTTCTGTTGTAGAAGCAAGTAAAATCAAAATGTATTAATTCTCTTCAGTCCTTAAACCCTTAGTCATTTTCACCGAAGGCATTCCAGGAAGCCCTACCAACCTCATTCCTGGACCTCCACAATAGAAAATGTTGTATTCCAAAGTTCAAGAATCTTGCTAACCAGCTACTGTCATTTTATTTTCCATACCAGTTCACCTTTAGGTGAAGCTATATCCCAGTGTAGTCCTCAGATGTTAATTATTAGAAAGCTCCCAGCTGCAGCTCATTTATTAATTTTCCATTGCACTTAAAGCATTTTTTTTTTTTAATATATTGGAACTGCTTTTGTCTGCTGCTTTAAGTTGTTGGGTTGGCTGATCCCTTAACTTGTCCCAGTTTTAGGAAGTTCTACAACAAGTTTTCTTTGCTTCTGAAATTTATAATTTTGTTTTTGCTAGATCTTTTTTACTCATAGATTTCCAGAATTTTACTTCTGATATATTCTGAGAAAAACAGAAAACTAGGACTTAATTTATTCCTGTCTGAACCTCAGTTAACATGTTTGTGCTGAGGCTGTAGGCCATACAGCCCTATGCAATTTTTAGACATAGTTGAAGATAAGGTGAACCCTCTCATGGGGATATTAAAGAACAGCCCAGTAATAGCTCTTAAAAATTAAAGACCTTCTGAATTATTTTTTTTTTTTTACTTAGCAACAGCTCTGTATAAAAATGGTGATGAAGCTACTAAGGCTATTTGGCTTTGCAGAAGTGCAATGAGGGAAAGTTCAGGTTTAAGAAGTTTGCCTTATTTGGATAAAATGAACTGAAGTGTGTTGATAAATGCAAGTTATGAAGCATGCTGATAAGTATAAGTTAGTTTACCAGCAGAAGGGCTCTATTTACCATTTAAAAATTTTGCTTGATGTCTAGTAAGGAAAAGAAAGCCATATCTTTATTAAGTTAGAATGTCTTGGATGCTTAGTAATTTGTTTTTGAAAGCACACAAGTTCAAAGTTGTTATATTAGTAACTTAGCTACGGCAATTTGGTAATAGAAGCTAATATAAATTCAGTTTAAATGAGTATAGCTAGTAGTAGGTAATCTAATGTTTTAGAAATGCTTTGGAAATGAATATGTTGGGTAGGTTAGGATGGCTAGAAGTTATGAAGATAAAAGAAACAAATTTCTTTGAAGATTTACCTGTAACTTTTTATGAACATGAAGCTGTGCTTTCTGTCAGGTCATTTTAGAGGTAAAAAAGTACCTAGGCTGGAGCTTTGATTCTAGTAGTTAAATCAATTTAACCTTGATTCTTGATTTCTGCTGAATTAAACCTATAACTTCCTTTAATTGTCCTAAAGTGACTAGCCTAGAATGAATGAAGCAAAAGAAAGAAGTGTTGACTGAGCCCTATCTAGCAAAAATATGAACTGAGAGACAAAATTTTAGAGCTTTAAACATCGGTTCTGGGAAGAGATGGATCAGCCATTACTACACTTTGGAAAGATAGGACACAGGGAGCCTCATAAGAAAACCAAATTTATACTCTTTACTTTCTTATTTGACTTCCTTTCTGCTATACTAGTAGCACTTAAGGCAATCTGAACTGTGGAATGTGGGAGTATATCCCAAGGTCCAAGCTGCATTCCAGCTTCATGTCCAGTACCTAAAGGGGGCCTACAGGAAAGATGGGGAGGGACTCTTTGTCAGGGAGTGTAGTGATAGGACAAGGGGTAACGGTTTTAAACTGAAAGAGAGGAGATTTGGATTAAATATTGGGAAGAAATTCTTTACTGTGAGGGCAGTGAGACACTGGAACTGGTTGTCCAGGGAAGTTGTGGATGCCCCATCCCTGGAAGTGTTTAAGGCCAGGCTGGATGGGGCTTTGAGCAGCCTCATGCAAGCCCCATGGCAGGGGCTTGGAACTAGGTGATCTTTAAGGTCCCTTCCAACACAAACCATTCTATGATTCTATGGAGACCAAGCTTTCATCACTCTCCCTTTTCCCCTCTTGTTTGTTTCTGAAACAGGAAGTGACTGATTTGTGTATCAACCATACAGTTAGTGCGTATGGATACTGACATGCAAGAAATTTTTTAGAAACCATGAAAACATGCCTTGCAACATAATTTATCAGGAGATAATGAGAAACAAGGACACTCAACAAGAAACAATGATTAAGAAGAGACAGAGAAATGGATTAACAAAAAGTTAAGAATATTAGCAAATTGAAGAGAGATCAGACAGTCAGTCTGATAAAATTAACCAAAGGAGTGAGTTGCAAACTAGAATAGCTCAACTGCTTTGGGCAAAATCTAAGGCAATTTTGTTAAAAAAAAAAATCCTTTGGGATCCTTTCATCACCACAAGACTTTCTTAGGACCGATAACTTGATACTGTGCTTCATCTGACTATTTGGTTTACTTATACAGAGGAAATATAGGTATTTTTGGGTTTTTCCAACTCTGCTTTCTGCTCTGCAGATTGCAGTTCATCCTGTAAGAGTCAACATTTGTTTAATCAGCCGCTACGTTGAAACACTTCAGAATCCAAATTTTTCCGAACTAATTTTAGGCAAATCACCGAAGATCCAGCATCAGGAATGTAATTGCCTTTGATTTTCAACAGTCAGTGGGTGACTCAGATGATGGGTGGGCTAGTTTGCCATCTGGAGGTGCTGTTGAGACTACATGAAGACATGCATGAGTCTTCTATCTCTTCTCCCATGTCTTTAAGTAGAGGCTATGATGACCTGAATACAAGCCTGGTGTTAGATAGGGTGAATCCGCAGACTGTTTCTGGTGTCATTCAGACTACAGGATTGTCAGGTTTCAACAGTAAAAAGATAAAATTTTAGTCTGATAAGTAAGGCCATCTTTCAATTAACATCACAACAAAAATCATCTTGCTGGAATATTTCCCATGAAAGAAGGTTTCTTCCTGTCTTTCCAATCAGAGTTTGAGCTGATGAGGAAATCTACATGATGAATCTATGTTCCAAAACAATTATACACCTGGGGAATTCTTGCTGAAACACATGATAATTGTTGCAACTGGATACAGCTTCACACACCTTATATAGACTGGATTCAGCTACATCACTAAAGAGTCCTATGATCTGGACTCTGTAGTCCCATATAGAAGTGTAAAGACTAGATTCTCCCCAGCACTATTTTTTGTACCTAATGCTCCATCTGGAGGGAGGGGATGAGTTCATCTAACCATGTCCCCTCTGTAAGAAACATGAGAGGAAACAGCAAAATCATAAAACAATGAACGTGCTTGGCTCCACATAGTACCCTGTACACTGATCATAACATATTCCTCAGGATTTTGTCATTGTTTCAGCTTTAATCTTAATTTAGATGTTTTAAATGATAGCCTGAGATGCTACTGGCTCAAGATCTGACTGCAGACCAGACCTCTCATTGCAAAAGTACTGAAAGAAATGACAGCCTTTGCTAGGAAGGAAATTATCCAGCTCTGGTCTCATGGCAGAAACACAACACCGAAACATAACTGATAAGTGTCATTTGAGAAGCCCAGGGGAATTCAGGATGCCTCTGATATCCTACACAGAGGACCAGCAGGTTATGACACAAGTCCTGTGAAAGGCCTGCACTTTTCTTCAGTGGCAGCTCGAGGTAGGGAGGTGCCCTTGATGCCTTTGTTTAGTCCACTGAATCGGGCCCATGTTGACTGTTGAAATGAATACACGTTCAGGATGGATCTCAAATTAGTGGGCTGACGCGGCAGATTTCTGTCATAAGCGGAAGTGGTTTCTTGAGATGCTTTCTGGACCCAGCAGATCATTCAGAATATGTCAGAGATGGGGAAGCAGAAGTCTGGCTGAGTGGCTGGCACTGGGCTAACACTACACTTCGAGTGATTGTCCCTGGAACTGTCATCCCAAAGATGATAACATAGTGTGAGATAAGAGGCCTTAATAATGTAACTGGACTTAAGAACTTGTAAACTCTGTGGGTTGCTCCATAGTTGAAAGAAAACCACAAGTTGCCTATGAAGTCCCAGAGCAGACTAATGGATTTTTCGTCAGTTAAAAACTGAAAGGTTAGTCTATTTGGATACTAACGATCTCGTGACAGGCCTCTGTGGGGAATCCCTTTGTCTAGTCCCATGCAAATTTAACACAGATTTTCTGAGAGTCTGCCTGAGGCTGTCTGAAACTAGTCATCTCAGCACTGCTCAGCGGTAGGATTTAGCAGCCTGAACACAGTTTACTCAATATCTTCATTCCACTTAGCAGGCTGAAAAGGTCAATCTGATCATTTCACCACAGTTCTAATTGTGCAACAGCTGTCCAGGAATGCAAAGAAGAAAGGGAACCACTGACTTCTCACTTCACATCCCCACAAAACCCCGGGCTGAGTTTGGTCACGTGGATGCCTGTCCCGTTTCTACTTTGCCTGCTGAGTCAGGGCGCTCAGTGAATCACGCATCTTGCAACTGCTGGAAGCCAACTGCTCCTGGCTTGGCTATCATCTGCATTGTTCTCTAACCCAGATAAACACCATGAAGCTCAGCTCAGGGGTAAAGTTCAAATAATGCCACTGGACTTTTCAATTCTATTCATATCTTAAGGGAGATCCTGCTGAAAGGCTTGAAAAGTACATAACTAGCATCTTGATAAAAGAAATTACTGTATTTACATCCTCATTCCTTCTTCGACTGACCTTGGCGGTTTCAGGAATTAATATGGAGGGACATCTGAAACAAAGTCTTAGAAAACCTTTGAAATTCTGTCCCATCCACAGCTGTATATAGCTTTCCAAATGAGTTTGTCTTATAGACAGTCACTTCGGAAACAGGGAAGAATGGATGTTATCCCAGAAGGTTAATGGAGAAGGGCACCTGATCTATTTATGAGTCAGAGGTGGCTCCCATGGGAGAATATTTGCTGAAGGAGTGTTTAGCCATTAAATGGGAAGAAATTTGGTAAAACATTTCTTACTGAAGAAGATGAAAGCTCCCATCCAAAACAACCTCTCCCTTTCCTGAACTGACAAAATGCAATTAGGACAATAATGACTAGGTGGTATCAGGGCTGCTACTGGAAGCATATCAAGTATTGGATATACAATTGTACGTTCAGTTAGAGACAGCTGTCAGACTATGTGGGCATTTCAAACAAGAGGGCAAGGAATGGTTTGGGCTCGACATGTAACATTAAGAGCAGAGAGACTATAGGAAGCTACTAAAACTACTGTTGTGCAATGCACTTATTCTATGAGCCCCACTTGGCAGGCAGAATGAACACCAGATAGCTAGAAGCGAGCTGGGACCAAATAGCTATTTCTTCATAAGAATGTAAATAGGAAACAACAGGGCAGTTGATGTCAATGTTTGTGAAAGCAATCACTTCTTGAGTCTAGTCTCTGTGGTTCTGTCTTGGACTCAGCTCTATTCAGCTCTTATCAGAAGAAATATCCTAAGCTTGGATATTTAATCTAGAGGATATGTGTCGATTACAGGTTGAAACTTGGCTCTTCTTTCTGTAGTGAGGAGTCAAATGTTGACTCTGTACTTCTGATTTGATCTAAACTCCAGAAATCAAATAACTTCTCAAGGACTTTTCAAAGTCAATATTTTGTAATAAATTTTAAAACAAAGCCTGCGTGTGATTAAAAAGGACAATAAAAATGTCCTACATGTACACGCTAAGAAGAATTCCTTAAAGGACATTTCCCTTGTTCATTGGGAGATAAACTTCTTTAGGACAAGTTTCTCAGGGTGGTAGGTTCTTTGGAGTTTGTCCCTTTCCTGTTTCCCTTTGGGATTCATTACCTCACTGCTGCTGAGCATATCTTACTCATGACTGGATTCCCTGGTAATACCTCCCAAAAAGACAAAAAAGCAACCACTGTCTTTCTTTTTTTTTGAGGGACAGTTCATATTTTTAAAATTTCTCTGTAGCTTTGTTCCCTAAAAGAACTGTCAGGTAGATTTCATGTTCTGTTATTCCTCTTACATTTTTCTCCTGTGAAAGTGACGTCCCTTAACCATAGCAAAACCTCAGATTTTGCTCTTAAAAGAAGACTGAGAAGAGGTTGTTATGCTGAAGACTATATTAGATTTAAAGCTAGTGATAATGACAGAATAAATGTCATGGGGTAGTTCGGTGTAGTTCACATTGACTCATTATTCGGTTGCTTTTCAGAATAAATGTAATTGTAATTTTATGTTACCCTGACAGTAAAAGCAAAAATAGAATATTTTAAAGGTGGAGTGAATCTAAGTATAATTTTAATTCACTGTGTTTGTGAGAGAAGAATGCTTTTATCTTACACACATCTGTCAGTTGGCTTTCCTGCTACAGATTTTAAGAAAGTATTTGCCTTGGAAAGACCAGACAAATTCAGCCACCATCTGGAAACAGGTTGTGAGGAAGCACCTTCTCCATCAAAAAAAACCCCCCAAACTAGGAAACAGGAGATCAACTGGACCCAAAACCCACATCAAGCAGAACTCTCATTTAAATCAAAAAGAAAGGCAAGTGAAAATTGTGCATGAGAAAGGACTGCAGGATGAGATGTAGAGATGTTTGTCCAGCATAGTGGGTTTTAACCTGTGATACCTAGACTTCCAGGGACTGTAAGTTCCTTATAAAGGAAAAAAAAGGCACCCAGGCATTTAAGAAAAGTAGGTTGATTATTTGTCAGTGAGCTTAAATTGTTCTATATGCCCCTGAAAAATGGCTATGCTTACAAAAGTAGAAAAGGTTGAAAATGACATCTCTAGCTTATCCTTGTGGGAACATTTGAACTGATGCTGTCTTTGGTGTAGCTGTATTCAGTTACAAGGTCACCCTTTGACTGTGGAGCCCTTTTATGAACCAGAATACTCGGAGTTTATTCCAGGTAGGACTGCCGTTTTCAAAATAAAAAGGACAAGGATTAAAGGAAAATCTTAGAAATTTCTAAATTTCACTCTTAACCAAATATTTTTTGAAGCTTTATAAGATTTTGAAAACCTTGAGAAAACATAAGCACTAACTTGTCTGTGCTTTTGTACATCTGTGCCAAAATAAAAGAGGGCCACAGGGTGATCTTGAGCACGATACTTAAATGTTAGCTCAGTCCCTGCCTCTGTGTTGGATTACCTCCATCCAAGACAAATCTGTTCATCCAGGCGCCAGCATTAAGCAGTGCAGATTCGAGGTGGTTAATGCCATTTGGCCTTGGCTTCCTGGACTTTTATGTGGGTTAACAGCATGGGCTGAGTTATTGTTTAAATATATTTATTTAAATGCTGTTAAGAGTGGTGTTAAATGCTCTTCTGTTAGTGACCAGGCCAAATACATTATATATTTTTGTGGCTTCTTTTATGGT
Source organism: Rhinoptilus africanus (assembly GCA_013400135.1). Taxonomy (NCBI): domain Eukaryota; kingdom Metazoa; phylum Chordata; class Aves; order Charadriiformes; family Glareolidae; genus Rhinoptilus; species Rhinoptilus africanus. The sequence continues at coordinate 249,621 of VXBO01007036.1, forward strand.
TTCCATTATCTTATCATCTTATCCACTTGCAGCAAAATGTATTTAGCAGACTGAAAGCTTACAGAGCAGCGCAGAGTGCCTGAGAAAGCTTTTAGTTGAAAGTAAGCACCAACAGTCTCTTCCTTAGAGAACTCAGCTGGGCTCACTCTTTTCTTTCATAGAATAACCTAATGGTTAGCACAGTTGCCAAGGAAATGAGAGACTTATATCCTATTACTTCCTCTAGCTGAAAGGGCTGTAAACCAAAACTTCCCGGGAGAGTATATCAAAAGAACGGATATGGGGATGGTCTTCAAAATTACAGAGAAAAAGCTTCCTCTTTCTTAAAAGCCGCATAGAAATAGCAGAAGGATATTTAATTTTGAAGCCTAGGGTGTAAGTCACCCACTTGTATGGCAGAATACCACAGTCCAAGTCACAGGATAGTTTCTGTATTTTCTTTAATGAGGGTTTCACTGATGCTTTATGTCTTTTTTTTTTTAATAGAACTGGCAGTTTGTGGATACTTTTTCCCCAAATTATTCCTAGAAGATATTAAACCTACAGAAGCAGTTTAGCTAACTAAAAATGTGTTCTTTGAGTTTTGGACATATTGGCTAAGCTTCTAAATCCTATGATGTATCATTTCCCTTGCTGTGATAGTCTCTAGATTTCTCTCAGTCTCATGTCTTGGGTGGAAAATTAGGAGAATTTTGATGGATCTAATCCCTATGGGAAGTAAACTCACAGTCCCAGAGATCCAAAAGATCTGGACTTCCTACACATAAAATTCACTATTACGGTCAAGAGCTACATAATATCACATAATATCACAACCTTTTCAACATTTGTATTCAGTTTGAAGCTGTAGACTGTGTTCAGAACTCAGTAATTTGGGTCCAAAATAGCTAAGAGATTGGGATTATCAGTGAGTAATACCTGTCCTATACTATTTGTCAATAGTTATGAAGAAAATTATTGTCTGATAAATAGAAAAGACAACACTGACAATGCTACGATGTCAACAGTTAACAGGAGCATGTTTTCAGGGTGTTTTTGCAATGCATATAATCATGTACAATGGGAGCGGAGTGTTTGTTCAAACAGTGCTTAATTACAGTGCAATTTTATTCACACACGTTATATGGCCTAGATTCCAAAGAGTTTTAATTAAACAGAACATCTAAAGATTTCAGTGAGTGTTTTTTTCAGAAAATTTCATGAAGGAATGCTGCTTTTGGGAAGGGTTTTTGCTTTCCATAGTTCCAAGAGCACAAAATGCAGACTTTTTCTCAGGTAAAATGGCAGGTCTTTGCCCTTTTGGAACTGGAGGATGGTAGTGGAATGAAGAAAATGTCTGTCTTTGCTAAAATAACATTCTTCTCATTCCCATTCAGTACAAAAGAACACAGAAATTCCTAAAGAATAGGTTCTTCAGTAAATTCATTGTCCGGGTGATATTTTTCCTCCATCTGTGTTAAAGGAGAAACTAAATACATGAAGAGAGAAAGAAGAAGTTATCACTCGTAGTATTCAGATATTTAAATAATGCACAAGATTTCAGTGAATTTTAGCATCCTGGCAAGTTTCAAAATTCTGCTATTCTCTTATTAATATAATGAGGAACAAGGAAAGATGTAGCATTGGGTGCTATACTTCTTAGGGGACCCATTTGAAGTAATTTTTCATCTGTAACAAACCACTGCATGTATTTCCTCTCCTCACAGAAACTGTTAAGCTCAGAGCGAGCATTGCTATGGTGATAATGTATTGACTTTTTTCCACAGAGAACAAAAAACTGGAATCCCTCCTATGTCTGAAAAAGATGCGTTTTTTATTGCTTACCTGTGACCAGTGCCTTCAGTCCCTGCCAGGAAAGGTTTCCAGTAATAGTAATAGTAATACTTTTGTTTTCAGTATAGCAAAAGTTACATTACAAGCCAAGAAAATTGTATTGCTAACTATTCTAGGTATTAATGCCAAGCATAGCTGTGAATAATGAAGCAGTACAAAATATCATTTAATTTTCCAGGTTCCACTGTGAGTCATTGTTTAGAAATAAGAAAACACAGAGAATAAATCAGTTTACTGATAAAGATAGTTCATCTGGAGCTCAGGAGAAAATAATCTTTAAAAAAGACCAATGTAGCAGGACAGAGGCATCCATCATGTAAGTGTGAACTCAGCCGTTCTCCACTTCCCTCGTCAGGCATATTTCTGTGTCGTATCAAAGTAATGAAACAACTCCATGACACAGAGAGGACTAATGTGTGTGTGTATGCCACAAATTTACTGGCAGCTGCACGGAAACCGTGTGACGCTTTGGTGTTGTACAGGAGAGGGGATGTGTAAGTTGTCAGCTCTGTGGCTATAGAGATGTTTCTGCTCCCAAGCCTTCCCACTGTAAACATATGGCTGAGAAATGGTTTAGTATAAATGAAGAACACACTGCAAAAAAACCCAACCCAGCTATGTTTTTGAAAGCTTATTAATTGATTGAAGTTGCCTCAGAAACTGATCTACCTGTAGTTTAGAGATTCCAGTTTTATGCTCTGGATACATGAAAGGATTTTCCAATTTGCTGTTGAATAGTAAGAGGAAATAACTGTTCCCAGTTCTAATTTTTGATGTTATCAAAGACAAGTACAACAGTGTATATTGAAGAGACTATTTAGATTTAAAGTTTGAGATTTTTCAAGGCATTTTAACTGTTCAGACTATTTTGAACATTTTAGATGGGCTTTTATATGATTATGGAGGGTATAGACCCAGGATATTCCAAATATGCAGACAGTCCTTCTGATGGCAGCTCTTTATCTCACTTTCTGTTGTGGTTTGGGCCAGACTGACTACTGAGACGAATGATAGATGATCTCCCCAACCTCTGTCTCCAAGGGGAGGAGGGAGAGAGAGAAAGAGACTTATGAGTTTAGAAGAAACTAAAACACTTAAATATTATCAAAATAATAAAAAGGAAAAATAATGAAATATTATATACAATATATAACAAATTGACTCGAGCACCCAGAATGATGATCATGTCACCGGCAGGCACTGGGACAGTCCTAGACTGGACTCAGTGATGGACGGGAACTGTATTCCAGATCTGGACTCAGGAATGCCCGGCTCGGGATCAAAGGCAGACAAACAGACAAGAGTCCTCCTCAGATGCTGGCTACTGAAGAAAGAGGCTGAGCCCTTTGATCCCTCAACTTTTATACTGAGCGGGGCGCAGGTGGGTTGGAGTACCCTGTTGGCCAGGTCTGGGTCACCTGTCCTGTCCACTCCTCCCCACACGTGTGACCCTGCTACGCTCTTCTGCTTCTGACCCTCCAATGGGGCAAATAACAAAGTGAGCCGGCCCTGGTTGTTACAGCAATAAGTATAAGCAGGAGCCTCTCTGCAGACCATTCCTTGGCATAAAGTATAAAAATAGGTCTTATTACTCTGAGAGCAAAGGGTGTCTCCAAAATATGCTGTTAATTTCAGAGAGTTTCAGAGAGTTCAGTTAGTTAGAAGAGGCTTAACTGCAAAGTAAAATGACTGAACAGAGAATTGGTTCTGTTTTACCTCAAACCAGGACACCTGCAAATGTGAGACTAGAAAAAAGTGTAGATCTCATATGAGTCTACTGCAATATCATACAAAATAAGATACAGATTATTTCTTATACGACTGCTTTAGAAACTGTATGAGAGTAGAAGGTTGGAGGAATGTACACGGGAGAGTTTGCTTCTACATCGTAAATAAAGAGATTTTCTAAGGATCATTTTATTGAATATGAAAGTCTGCTTGAATTTCATTTTCATTTGCAACCAGTAGTACATTTACAAATTCATTATTTAAAAATTAACATGGAATTATTAATACCTGATATTAGTATGAAACTCATTACAATACAATGTAGGTCATACGAAAAATGTGTCAAAACACTGAAATTTCTGTATAAATGCTTGTGAAACAATTTCTAACTAATAAACACAGTCAAAACCTATTTCCCCAAATTTAACTTTTGAGGCATGTAAGGAGAGAAGAATTAAATGAAAAAGCACTTATCAGTAGCCATAATCAGGGAAGAATCATTAATATTAGAAAGTATAAGATAAATAAAACTTTATTTGTCAGTATAAGTTTGATTTTAGTGTAAACATTTTAAAATGCATTGTCGTACCAATCTACAAGAAAGGGCCAAGAGAAGACCCAGGAAACTACAGGCCCATTAGTCTTCCTTCAGTACCTGGGAAAATAAGGGAATTAGTCCTAGCAAATATTACCATCCCAATGAAGCAGGTGATCGGGAAAAGCCAGCACAGATTTACCAAAAGTGGATCATGCCAGACAAACCCAATCACTTTCTACAGGAAAATAACATCTGTTGACATGGGGAGAGCAGTGGAGAGTGTTTACTAGGACTTCAGGAAAACGTTTGACACTTTCCCACAGCCTTCTCCGAGACGAACTGGTAAGATACAGATTCAATGGTCTGTAAGATGGGTGGGAAACTGGCTTACAGGTTGCTCTCAGAAGGTGGTGATCATAGACTTTTACTCATTTTGGCAACCTGTCACAAGTGGGGTCCTCTAGGGATCAATAGTGGGCCCCACGCTGTTCCACATCGTCATAAATGGTCTGGATGGTGAGACTGAAAGCACCCTTACCAAGTATGCTGGTGACACCAAAACTGGGTGGGTTTGGGTGGGAAATGTAGGAAGGGAGAACCATCTGACAAAGAGACCTGGACAAGCCGGGAGGGTGGGCTAGCAAGGTCTGTATGAAGTTTAACAAAAACAAGTGCAAAGTCCTGCACCTGGGACAACATAAGCAAAGCGCCCAGTACAGGGTAGGATCTCTGTGGCAAGGGGGCAGCTCTGCTGAAAGGGTCCTGGAAGTCCTGGTGGACGACAAAGGTAAATCGGGTCCTGAGCTGCACTAACAAGGACATAACGAGCAGAGGTAGAGATGTGATCATGCCGCTGTACTCAGTATGTGTTAGGCCACACCAGGAGTACTGTGTCCAGGTCTGGTCCCCACAATTCAAGAAAGATGCAGTCAGATGGGAGAGGGTCCAAAAGAAGGCCACAAAGGTGATCAAAGAGCTGGATAACCTGACCTGTGAGGAAAGACTGAAGGAGTTAGGTCTTGTCACCCTGGAGAAGAGGAGGCTCGGGGGGACCTCATCATGGTGTTTCAGTACCTAAAAGGTGGCTACAAAGATGAAAGAGACTTTCTTTTAATAAGAAGCCACATGGAGAAGACAAGGGGCAATGGGTACAAGCTGCACCAACCAAGGTTTCACCTTGATATAGGAAAGAAATGTTTTACAGTGAGAACAATCATTCACTGGAACAACCTCCTCAGGGACGCTGTAAAGTCCCCGTCACTGAAGGTTTTCAAGATGCAATTGGACAGGGTGCTAGAAAAGGTAATTTCATTTAGGGTCCCTTTCCCATGAAACATTGGACCAGATGATCTTTTGAGGTCCCTTCCTGAAGATTATAACAGCCTGCTTGGTTAGTTGTCTTGTAAAAAGACCACGTCAAATAATTTATTGGATATGTTGCCATTGATAGTATATTCCTGGGAGAATTTGAAAGGCTGTTTTAACTAGAGGGTCAGATGAACATCTGAAGTAGGCACCTGCTGAGTGATAGGGTAGGATTAAATATTCCTTCTAACGGAACATATACAAGTTTGTGTTGGATGTCCATGGGCAAGTATCAGCAGCGGGGGGATCACAGGCATGGCCTCTGTGGGATGAGGCCCTGTGCCAGACACGGCTGGTTCCAGCCAGCTCCAACAGATCCACCACAGGGCACAGCTGAGCCCATCAGCCACGATTGCGGTGCCTCCGGAAAAACGTGTTTAAGAAAGTGCAAAAAACCCACAAGACAGAGTAGAGAAGGGAACAAAAAGAGGGAGAAAAAACAGAGGGAACACCAAGGTCAGAGGATGGGAGGAGGTGCTCCAAGTGCTGGAGCAAAGATTCCCCTTCAGCCATGGAGGGGACTGTGGTGAAGCACATGGATATTCCTGAGGGACTGCGGCCTATGGAGAGCCCGCACTGGATCAGGGGAAATGTGTGATAGAGAAGGAGGAGCAGCGAGAAACCACCATGGACTGGTTATCCCACCACACACCCTGTCCTGCTCAGGGTGGGGAAGGGAGAGGTGTTGGGAGTGAAATTGGGCCTGAGGAGGGGAGGAGAGGAGGGCTTAGCTTTAATGTTTGTCTTTGTTTCTTACTACCTGAATCTTTTTTAATTGCCAATAAATCAAGTCATTTTACACAGGTCAAGTCTGGTTTACCCATGACAGTAACTGGTAAGTGATCTCCATGTCTCTATCTACCAAGATGATGAGGGGACTGGAACACCTCTCTTATGAAGAAAGGCTGAGGGAACTGGGTCTCTTTAGCCTGGAAAAGAGACATCTGAGGGGGGACCTTATCAATGCTTGTAAATACTTAAAGGGTGGGTGTCAGGAGGATGGGGCCAGGCTCTTCTCAGTGGTGCCCAGTGACAGGACAAGAGGGAATGGGCACAAACTGGAGTATAGGAAGTTCCACCTAAACATGAGGAGGAACTTCTTTACCTTGAGGGTGGCAGAGCACTGGAACAGGCTGCCCAGGGAGGTGGTGGAGTCTCCGTCTCTGGAGACATTCAAAACCCGCCTGGACGCGTTCCTGTGTAACCTGCTCTAAGGTGGCCCTGCTCTGGCAGGGGGGTTGGACTAGATGATCTCCAGAGGTCCCTTCCAGCCCTATGATTCTGTGATTTTATGATCTCAACCCCCAAGTCCTCATGTCCCACTGAGGAGGGGGAGTGAGTGAGCAGCTGGGAGCGTGTGTGGCCCTTAGCCAAGGTTAACCCACCAAAAAGTTTCAAATCAAAAGGAATTCTTTTTAAATGCATATTTCAGCAATCATTACGATGGTCAATGTTAATTGTGTTCTGTGTTTTATTGTCCAAGAATCGTTATTATTAATTACTTGGTATGGGTTTGGTTTGTGTTGAGCATTTAAATTTTCTATTTCATAAATGGAGAGACTTCGGAGTTCAGAGTTATTGTTCAACATTAGATGCAAAATTAACTAAAAAAACCTGCTAAAAATACTTTTGTGGCCTAATTTGGGGAAAAAAATAGAATATTTTCACATTTTATGGTAGAGCAGACCTATAAAATGATTCTAACATTACAACTGATTTTTTTTTTTAGCTCATTGTAGAAATTCTGCATCACAAAATTCTCAGTCCAGGGCACTGAATATTGTCATTCTCATCATGATGGATGCTATAAATCATCAGATCTCACTGAACTCAGTATCTTAGAAACCTGAATCTCTCCTGAGAGAAAGGCATTGCTTGGTAATCTGAGTCCTATATTATGAATCAGAAATATCTTTGTTTTGACTTACCAGACTTCAGTGTGGTCTCCAATTAGCTAGTGTGGGAGCTATCATGAACCAAAACTTCAGCATTTGTCAAGAAGGCAATGTTGCTTTTCATTTTAGAGTGTACTGGTATGCAATAGTAGGAACGCCATGTCCTGTTTTGGTCACAATGTTTTTCTAAAGCTTTAGATGAGCTGGAAAGAATGCAGAGGAAATCAAAAGAATGATAATAGGGTTAGAAACGCTTATCCATGAAGAAAGGTTGAGGAGTTTACTGATACCACCGTGAGGCTGCTCTGTTATCTTTGAACACTCATGGTTATTGAAGGAGGTCCCTGATGACTGGGAAAAAGCAGATGTTATATACGTTTCAAAAAGTTCAGGAGGACTGATACAGGGAACCGTAGGTCAGTTAGCCTCCCTTCAGTCTCTCAGAAGATTAGGGAGAAAGACATCATGGTAGCCATTTGCAAGCACAGGAAGGACAAGAATATGTTTGGGACCAGACAGCATGGATTTACCAAGGCCAAGAATGGTTGACTGATTGCCTTCTAGGATATTACTGGCTCTTTGGATTGGATGGAGGGAGTGGTATATGTTATTTGCCTTGAATTAAGCAAGGCCTTTGACATAGTCTCCCGTAACAAGTGTGTAGCCTAGATACAAACTAGATGGACTACAAACTGGATGAAAAACTGACCATAACAACAGACTTAATGGGTGGTGGTCAACAGACAGAAGTCTAACTAGCAGTGACATTCTTCAGAGGCTGGTATTGGGACTGATTCTACTTAGTGCTTTCATCAATGACCTGGATCATGAAACCTTTAACAGTGCAAGTTTGTGAATGACACCAAAATGGCAGGGGGCAGGGAGGGCAGGGAGGGAAGAGAGCAACACTAATCAGTGCACTGGAGGGAAAGACTTGCCATTTGGAACAACCTTGATATCCTTTAGAAATGGACTGACAGGAACCTCATGGAATTTAACAAAGACAAATTTGAAGTCCTATATCTGAGATAGAACAACCGCATGCAGCAATACAAGCTGCTGAGATAATAGCATTGCAGAAAAGGACCTTGGGGTGCTGGTGCACAACAAATTGTATGCAAATCACCAGTGTGCCCTGATGGTCATGAAGACCAATCTCATACCAAGGTACATTAATAAACGTGTAGCCAGCAAGCCAAATAAAGTCCTTATTCCCCTTTACGTGACACTCTGAAGGCCACATCTGGTGTATTGTGTCCAGCTTTGTGCATCCCAGTCCTAAAGAAAGTTAGTCCAGCAAAGCATCATTAAGAAGACTGAGTGGCTGGAGCATATTATGTATGAGGCTGAGTTACCTGGATTTGCTTGGTCTAGAGAAAAGAAAGCTAAAAGGGGATCAAATTGCTGTCTTCAGTGACCTAAAAGAGACTTACAGAGCCAGACTTTTGTAGGAGGTGCACTCACAGTAAAAGGACAAGAGGTACTGGTCACAAGTTGCAATAATGAAAATTGTAACTGAATGTAAGGAAGAAAATTTCAGGGTGAAAATTGTTAAACACTGGACAGATTGCCAAGAGAGGTAATGAAATTTCCATGTTTGGAAGTTTCCCTGAACAACCTGATCTAACACGGAAGTTCATTCTGCTTTTAACATGTCTAGAAGGACAAATTGGTCAAATAGTTTCTGATTTAAAAAATAAAATCTGATCTTCCCTAGGAGCACAAGAGAGATCTTTGAGGTTCTTTCCAGAGCTTCACTTCTATGAGTCTTTTAAGGCTATCTATAAAAAAATAAATTGTGTTTTGCAGCATCTAGCTGTTGGGTTCTTAGATAAATACTGCAATTTGTGCCTGTGAGTAGGTTGCCTGTGCTTTGTCTGGAGTTCCGGAGTATTCAGGCACCTAAGAAATGGAATTATAAAAACCAGTGTGTGGATGCACACTGTGAAATATATACGCAACATAAATGTGTACATGACAAGTTCATCAGTTTTTAAGTTTAGGGAATTTATCCACCTTTGTCTCCACTTCTGGTATGGACAGTTTCTCTTCACAGTTGGAACCTATTCCAGGAGCTGTACACCTGTGAGAGCACTGCAGAGGAAAGGTAAAAACTAGAAACTGAGGTGTTCTCTCTATATATTTTATTTTATTTTTAAAATCATCTGCTCAATTGTTAGTATACTTAGCACTTAGTATACTTAGTTAGAGATGATGTTGTGAGAATTAACACCAAGTCAGCATTTCTTAAATGCTTTGAAGATAAAAGGCAATAAAAAGCACTAATTATCGTTACTAATTAGCATCATACCAAACTTGACTCACTGACTGGTTTTTCAAGTCTTAAAAGGGTTGTCAGCAAGCTTCTGGAAAACTTGAAAACCTTTTTCTCACAAACAGAAAGCAGGAGCTGGAAAGCATTGGTGTAAAGCCAGGGAACAGCTCTAGGTTTATCTGACTCAAATTAGAGTAAATTCAGTGTCAGGTGAAACAGAGGCTAGCCTTCAATTTGGGCCATTCTCCAAGCCAAGAGGGTAACTGTTAAACAAACGTAGTGCGGCCAGACACATAACTTGTGCAATTCTATGAAATCAAAGATTCTCCATTCCAGGATCTCCACCTAGTGAGTCTGCTCAATAGCTACAATTGATTCCCTGGCTTCCATACTCTGCCTCTATCACTGTAGATGTATACACCTGCTGCGGATATTTTTCAGCTGAAAATGTTGAACCTGTTGTCATGCAACTCTGGTCTCATGGGTATGGCTCTCTCTTTTCCATCATATTTTTAAATGCAGATACATTAAATTTTAATGCAGATACATTTTTAATACAGCCTATCAGGGCTGTTGTCTGTGTGTAAACTAGATGTCTTAGATCTAATTATATTTTATCCAGAGCTAGATATAATAGATACCTATTTAGAGCTTGAGAGATATTTAGATGATGAAATCTAAATGTCCACCTCAGGATGAGATTAATAGCTTTCTAGAGTTCATTGACTGGACCAGTTATCTCTCTACTGAAGTAATAGAAGCCCTCCATTTTCTCATAGATGTAGGCCATGTACACTATAGAAACATAGACTTTGACAGGTTGAATCCCACCTCTGTATATTAGGCATGTTAAATGTCCCCATTGGCTTAATTGATTACAATTGCCCTGAGCAAGCCTAACACACATGAGCAGAATTACCTCCTTCTCAAAGTGCAATAGAAGGATTTTAATGAGACAGGGAGTTGTTAGGGATGCCTCTCTTTACGGTTATGGCAGTGTGCCATGNGAATTTAACAAAGACAAATTTGAAGTCCTATATCTGAGATAGAACAACCGCATGCAGCAATACAAGCTGCTGAGATAATAGCATTGCAGAAAAGGACCTTGGGGTGCTGGTGCACAACAAATTGTATGCAAATCACCAGTGTGCCCTGATGGTCATGAAGACCAATCTCATACCAAGGTACATTAATAAACGTGTAGCCAGCAAGCCAAATAAAGTCCTTATTCCCCTTTACGTGACACTCTGAAGGCCACATCTGGTGTATTGTGTCCAGCTTTGTGCATCCCAGTCCTAAAGAAAGTTAGTCCAGCAAAGCATCATTAAGAAGACTGAGTGGCTGGAGCATATTATGTATGAGGCTGAGTTACCTGGATTTGCTTGGTCTAGAGAAAAGAAAGCTAAAAGGGGATCAAATTGCTGTCTTCAGTGACCTAAAAGAGACTTACAGAGCCAGACTTTTGTAGGAGGTGCACTCACAGTAAAAGGACAAGAGGTACTGGTCACAAGTTGCAATAATGAAAATTGTAACTGAATGTAAGGAAGAAAATTTCAGGGTGAAAATTGTTAAACACTGGACAGATTGCCAAGAGAGGTAATGAAATTTCCATGTTTGGAAGTTTCCCTGAACAACCTGATCTAACACGGAAGTTCATTCTGCTTTTAACATGTCTAGAAGGACAAATTGGTCAAATAGTTTCTGATTTAAAAAATAAAATCTGATCTTCCCTAGGAGCACAAGAGAGATCTTTGAGGTTCTTTCCAGAGCTTCACTTCTATGAGTCTTTTAAGGCTATCTATAAAAAAATAAATTGTGTTTTGCAGCATCTAGCTGTTGGGTTCTTAGATAAATACTGCAATTTGTGCCTGTGAGTAGGTTGCCTGTGCTTTGTCTGGAGTTCCGGAGTATTCAGGCACCTAAGAAATGGAATTATAAAAACCAGTGTGTGGATGCACACTGTGAAATATATACGCAACATAAATGTGTACATGACAAGTTCATCAGTTTTTAAGTTTAGGGAATTTATCCACCTTTGTCTCCACTTCTGGTATGGACAGTTTCTCTTCACAGTTGGAACCTATTCCAGGAGCTGTACACCTGTGAGAGCACTGCAGAGGAAAGGTAAAAACTAGAAACTGAGGTGTTCTCTCTATATATTTTATTTTATTTTTAAAATCATCTGCTCAATTGTTAGTATACTTAGCACTTAGTATACTTAGTTAGAGATGATGTTGTGAGAATTAACACCAAGTCAGCATTTCTTAAATGCTTTGAAGATAAAAGGCAATAAAAAGCACTAATTATCGTTACTAATTAGCATCATACCAAACTTGACTCACTGACTGGTTTTTCAAGTCTTAAAAGGGTTGTCAGCAAGCTTCTGGAAAACTTGAAAACCTTTTTCTCACAAACAGAAAGCAGGAGCTGGAAAGCATTGGTGTAAAGCCAGGGAACAGCTCTAGGTTTATCTGACTCAAATTAGAGTAAATTCAGTGTCAGGTGAAACAGAGGCTAGCCTTCAATTTGAGCCATTCTCCAAGCCAAGAGGGTAACTGTTAAACAAACGTAGTGCGGCCAGACACATAACTTGTGCAATTCTATGAAATCAAAGATTCTCCATTCCAGGATCTCCACCTAGTGAGTCTGCTCAATAGCTACAATTGATTCCCTGGCTTCCATACTCTGCCTCTATCACTGTAGATGTATACACCTGCTGCGGATATTTTTCAGCTGAAAATGTTGAACCTGTTGTCATGCGACTCTGGTCTCATGGGTATGGCTCTCTCTTTTCCATCATATTTTTAAATGCAGATACATTAAATTTTAATGCAGATACATTTTTAATACAGCTTATCAGGGCTGTTGTCTGTGTGTAAACTAGATGTCTTAGATCTAATTATATTTTATCCAGAGCTAGATATAATAGATACCTATTTAGAGCTTGAGAGATATTTAGATGATGAAATCTAAATGTCCACCTCAGGATGAGATTAATAGCTTTCTAGAGTTCATTGACTGGACCAGTTATCTCTCTACTGAAGTAATAGAAGCCCTCCATTTTCTCATAGATGTAGGCCATGTACACTATAGAAACATAGACTTTGACAGGTTGAATCCCACCTCTGTATATTAGGCATGTTAAATGTCCCCATTGGCTTAATTGATTACAATTGCCCTGAGCAAGCCTAACACACATGAGCAGAATTACCTCCTTCTCAAAGTGCAATAGAAGGATTTTAATGAGACAGGGAGTTGCTAGTGATGCCTCTCTTTACGGTTATGGCAGAGTGTGCCATGTGATGTCACCAATTCACATGCTGGAGTAGATATTGAAGCATTTAGGAAAGAAATAGGTGGTTGGGTTGAATACCATCCTTTCCCTGAGAAGATCAAATTTATATCTTTATGGAGTCAGCCTAAACAGCGGATGGTCTGTTTTGAGAGCAGATGCTTTCCATCTCATTTCCCAAAGAGGTGCCAGATATTGCAGCAAGAACTTCAAAGCTTATTGCACCATAAAAAGGTAATTGAGTTTCTTCCTGGGAGAACCACATGGTTTTACAAGAAATGCCATTCCATTTTGTGAGGCACCTGATCCCATCATTTATCACTGGGCAGGTATTTTTATCAATTAGCTGTTCCCTGGTGTAAGATTTAATAGCCTGCCACTTTCACGGGCCTGTTTCAGAAGACAGGAATTGCCACACCTGCATTTTGTGCAGCGTCTGCACCTAGCTTTTACTGCCTGGGAGACTGAGCTTGTCACGGATGAAGGTGGAGGAGTGCTTAATTGCTGATCACAGTCAGGCTTGGGCCAAATTCCTTAGTGCTTTAAGACTGTTGCACTTCTAGGCACACATTTAAACTCAAAATATGTGAGGAACCTGCAGAGTTTAAACAGTTATGCAGAAACTGAGGGAAGATATTCACAATCTCAGTTTTGGATTTATATGTACAAATTTATATGTAAGTGCTTTTTAGGCCTCTGCCCAAGATGGTATTGTAACTACTAGAAATAATTCATGGCATCTATCTGCAGGCACAGTTTTAAATTAGAACTGTTTCTCATTCATAAGCTTGCACGTGCGCGTCCACGGTAAAGACATTCCTCAGACCTTTATTGATTTCTGGGATGACCAGATCTTACAGTAAGAGGAGGCAGACCTGCTAACTCCTGCAAGCTTCCAAGATTTAATGTACTTTCTATAATCTCTGAGAGTGTGAAAGGAGCAGCCTTAGCCTATTAATTTTCAGCGTCAACAGATACGATATAAATAAAATATATCAAAGATAAGATATAAATCAAAACATGCATTTCCTTAGACAAGTGGGTTTCCAGAAAGGAAAGTACTTTGGCACTGTTCCTGAAGGAGTAAATGGAAAAACAGGATTACTGTAATATGTGAAGCTCACAAAACAGCTTACAATATTAAGGCTCTATGGGCTTTGAAAGGAAAAGCTTTTACATGTAAAGGTCGTTGGCAATAAACAACTTAGCTGTTCCAAGTCAGGGGTCCTAGGTGCTTTTTGGCTTCTGCACCTATGAGCCGTGTACAAGAAAGCTAGGCTAGTGACCTGTACTGTGAAAGGAAAGAATTTGGAATTTCAGAATGGGAACCAGTGTATCTGACTTCATGGAGCATACTGCTGCAGAGTAACAGGCATTTAGAAATTACAATTCAGAAGTGTCTCTGAATTCTGCTTTTCTCTGAAGCTTTGGTGCCTTGCACAGGCTGCATAGAAAAGTCTTCTTATGATGGAACTGTACAGACTTGAATTCCATGTAAAAGACAATGTTTATGTCTTGTTTCTTCCTAACAATAAAGTAAAAGCTATGCCCTATTTAAAAAGAGGGGTGTGGGCTGAAGTATTTCACTCATTGTCTTTTAAGCCATGATATGAGATAATATCCAAGCTGAAACAGGAAAAAAATAAGTCAGATGGATTTATCTTCATAGTTTAGGCAGTGTCTTTTTATATGTGGTAAAACTGCATGGCTTTTGAAATGACCACCAAAATGAAAACCAAATGTCACAGTACCAATTTTGTGGTCACAGTCGCACAATTTCTATAATCTGTGCACTCATGTTCTTGCTTACGAGATGCTGATTTTTTTTGTTGTTTGCAATTTATGATACTTTTTTATTGTCGTTTTGAGGATACATGTAATATCTAAGAGGCTGAACAAAGAAGGAGGAGCAAGTATATACCATTTCATCTGAGTGCAGAAAACATTTGATTTATACAGCTTCTGACGGTCCAAGTGTTAATCCAGTGTCATTAAGACAAATTCCTGGTATGCTTTTCTGGGAGCTGTCTGGATCGGCAATCATATTCCAATTTGAGATGCTGTTGGAACTTGAGCAAGGGTAAAAAGTCTGTTGAGAAAGCTGAAATAATCTACTTACAAATATAAAACAAAATGCTGCAAGGAAGAGATGGATGGCAGGATCCTTCCATTGTCAGTGAGGCTGCAAAAGCTCATTATCAAATATACGTTACCATTTAGGGGGAAATATAATGATTTAAAGGATTGTTCACTGGTCGCTGATTTTGAAATAGAAAGTGCTGTGTACTACGAACGGTTGCAGTCATCAGAAATATCTTTCACTTTATCTGGAAGTGATAAAAAGGACTGACCTTACAGCAAAACAAAGCTTCTTTGGAGTCATATGAAAGTGAACTACTAAAGAGTTAAAAACCATCTATGTTATAAGGTAGAAACCAAGCTGGTTGTGATAAGAAAGCTAAGATGAATTTTAGTTGAAAAATGAGTGATGTATTTACCCTAATTAAAGGTATGTAAATGACTGAATGGGACACACTATGAAGGCCTTATAGTACATATAATGTACTGTCATAAAGATAAAATTATTATTTTTTGTAGTATATTACATTGATATTTTTCTGTTTTCTAATTACAAAATAAATCTCTTCACCAAGAAATACATAAAATGTGTTTTACTGCAAATACTCGTTCATATCATTATCCATCTCTCTATATATATCTGTCTACCACCAGATAGGAAGGTGAGTCATTCAGAAGCTAGTATCATCGCATCTGAGCAAAAGTTATAGGCCTGTGTGTCTTAAAGAATCATCATCAGATTTCACCACCTTAGCTGGTACTGCTGTCTCAGATTTCACGTTCACTGAGTCACTGATTCAAACCAAGAGCTCCTATTTCTGAAGAGTGACCTCACTGTCAGGATGTGAGGAGGATGGTGGCAAAAAAAGCATTTCTTTCAAAGCTGCGCTACTTGGCAGAAAATAATTCAAGGTTTATTATGCTGCTGAGAAATAAAGACAAGAGGGATTTTGAACCAAGCAGACTGGCTAGATCCTCGGAAGGCAGAGACTGGTATTCCACTTGCTGAATTGCTTATGAGTATTAAATAGGTATGGGCTAGTCCTTGGTGCTTTTGCATGTCTAACTGTCTTCTGAGATAGATGTTACTGCTTAGGAAGAAAGCATTATTTTATTCACTTTTTCAGACTAAAGACAGAGGTATGGAGCGACAGCCATGTTAGCAGCAGTGTGTTCTCCAAAGATTTCTTAAAGTGAACTAAGGTGGACTAGCTCAAGTAATCAAAAAACTACAATTCCAGTGTATTTTCGTAAACTGACAGGTGAAGGTTGTAACTTCTTACACCATTCAATTTTTTTTTTTTTTCTGCAGGTTTGCATCACGACAAAGAGTTAATACTAAAAAGTTATTCAAAATGTCTCTAATCCCTAATCCAGATATTGGCAAGTAATCTTCTTCTTCAGTTGTATGACCACCCTTGTATTAGGCAAAATATTTTTTTTTTGCTTGGAAATATTGCCTTCTTCAACTTTAATTCAATGTGATCGATCCATTCATTACAGCTATCTTGGCTGCCTTGGCAACACTGTTTACCAATATCGATATACTTTCCAGAATAGAAGTATTGGCAAGTTCTTTGTAAGTTCTTCATAGGTCACAAAGAGATACGTAATATAAATTGTAAAGCAAAAGAAAATACGGAAAATTTTCAATTCTGTACAATAAGAAACTTCACCTTCTTTATAAAATTGGTTTAATATCAGTACTAAATTCAGTGATACTAAATTTGGCTTTTGAACATTATCAAATTAGAACATTTTATGCAAGAAATGTTAGTATTTCAGCTTAAAAAAACCTCCAGGAAACAACAAAACTATTTCTCAGAATTCTTCCATTGGTCAGAACTGATGAAGGCTGCTGGTTTAGGATTCCTACATTTTAATTAAACCAAATGATGTAAAAATTAAAAGTGAATCAGTTGTAAATAAAACAGCTTGCTTAATTTTAGTGTTAACTCATTTAGTAGAATACTTTATATTCCGTCTTTTCCATCTTCCTGCAATTCTATTTAATTTCTCTTTTTCCCTTCTTGCTTTATTTTTTTTTCCTTTTATTTTGGGTCTCCATCACTGTTTCTGACTTGTCTCATTCCCCCATTCAGAGTCTATTTTTGACCATGTATGTCTTCCTGACAACCCGTCAACTCCAAGTGAGTTTATGGAGTACCTTTTAGTGTCATTTAAAATTTTGAATGCAAGACTGGTGCCCAGTTTTCTAAGTCCTGACTCCATTGTTACTCAATTCAGTTCCAAACTCCCAATGACCTTCATAGGTGTAAGATCAGTTCCTACAATTAAAACCACAAACAATAGCACAGGCGAGTTATGACACTGGGAAAGTACAGGATAAAACTTCTGGCTGAGAATAGCAATGAATGAGCGCGTTTGGCAACACTGGTAGGGAGAGGTGCAAGGAAAGAACCAAGCTCAAAACACAAGGTGAAGTACACTTTTCTCATTCTTTAAGTCAGTAGAAGGATATATTAAAAAAAAGAAAAGATGTTTAGTGCAACAAAGAGAATCAGAAGAAAGTGTGCCTGTGAGAACTACAGAACAGCAATTTCAATACAGAAAACAAATACTGTTCATCACTTTTTAAATGATTTTGTTACATTTTTATAATTCCTAGACATACTTATAGACTTGAATGTTTTATGTATTTAATATACAGCTATAAAATTAATTTTCAAGTTTGTGAAGATAGACAAAAATGTGACCTGCTTGAAAGGGTTCGCATTTGTGAGAATGAGAAACCTTATATAACCTTAATGCTGTGCAAAAAGGAAATTCCACTCTCATTAATACTTTTTAATTAGTCATGTTTATGATAATTGGTATTCTACAAGACACAAGTTATGATTGGAATACAACCTAAAATGGATGTGTTTTTATTAGCACACCTTTTTGAACTTTCACATGGAAATTAGTTTTTCATTCCTGCTGCCTCTGTTTTCATCAGTCTTATCTTATTCTTTATATTTTCTCACGTTCTAAGCAAGCCTCACCAAATCTTGCATATATTTTGATAAATTCAAGTTAACAAATGCTGATTTTATGTATGGAATATAATAGATGTTCCCATTTATTTTTTACTTGCCTACACACATTGTGAAAGAAACTAGCCTGTAATGGTATCGTATGTAAGACTTAGATATCTCTGTCCTGCAACTTCAAAGATTCTTTTAAAATTAATACTTTGATTTCTTCACAATTTCTGAAAAGTTGACATACTGCTGTATTTTTGTTCTTTTCATGGGTTATTGAAAAATAACATAATTGTGCATAACATTAGCAGAACTCTAAAAACAAAATCCCAAATTTGATCATAATTATTATGAGCAATTAAAGTGCCTGAAAAACCCCCTGTATTCAATGTTTTAATTTTTCTACTACAAAGATATAGAATTAAACTTTCAAATTCTAAATGACTGTATGTGCAGCTATAGAGCCCGTTCACAGGGACGTGGTATATTGAACCATTGGTAGGTAACATATTCCCTAGGGGTTTTTTTAATAATGCAACAGAAGACATTTGGTCTCACATAATCAAATTATGTGATAGAATTGCATCAGGTCTGTATTCTCATACTAGATTAGGATGAAAGCATAAACTAATAAAATTATATTAACTTTCAATTCTATTTCCACAGAGAATCATGGTAAAGATTGCAAGATATTTTTACTTAGCTAAATTTACATACAAATCAGAGGGTTTTTTGAGGAAATGTTAGCAGCCTTAGAATAAAAGATCTGCATTTTAATTACAGATAACTACCAAAATGTCACTGGAGTCTTTATTAGTCACTATGTTTTTGCAGTAATAATAGAAATTACTGGTGAATGAAATGGGGGTGACAGCCCCAGGAAATTAATCAGCTTTATAGAGCCTCAACTTATAGAAATTAGAGTTGGAAAAGACCTTTCATGGTGAATCATCTAGTGTACTTTACTGTCCACTAGAACTTTTTTTTAGTATTTTATTTTGTAGCATTTTAGCGTGTAAATTTAAGGAGCTTATACCTGGCTGCCTTGCGACCTTATTTCATAGCCTAAGAGATTTCATTGAGCCTAATAATTGTTTAATTTATTGTTTATATAATACCAATAAAATTAATAGGACAACATGTATTTGCTACCAAGGAGCTTTACATGATATTCACTGTCATTGCTGTTCTTCAGTTTCAGCTGTTTTTCTTAATCATGCCTGCAAAAAGAGATATGATCAATTTGTTACCACTTAGTGGGTGTTTTCCTTAACACAAAAAAATATTTAGGCACCTTTTGAGTTTGCACAAACTTCTGGGGGAGCTTACTGTCATTTTCCAGGGAACTATATAAAAGGTGAACATTCAAAATTTACTAGCTTTGAAATAATTCACTTTCTTTACTTCTGTTCCTTCCTATTTTTTTTTCCTGATTTTCGTTTTCTTAACAAGTTATCAAGAAGTATCATTGTTTTTTCGTGTCAATATTGCTCATGTGTATACAGCTTACAAGCTATGACTGCGTAGGAGTATAAGTGCAGATGTACTCAGTAAGAGTTGAGCCATGTAAGGAAAAAAATCTGTCTCTTGAATATTTTTATTTTTTGCATACTCATTCTTAGTTTTCTATCTAATTTTCTTTCCTGCTTCCCCTGGAACCATTGCACATTTGTATCTTCTTCTTTGTCCCCTTCAAAAAAGTTTTCAGATGGCAGTATATTGCAACAGCACAGAGGCAAGAAAAATATTGTAATAAGGCTACTGATCTGCTGTTTAAGATTGGTTCCTTTATTGACCTGAACAGCTTTGGGAACATGTACCTATATAACATAGTAAGAGATGTAAACCCAAGTAAAACAATTATGGAATAGTGCAAAATAATTTCTGAGTGACTTGAATTTGTGAAAAGATCATGGATGATTGTGACCATAAGAGAAGTGAGATATTTTTAAAATACGGTAGGGACAAAAAGCATACTTTGAGTTTCAGTTGCTAACAGACAAAGCTAATGAAAGAAGTTGGACAAATAAACTCTATAAAACCCAAAGATTTTGAAAGGAGTTGAACAAATAAACTCTATAAGAACATGTTTCCATTCGTATAATCAAGAAATGCAAATTTAAAATGTGAGGTTTTTTTAAATTCATTTCTATTTCTATTATTCATTTCTATCCATCTAATATATGAATGGATATAGCCTGTCAGAAATGCATTATGAAAGGAAAATGCCATGCATATATATATCATGCAAAAATCTAACCATGACAGTCTTTGGACTGAGTATTTATGTGGTCATCCTGAGAGCTTTTTGTGGGTTTGCTAATGATATTAACATGATAGTACTCTAAAAATAGGCAATTTAAAGAAATGAGGCCGATGAACATAATCTGAAAATCTGAATGAGTATATGTCACTCCAGCAATTCTGAGGAAAAAAAGTCACAAAAAATCAAGGGCTGGTTTTGACCAGATGGGAAAAAGAGGCATGATCTTGAGGTAAGAGTTCTTGAATAAATCATGTACCATGAGTGGTTACAATCATAACATTACAGGAAAGTTATATCCCATTTGGGATGTTGAGTACATTTATGTGCACAGCTAAAATGAAGAGAATAAATGTGATTAAGAGTAGGATGGAGCAGTCAGGTAGGCAAAATTTTTCAAATTAAGCAGGAAATAGTGGGTTTGCAAGGAAGAAGGGAGAAGATAATGTGCAGGAACCACAGAATAATAGTGGTGGGAAAGCAGATTAATTCATTTACCCAAGGTCCTGGCTTTGATTTTCAGGGCTTGCAGCCAGGGTGGGTGCATCTGCTTGCAGACCCTCCGAGGAAGCAGATGAAGGTGCATCTGCTATTGTGAAGCCTTGATCAATGGGATAGACATAGAAATAACCAATGGTGGAGAATACAGTAAGGAATAAAAGGGATAGGAGCAGTGCTGACAAAGATTGGTGGACTGGGACGACTTTGTGATGGAAACTGGCTGCTGGTTCTCTCTGCATTGCCCTACAACCAATTAAGCATTTTCCTAGATCAAAAACTGATCCACTGCCCTGTGAATGCGTGAGGAAGTAGCCTCAATCATGAATGCTGAGGAAATGCATGTCCAAAAGGTTTAAAAGTTAGTGATTACCACTTTCAAGAGGGAAAATATTGAGGGTATTCAGTGACACACTTCTGAAGATACTGAAGGTATCCATTCGCTCAGTTGACTTAACAGCTGTGAAGTGTGTTGCCTTCCAGGAGACAGAACCTGTGAAGCTAAAAAAAAGGCTATGACACGCATGTGACTGTGATTACTGTGGGTCATAGACTATAAGGATGGTGCCAGGAGTGTTTACAGGCAGGTAAGTGGCTACAAAGCTCTTGGAGCAAAAGTGAAATCTCATCTGGAGTTCCCTTCAGTGCCCCTAGCTATTGATAATATTCTGGATAGGTATAGATAAATTAAATAAAAACATACGGCCGCAGAGTGACTTTGTCTTCATTGCCCCTGGTGATGTTCCAAGGAGGACAAGCGAGCAGAGGTAGGATTCATTTCTTCCACTGGGGTTTTAAAGCAGATGATGATACCAAAGATGAAGGAACATTCTGTCTACTGTGGAAGAGGAGAATTTTAGGTTAGATTAGCCAATGATGGCAGCGTAAGTTTACAAGTCAGCATTAAAGGCCTCAGACTGAAAAGGGGAAAGTTTCTATGCCATAAAGATGATAGATAGGATAAAACTATATAGTAAATACTTTAGGTGTATGATCTAATACAGTAGATTAGATTTAGATGAGTAATGCAAACGATGGGCTTGATATCTTAGTGTGATACTCAAGCGTTACTCAAGTGAAATAATGGTTTAACTTGCACTACAGAAATTTAGTCCACAGGATTAGAGTATTGATATAGGAAATTAGTTTAATTGTGAATGGAAAAGAAAGAAGGTGTTACATTTTCGTATTAAAAATATGTTAAAAGGCATTCAAGCTCCCAAAGTGGTCATAGATAGACATGTTAAATTTACTTGGATAATGACAAAAGGTTATTTACTGTTGTGTTGAAGGTCTCCTGTAGAAAATAAAACTGTAAGTGTCAGATATTATGTTTTTTAAAGGGCACTAACAATTGAAAACAGGAGTTTATGTCAGTGGAAAACTTCCAGCTCTCCAGTCATCAGCTTGCAGAGAAATAGAGCAAGTGTGGTAAGGTAAGGTGATGGAGAGTAAGACTCTTTTGGATCTGGTTATGGCTAATTGAGAAGACCTTACTGAGAATGTGAAAGTTAACAGATAGAGGTTAGTGTGAAACAATGGGTTTTAAAGTTCTTTACTCTTAAGATGGAGAGAACAACTAATATGAATTGATTTCAGGAAAGCAGACTTCAGTGAACTCAGAGAACTGATTGATAGTTTAGAACCCAGGGAAAGTGGATTTAAAGGAATAAAGACCACAAAGTCTGATAGATTCTTAAAAGCCATATTCAGGTCATAAATGTAAAACTCAGTGCAAAGAAAGGGTAGGAAGTATGCTAAACAATGAGATTAATTGGGATATGAACTCTTCAACAACCTCAAACACCATAAGGAATCGCTCAGAAATTATTAGGGAAGAGTATAAAAGAATAGCATGAATTTGTAGATACAAAATCACAAAAGTATAGAATTAGAAACAGTTATTAGGAGGCACAAAATATTCTGATGGCATATTGGTATTCAGAAGAGCAAAGAAAGATCTCTACGGAAAAGGAAAGGATATCCAATAGTGGGATATCCTGAGAAATCTGAAGTGTTTAATATCTTTTTTTATTTTTTTCATTCTTCACTAAAACGTCTAATTGGTTAACACAATTAACACATGTGGAAATAGAGGTAAGAATCATTGAGTATAAGAAAAAGAAGTGGGAAGAGATTCATGAGTTGTTTTCAAATCTTCTCAACTAAGTAAAATACACAGTAGGAGATTCAGCAAACTGAATGAGACTATCTCAGAGCCATTAGCATTTCTATCTAAGAACTCATGCAGAATGGATGACGTTCCAAAAGACTGTAAAAAGGGCAAAAATAGCACTAATCCCTGAAAACCAAGGGGAAGGAAGTAGACCAGGAAACTATACAATTTAGTCTAACTTAAATTCCTGTGAAAGTACTGCAACAAATACACTCATTGAACGCAAGATGCAAAATAACAGCCCTCATCAATTTGTCCATTACAGATCCCGTCAAACCAAATTATTTATCTTCATGACAGAGTAACAAGCTGATGGATAAAGGAGAAGCAGCAGATATGATTTATTTTGACCACTAAAAGGCTTCAGGCACCATTTCCCATGACAGTTTCACGCTGGAGCTGGGGATCTAGATGATGCCCCTGTAAGGTGGCTGCACAAGCTAGGTGCAAAAATCAAGCTCAGAAGAATTGTTTCAATGGCTTGCTGTCAAACTGTAGGGATATATCAAGAAGGGTTGCACAAAGTCCTAGCCTAGGCTGGACACTACTTAGTGCTACCATTAATGTCTTGTATCAAGAACAGAGAGGATATTTACTACATTTGCAAGCAATATGTATCTGACTACAAGGACTAAGGATGGCACAGGATTTGAATTCAAAGTGATCTTGACTGGCAGGAGCCAGTCAGTCAGACTGAAATAGTTATGTTTGAATTGTATAAGGACATGTAAAATGTTTTACACATAGGCAGAAAACAAAATCAAGTGCAGAAATATAAGATGGAGAAGGTCGCCTTGGCCTTAATTTTTCTATGAAGGAACTGGTTTCCTGATTACAAATCAAATGTAACTTAAAATTGTATTTTATCTGTTCATTAGTTTTTAAGGCAATCATGTTAGATGGATGATATCCATGGTTGGAGAAAGGTATCTTCCTGTGCCCAGGCTTTTAGCCAGATATATCTATTCTCTTCTCCTTGCACCTGTTTTCTCATTTAGCAGTGGATGGTCCATCTTTGCTTTTATCATCTAATGGGTACCATAAGCTTCAGCTGTCTTTTCTCTGAAACTACGAAGCAAAGTCTTTTTAGTACTTGGATGGCCCTTCAGCAGCCAAGAAAGGTAGCACATGATAGAAATTCAACTCCCTGTTTATTTACAGTTGATGACTACCATGTTTACTTGATCCTCAGGCTGCTTAACTGATGATACTTCTGAAGTATTGCTGGAAATATTGCCACTTTCTGTCTTCAGGATAGTGGGGCCACTCCCTTGTCAGAGATGTAGTGGAATAAATTAGGCTTGGCTGATCATTTCTTGAGACACAGGAAAGGATCAGCTAGTTGCTTGAGGTTGGCTCCAGGGGCCACCCTCATACAAATTTCTGGATTACCCCCTTAAAAAGAAAATAGTTTAAATAAATAAATATCTGTATATCTAAGTAATTATTCATATAGTTTATAAATTTGTACTACTTCTAGAAATACATGTATTTACAATTTCATATATGTAGCATTTGCAGTGATCAAACCGGACAAATTGGGTATCTCTAAATAGCTGAGCTGATTGAAATCAACAGATTTAGTTAGCAATGCTAAGCAAATTAAAGAGATTTAAGAAGATTACCTGGAAAAATGCCTGGGGTTTGAGATCTTTTGCACTGTAGAGATAGAGGACATCCTTAAATTAGACTAGACAGAGTATTAATAAAAACACATAAATATGTCAGGCAAAACTCTTCAGTGAGAGGGTATGAGGGACCTGTGAAGTTACTCAGCTGTCGTTAAAGGAATGCAAGTGGGTTTGTACTATAGATGAGCTTTCACAGAAGAAGACTGAGTGCCTATGATCTCAGATGAGCGAACTTAAAATTAAGCTAGATTTTTATCTATTTCTGAAATTAAAAGCCTGGTCTTCTGAATGCTGTCATGTATTTAAGTGTAAGGCCTTTGCTATCATAAGCATTTTTACTCCTTGAGTAGTTGTTCTAGTGAGATTTCTTCCTGGAAAAATTAGATTACTCTACTGTGAGTCACGCAAGAGCCTGGGGAGTGTAAAATATTTAGTATGAGTATGATTAGCTCTGTATACAATGACATAAATATGAAGGTGCTCTGCACACAAATTATTTAAGTTGCGTTAAGGCAGGTATGAGGTGTTTGCATTTTCTTAATTAGAGCAGAGATTGTATTTACATAATTCATCTTGATTATGAATGTTCATACAAGGTTCTGGGAAACTGTACTTAGCCCTTTTCAGAAATGTTTGCACTGCCTTCGTATCGGGAGAAATAGTAGACAGTGTGGGGATATTCAAATAAAGTATAATCTAGGCAAGGATTCAGTGAGGTGGACTATACTTTGTTTTAGATTTTATTGAAACTCATAGATTATAAAGGTCATTGCATTGGCCTATCTAAATAATGAACTATTTCTTTATTTCATATTAATTGTGAATCCAAATGGAACAATACTGTGATTGTGATTGTGTAAAATATTTGCATTTGTGACTTTGATTGAATGGCATGCATTGAATCTGTTTTGTCCCACTGATTTTCTTTGAAAATCTGTGTTAGCTAAATGCCAATGGCATATTTTTAAATGAACAAGACCTTTGCTTAAATAATGGCATCATAAGTAGGATCATATGCACAACATGGTAATCTCTTGATTCTGCCATTTTTTTATACCTAACTTCTATGTATAGCTACTAATATCTTTCCTGAGTTGTCTGACACCTGCCTATAAAGTTGAAACTGGTAAAATAAACCAAGAAAACTGGCAAAGGAGCTACAGACTACTTTCATTAATAAAGTCTCTGAAGCACAAGTTCTGCATTTGACAGATCAGTGACTCTTCTGATTTTTAGAATATGACATATGCAGAAAATGATGATCCATTGACTGTTCTGTTTTTTCTTTATGAACTTTCTGCCACTGCATATTGTGAAAAGTCTGAAGAGAAAATAAGCTTGGTTTCCTAGCAAGGAAAATATTCTAAATATAAACATAAGTATTATCTGCATAGATATTATACACATAACTATTATGTGTATAATATTTTTAAGTAATAATTGGTGCCAAGGATAGTCGGGACTGTGTATTGTCCATGACTTGTTCATCTCCTAAGAGGGATTGGGTGAAATTTAGGCTATTCACATCACAAGAAGATCCAAGAGCTCTTTAAAGATCATGCTACCTAGAATTTAAAAGATGTCTCTGCCTTTAAGTTCCCTGACTATTTAATCGAGATACTAGATGGTGAGGTGGCTAAACTCTACCAAAGACCCTCAGAGGGACCTAATCATCCAAGCATTTTAGTCAGACTGAATCCATGCAAACGGCATTGTGGTGTGCACAAAACTCAGTGCTTTCATTCTCAATAATCAGTTTGGGCACAATAGTGCCTTTTTTTTTTTCACCATAGCTTCATCACTGCAACATGTATGTAGGAAATGGAAAACCTGAGCTCGTATCTTCTGCAGGCTGAAGTGATTCATTTGCACAGATCTCCTTGCATAAGAACACCTTCACCACTATTGGAGTATCTCAGTTTGTCTTGGGGTGTGGTGTCTCCATTCTTGTTCTTGAAACCAGGATACGTTGCAGCCAAAAATGCAAAATGGAGGTACAGAAGATGACAACTCAGTCGTCCAGTGACTGGGTCTTTCAACTGAGAGGATGTGGAGGGATCCGAGCAATTTTTTAATCCAAGATCTATCTAAAGGAAGCTGTATCGATCATTAAGTTCTTGTGAAAAAGAGGAGTTTTATTGGCATATTTTAAGAATAAAGCCTACCTAATTAGTTGCCCACTTCTTAAGAAGAGTCAGATATTCTAGGTCCTTAGCGACTATAGCTATGTAATCTGAAGTGTGAAGGAGACCTTTTTCATGTATGTCTTTATATGAGTGTGGTGGGCTGACCCTGGCTGGATGCCAGCCATCCACCAAAGCTGCTCTATCACTCCCCTTCCTCAGCTGCACGGGGAAGAAAAAAATATAATGAAAAACGTATGGATCGAGATAAGGACAAGGAGATCACTCAACAATTACCGTCACAGTTGAATAAATGGAATTTACCAAGTATATTGCTATTTCTAGTAATACTATTACTATTAGTAATGCAGGATGTGTGCACTATGTTTGTGAGGTATGAAATAAAATATATTAATAAGTTAAAGATAGTGCCTAGGAAATTAATTTGTGCCACATTACGGTATCTTTTAAATTAAGCAGTCAAATGAAGAAATCTTTTATCTCTCTAAATTTTAATTATTGGTACACTGTTTTCAACATATTCATAAGCAATTTGATGTGCTAGAAGTTATTAAGTGTACAACAAAGTACAGAATATTTTATCTCTACAGCTTAGAACTGCATGTTAGTCTGGGACACATAGTAGTTGGGTTTCATAAATTCAGTCTAGTCCTGGCGCGTCTCCCAGTGCAGACAATTCTGTTCCTATTCCTTTGATTGAAAGAAGTGGTTGATTGTGTTATCCATATGAGCAGCAGGCTGAATAACAAAGATTAAAGGGCACATGATTGTGTTCTTGCCAATGACAACAAAAGAAAAATGGCATGTTGCCACCTTCTATCATGATAAGCCTTCCTTTGATTCTCTCCTCTACAGTTTCAAAAGAGGAATTTTAGTTAACACAAGGTAAGTTTCCATGGAATCATTCAGTAATACCAAATAATCATGGTTAATGTATTCTAGAGGTTGCATTATTTTCTTTCCTTTAAAATTAATGATGTTTCTTATGTTTTTTAATCAGTTTAAATGAAACATTCTGTTGATAAGAGATTGAGTTACTCTAACTGGAATGTCATGCAAAAGAGGCGTGATTGGCTCTTGTAATCTGATCAAAGCAGGTGGAATTTTTTAGGATCCTGTGGAGACTACAGCAGGTAAAATACTGTAAGACTGAATACATAATAATATGTTGATACTTGCAATAATTCTGTCTCTATCCAGGCTGAATTCCTTTGGATCCTCTCATGCAGCACTCACAGAATAATTTCCATAAAGATTTTACAAGATGGGACATAGCAGCTTGGGGTGTTCTTGGCATGAAATGATTTACACATTCCTGGTGTGATATGTGCCTTGTAAAGTTCATTAGGAGAAAGGTGCCATGTTGATATCAGATTAACATCTGATGATCCAAGTATTACACTGTGAAATGAGTTGATATTTCTGTTTGCTATAAATAAAGGTTTGTGTGTTTAGTTAAAACATTCTTTGTTGTGTAACAAAAATGCCTTTTTCATTTCTAATGTTTTTATTTTATTAAGATATTCTTGATTGTTATTGATTGGGATGAGTTTTATCTGAACTATCATTTAGCAATTAAATTTTAGATGAACTGAGTCATTTTTTTCTGTTTCTTATTTACAAGTATCATCATTTGCATATGTGCATCAGTCAAGGTTAGCCAAGCTACTGCCAAATTTTCTGACTTGTTATTCACGAATGTCTATAATATCGGCAACTCAAATCATATGCTGTCATTTTTGTTCCTTAATTAAATATCTCAGACACCTATGAATCAGAAGTAACAAGTAGTTGTAGAAATTAGTGTGCTCACACATGCTTTACTGCACTTGTGATTAGAGGACATGTTGTACATACAAATATCCATTCTAATAAGAAATCTTTCATAGAAAGCATCGTAAATGTTGAACCACGAGATGCAATCTTGACTGAGCAAAACACCCTTTGACGCACACCTTCTAGGTGCTTGAAAAACATTTGACTGAACCAAGTATCAATTCCTAGGTCTAATTTACAAGAAATATTGTAAAATGTAAATAACGCTGCAGTTTAATAGGGATCTTACGAGGAGACAGTTCTTCAGTAGCCAATTAGAGTGAATTGATTGGACAGGCCCATCTTCGAGGAGCTGAACAAAGTCAAAACTTTGGTTAAATGGTTAAATATTTTTTTATCTATAATTTTTGTAAGTTCTTGTTCACCTATGAAAGCCTCAAATTATAAAATGTGTAAACCCAGCTGGAAATGTGCTTTTTCTCTACTCTTTTCTTATTAGATATGGGAGTGGTCCTTAATACCTAATAATTTGTTGTGATAAATATTGCTAAATAATTCTCTTTCACTTTTTATTTACATAACTCCTAGCTACAAGGAGATTTTAAAGAAAACTAGAATAAAAAAATGTTAAGAAAAATAGACAAAAGAATACAGTTACTCAGCATCATTCTTCAGCGTATGTGGTTTTTTGTTATTCCACGTCCAGGCATATTCCTGCTGGGCTAGGAATATCAGCAGTTAAGAAATAACATAATTCTCCTGGAATAATCACTGCATCAGCAGTTAGAAGCAGGAGGTGTGGGAGGCAACTCTTTGGTAGCCAGCTGGGGTGAGAAAGTGTTGAAGTGCTGAGGCAGGAGATTTGTGGGGTCTCTCAGGGAGTCCAACCCCGCATCTCCCCTCTTAGGGTAAGACTCGCAACACCCACCTAGAAGACCTGAGCAGACCTCTATCCCATCATAGCCATCTCACCCCTGACACTGAGTCAAAATTACCTCGCTGGATAATGATTTGCACTTGAATTGCACTTGAATTAAGATTTTCGTGCCAACAGCAAAATTTAGGAACAAGAGCATCTTTCAGAGTATACCTTTATAGCGTCACAAGACACCATTCCCATAGCTATTTCCTCTGATTAATTAGATAGGAGAACTTCATTAATGACTTAGCAGCAGGGTAGCTTGTACCTTCCTCTAGGAAACAGATTAATAATGCAGAAAATGCAGAAATTACATACATAAGATGGTAGATATTTACATTTTTTGTTTCAAATCTCTGAAAATCTGATGCCAAGTTTCAGTAGAGAAGCTGAATCACATTATTAAAATAAGACTTGCTTCATGTGGCGTCCCCTGATCCAATGAAAAAATGAAAGGAAACAAATAGTAACTTACATTCATGAATGTTATTTCTGTTCATTTATTTTTAGAGAGAATTTTGTATAAAGTGCAGCTAAAAGCTGATCTTCTTTAGTGGAAATCATTGTATTGGTCCCTACGGAGGAGAAGAAGAGGAAGAAGGATCGTTTAAAGTGACAGCTGATTTCTGCGGTCTGTTAATGATTCCCTTGGAGATTCCTGAAAGCATCCTGGAAATAAGTGAATAAAAATTGCAGCATCAATGGTTTTCTCTGGGAAGGCACTATGGCTGCAAAATTCCTTGTCCCAGACAGAATGGGAAGTATAACTTGCAAGGACCACCCTAACTGAGAGAGCATTCCCACATCCCTATATACTGAGCTCATTTGTCAGCAATTACTTCATTGCCAGATCATTGAAGTTTAGACCGTAAATAAGCACAGGCTATATCTGTACTTTATTCAAACTTGCAACTAGAGGCCACTCTGTTAAGCCTCTAGTGGAGGTGAGAGAACAAGTGCGAGGGCAACAACATGTCTAATTCTGGTGTAATGAAGAAGCAAGATGCTTTTTCACTCTCAGATTCATTACAAAACATTGTAACATGTTTCAAAGACTCCTGCTAAATTCTGATTAATAAAAAACAATTTGAATGCAAGGAATGAGATCTTTGGGTAAAAACCAAAATGAAAGGGCATATCTTTCTTGAAGCCATTGTGGGATATCTAACTTCTCAAAGGCCAAAATACACGGACCTTTTTCTTTTCTTTTCTGGAAGACCAAAAGAACTTCTGACTTGGTCTAAGAAGACATTTCTTTGGAGGCAGGTTATTCTTCAAAGCTGCCTGTTCCTACGGGAACGTTGTGATGGGGCCCATCAGCATGGTGTTTTAATGGTTTATTAAGGGAGGCAAGGTGAGTCCTAAAGGTTAGCGGAGGGGAAGAAAAGGCTTCAAAACCTACTGGAATAGCATTGGAGGATAGTTTTGGCAAATGATGCCAAACCTGATGCTATCTCACTGTACTGCATACAGGTTTTGAACCTGGGATTGCAATGCCCAGAACAGCACCCAGGTGCATTCATAAAAAAAATAAAATCTATTAATCTTTTTATTTGTCTTCAGCATTTTGTGTTCGAAGTCAGTAAAGCTATAGTATAGTGTACTTCTCGAGGCTGAAGTTTATTTTAAACTTTTAAACTGAAAAAATAGCTGTATAACTATGGAATACACTGAAAAGGCTGAAATGGGTTTCAGAAATCATGGATATGCATATTGGCTAAGGTTAGTAAATAGATAATTGCCACATCTCCTTATCCATCTTCATGAAAGCTATTGCACTCTAAAAACTCATCTGCCCATCACTCAGGGAAATAGATTGTCACCTTAATCTCATCTAGTTTGTCAGAATTTGCCCTGTGGGTTTGGTACAAAGTTTTCCAGCATTAGCAACAAAACAGATGCTGCACTGTAGATGTTTCTGGGAAGTTTCTGACATGATGTCTATGCAACAAAATCATCTTGAATTATGATGGCGTGTGGGTAAGGTACACATAAATAATTTCCTTATTGTTTTCAGCATCTCTCAAAAATTGTGGCTGCCTTTCTGTCAGCGCTCCGCGTTATGTCCTACAGCATACATTCAAGGCATTTGAGTGCCCAATTTAAAATATTTTCGCGTTGAGATTGCCAAAACTAGTGTTGAACCTAAGCTGATATGTTCTGTACAGAAATAAAAATCTGCTTGGTCTATGAGATTGTTTGGAACCGGGTACTTAGAGTAAATATTCTTACAGAAGTGCTCTGTTGTGCACTTGTAGTTGGTACCATAATTGATCCATGTAGTTTGACCTGGCTTTCCCATATTCAGAAGGCCTTGATGAAGCCCACATAGTGATTCCTCTTCATTTTCAGATAGCAATTTGAATTTAAAACTTAAGTAAAATGCAATAAATATTTTCCTTTTTCTTTTTTTTTAATTCAATGCAAACAATAGGTAAGACAGACGCAGAACTTCTTTGTGATTGTAACTGGGAGAGAAGGACACTCAGAGGATTAATCTATAAGCCAACCAACCATCTACTCATAATTTTTATTCTAAAATATAGGTCATAGCATTAAAGGGTTTGTTTATGTTTTAAGTTCCAAGTTCTAACTCGACAGATTACCATACTTTTAAGAAGTTACCAGTAAATTTAAAATGTCTTTTAAATATGCAAGTTCTAAGTTGCCTTGGGATTTTAATATTCATATTAAAACTCAAAATGGAAATTATTTCAAATACTTAATTTAGACCTATGAATATTTTAAAAGACCAAATTAATATGTAGGATGTAACGCAGTGCCTAAAGACTGTTTGCAAATCAGTGAAGTTAAATGAGACAGTCTCTGTATTATTATTGAAGTTATTTTAAAATATATATAATTTCTTAGAGAGTATCACATGAAGCTTTTTGCTTATGTTTTGTTAATTACAGCATATATTTTTTTAAAGTAATAGGAATTACTTAGCCTTTCTTCTTTTCTTAACAGAGGAAACTGGTGAATCATAGCAGGTGTCTACATTAAGTACCAGTGTGCTATTTCAAGCTAGGAAGAGCACAAAAGCACAGAGAATACCCATGTAAAATATTATAAATAATACTGCGTACAAAAATGTTTTAATGATTACTGACATTAGCAGGTTAGAAAAAGACACAGGAATTGAGGAATTTATTTTAGAATTTAACTATGAAAGCCTCAGTCATTCTCCCTGTTTGCTACTCATGATGTCAATATAAACTCATATTTATCTGTCACAAAAATTTTTATAAATGCTAATAATATTTACAGTCCCAAGACTTTCTTCAAGAAAAATGGTATATAGACACTATGACTGATAGCCTTATTTCATGCCTTAAGAAACAGAAATCTGGAGCAAGAGTTCTGAACTACAACTGTTACAAAATTATTACAAATTATGACTATAATAAATAATGATGCAGGTATTTTATTTTAATTTTTTCCCACAGATAGTAAAGGCTGACAGTGTCAACAGACTGCTGCAAAAACAAGGAAGGAAATAATGATCGGCCACATCACATCAGCTCTTCCACCTGCCGAACAGAGAAAGTGCTGTATGGTATTTCTGGAAACTTGACCACGCATGTGACAGCACTGTGCTGAATACAGCTGCAGTGCTGCCTGGCTTTCCTCCCTCCGTCCAGCAAACCCTCTCCTAGAAAACACATGGGCATAAAATGCACCGTAGTGGTCTCCATGGTTATTGTGGTGAAAACTATTATCACTCACATCAACCAGGAGGATGTCCACAGCGAACTAGCCCTACCTAGCACCTCCTCTGAGTCGCAGGTGATGTCCTTTTGGTCATAAAACAAAACCCACCATTTTCCACACTGTTTATTTTGTTCTTGATTGAGAAGGTCTGAAATCATGGAAGGACTGTGTTTTAAAAGTATGAAACTGAGCGTATGCATTCAAGGTGTTCTTCATCACGCATTTCAAAATCAAGCAGCCTCCCAAAAGTCTTGCGTCATATCTACCAACCCTACATGGAGGTAGCATATGTCATAAAGCATCTAAAATGGCACTACATGATGATGGCTGGCAGTAAATATCAGCTTCCCTTTTTCTGAGTCTTTTTCAGTCTTCAAAACTGTGTTCTAAAAACTGGAAATACTGCATATGCATATTCTTGCTGCAATTTAAAAAAAAAGGGATGGGGGGTGTAGCCAGTAAACTTTTTCTTTTAAAATAATAATGATAAAATATAAATTGTCACTTGTCTAATTAGCTTTGAGATATAGAAAAGAGACAACCAATAGCTATAACACGAATTTTACCTTTAGAAAGTCATGCTGATTACTACCCCATTTTCAAATCCTGACTAACTCTGCAGTCTGTTTTATGACCAAAACTC
Organism: Rhinoptilus africanus; assembly: GCA_013400135.1. Classification (NCBI taxonomy): domain Eukaryota; kingdom Metazoa; phylum Chordata; class Aves; order Charadriiformes; family Glareolidae; genus Rhinoptilus; species Rhinoptilus africanus. Next base: position 283,374 of record VXBO01007036.1, read on the forward strand.
AGCCATGTATTGTGTTAAAAGTTGTAACGGAGCCTTTTAAAGCAAGAAACCATTTAAAATGCGAGCTCTTTAACCCATCTGACCTTGACAGTGTCATATCAAACTCTATTTTCCTCTCCCCTTGTGTTTGTACTCTGTTATGAGAAAATATGAAGTGTAGCAAAATTAATTGAGTATTGAGTATTTTCTTGGTATGAACTGCAAAAGTATATAAATGAACTGCAAAAGTATATATAAGTACAAATATGTGATGTTTATTTTTTTTACTGAAACTAATTTATACAAATACTAGAGCAGCGTAATCATGAGTAAACTCTACAGAGAATAAATCTTAGATTATGAGCACATTTGTGTGCTTGCCTTTTTCTTCTTTTCATTTGCATCAAATTTTTTTTGTATCTCATCACATTCACAATGCCCTGCTAGAAATAACTACAATTGAAATCTTCTTAGTTGTTTTGGTGATAGATACATATCACACCCTTTCACCATAAATCAATCTCAAGGAAAATCTCCCAACGTTTTTTTTTTAAATGCAAGTGTACTATTGCATGTATCTAAATGCCCACACATATTTTTCCTTATTCCCTGGACTTGCCTCAAACCACCTGATTAGAAATGGTTTCCATTTAACTTGGACATGCATTACACTAAGCAGAATTCATTACCTTACTTAGGGGGCCTAAAAAAGTGGAGTCTACTGTCCTTTGAATATCCACTAACACAAAACTTTGTAGGCTTCTGGTGTCCCTCTCTCCAAAAATTTACTTCCTTTCTTTGCCCCATTTGTCACTTGTGGCACTCAAAAGTTTTCAGGCAAAATGTTTCTCTCTTTGAATTTTGAAAAAGCTTTTTGAACCAGCCTGAAAGACTACAACAGTCTATAAGCGAAATGTCTGTGCACATCGTCTGTGATTGTTCTTTGCAATATACCAAGAATACTGGTGCGATTTAAGCTTAAGCACTGCAGTTTAATCCACTGGTGAGACCTGCCCTTTTTTGAACAGCTCAGCCTCTTCCCTCCTCTGAAGGCTGACTGAGAACCAGAAACCAGGCATCCCTCTCAGCATCTGAGTTCTTTGAGGAACTCGAGTCCCAAAGGAGCTTTTGAAGCAGTTCCAACACACGTAATGAATCTGGTTCCTCAGAAAACTTACTGGAAAATGGCTTTTCCTCTAAAAGCGAGCTAGAAGAAGGAGCCATTCTTTTTGCCACAACCCAGAAGGGGCACCATCTACCCAGACTGTGTGTCCCTAATTCGATGCAGTGTCTGAAGGGGTACAAATCTTCAATTCTCAGGGCAGCGTCTTAACAGAAGGCTCTATCCTGCCCCATGTCAAACCCAAAAGCAGTTCAAAGTATTGGGAAGCAAGAGAATAGCAGAGAAAATGACATCATGACATATAAATAGTCAGAAGAATCCCTGGGCATGAGAAATCTGACTACTGTGCTCTAAGACTGGCATGATTTTACTTTTAGCAGTCAGGTAAGTATGAGTCTTATTGAGTAGTGACATCACCTACTAGCTTTTAAAAAGTCACTTGCAATCCTACAAAGTTCTTTGAAAGAAATTATGTGAACTTATATTTTTCAAGAGAACATTATGCAGATCAAAAGGCCCTGAGCTCTAGAGAATGGTGGGATTTCAGATGTCTTTTGGTTAAGTGTAGACATTTGCCTGTTTAGCGTGCTGGCTGTTTTGAATTCCATCCTGAGACATCTCCCTGTACAGTGACAATGCAGATCATTCTCAGGAGATGTTTTATTATTCACATAACTTTTAGGCATCTCACTTCTTTCTCAGGATTAGTCTTAAATTGATCTACTCTGACCTTTTTATGTGGATGATATTATGCAAAATGGAAGTTAAGCATCATTTTGAAGGAACAATATTGCTTTTTGCCACTATATTTCAAGTATATTTTGTCATTAAATTTGACAAGCAGTTAAGGCGACAAAATCCCAGCTCTTTCTAAAAACATAGACATATGCTGTATTATAAGGCAATGTAGCCTGTGCTGAACAGAGGTGGAATTGCACTGCTGTCAGAGGTGGTCGGCCGTGGGCTAAATGAAGCATCATTGGAGGACCTCAGTAATGAATCCTATTCCTCCTCTCTTCTCTACTAAAAAAGCACTTGTGGGCAGGGGAGGCTTGGCCCCATTATTCACAAATATTTGGTTTCTGAGCTTATGATAATCATTAAGCGTTTGAGAACATGGGCAATGTGTCCTCCTCAGCTCTGTCAGATGTACTTCATGTTGGTCACTCAAGAACCAATGGAGAGAATTTTAGTTACTATCAAATGCAATATACTATCAAATGGCAATAGATTTGTAATGTCAGTTGCCTAAGCCTATATTGAGTACTGTTTAAGCCCAGCACCTTTTTTAATCCTCTGAGCCATGCCAGATTTCTAGCAATCCTATGATTGCTAGAACTAATACATTTGAATTAATATTAATTTACGGCACATTTTACCTGTAAAATGTTTATTGCAATACAGTGAAGACTTGCTTGTGTATCTTACTAGGAAGGATGTTACTGTTTTAGCAAGCAATTTGTGACATGATAGTGTTCCTGATGAAATATCAACAGGAGGATAATTTATTTTTCACTTAATTGTACCCCATTTGCAAGTCTTTGTCTGCACCATGACCTTGTAACAACCGTGGTTAACTGCTGTCTCCCTTCAGTCCAAGCAGTTCTTTGAAGAGTAAAAGCAAGTGTCTAATTTGTACCTGACTATTTCTTAGTCTACCGTATTACTATGTCAAACATCTTCCTAAAGGTTGGTATGTTAAATACACAGCTCAGCCCCAGATTTCATCATATTTGTTATGTCTCCTTATGGGAGCTTCTGATTTTTTTAAGCCAAATTGTATTTTTGACTTTGTAATTGACCCTTAATTTTTTTCCAGGACCTTTCTTTCTTTCTTTCTGCTAAGTCGGAGTTGACAGATAATTTATTGGTTCTTTCCTATTCTTTCATTAAACTTGATGAGGATTTGGCATCCTAGATTCCTATCTTCTAAGGGGTGCGCTGGCTCTGTTCCCTCAAAGGAGTCTTACTGCCAAATCAGGATGACACAACGGCAAACCCAAAGTCAGGAGGGTTGCACTGGCAAGGCATTAAAAAACCTAACAACATTAAAGCTTCAAGAAAGAAGACTTGACGTATTGATTCAGGCAAGTATGCCAAATTTTGAGTTCTTACTCTTAAATTTGAATTGTGTAGGTAAAGACGGCAAATAGCTAGGGGTACTGAGTTTAGGAGGATCATAGAAAGCAAGCACAGCTGGAAACTTAACATCCAAACACTCCGTAGAGTACCTACAGTTCCTGAGGATTACACAAAATATGCTCCTTCTAATGAGTTCCATTTTTCAAATAATTTATAGATTCAGAAGGATGAATGTTTTAATATAGGCAGTAGACACTCATCCAGTGATCCTAGCTATAAAGCCAGAAGTGTTCATAATAAAGTGTTACTTAAAAATATAATTTTGAGACACACTAAATGAGGAAGAACAGATGATATTTCCTTAAAAAACAGTTTCAACACTTATTTGTGCTCTGCTAAGTTGCATTTTTTCTTGGTTTTCCTTATTTTTTTTGTTTCTCTTTGGAACTCAACAGCTTGGTATGATATATAACCTCACATCATATCACTGTTTTCCTTTTGCAGTAAGTTTCAGTGATACAAAACATAAATTTTAAGTATTTTTTTACAAAATTAAAGAAGTTATAACATTGACCTAGTGAGAATTCTTAATGTGCTTTTTTTCATCAGGAAGGTAAAACTCAGCTTTAGTGGCAGATCAGATAGATGATCAAAGCAGAGTTCTGGAAAGCTTCAGACTTTCTGTAAAGGTAAAGAAAAGATATGCATCATACAGTTAGGAATAATTTGGCAGAGTTTCAAGACACTGTGAGATTTCTGATAAACCAAGTGTCTCTTTTACTGCATTTTTCAAATAGTTTAAATAAAATCAACAATAAACTGCCAATGCTGTCCCCAGATAAAACAGCTATTATGTATGTTAAAATGATAGGTTACAGATTAAAATGACATTTCAGATCAAAATATGTTCTCAGTTACAGCTGAGTTAACATTGAGTAATTTATTTAACTCAGTGGAGACATTCTAATGAGAGCAGATATAAAATGGTTTCACAAGACAGTTGCATGAGTTCTAAAATAATGTGAGATTTCCCATGCTGCATATCAGGGATCAGCATCTCTCCCTCAGCATCACAGGAGGGGAGAGAGGTGAGCAAAAGGTTGTCTGCATAAAAGGGAAAATAGGTATAAAATCACATGGCAAACTGGAAGCTCAGGGATTCCACTACTCAGTGTAACAAATTCGCTGGAAGAAAGTTTTCCTGTCTTCATTGAGATATATTTAAATATATATATAAAAGAAAAAATTGTCAAGGCATCTTTTTTTCCAGTTCCATCCCAATTATTCTGTGGAGGCAGAGTATGTTTGTGGTACAGAGCAGCCCAGGAGACACAATCAGGGAGCGGAATCAGGGCCTCATTGTGCTAAACAACCAGCAGACAATCAAGCTGACAATCGCGGAGACGACTATTTGCATTTGAAAAAGAGCGAAATGAATTTGCTACACTGAAGTCTTAATCCTTCCACTTCCAATCCTGCAGGTAGCTTAATTCGAGTCAATGGGATCACTTGCTTGGGTAAAACAAGCAGGATTTAGTTCCTCCTCTGTGCTGTGCGTTAATTAAAATGAGGGGCAGAGAGCACTAGAGCAGTCGTACAACAGGCTTGCCTTCCAGTCCTTTGTGTCTGCCTGAGAGGGAGAAGGACACTCAGAACTGCTGTTTTTCCTTTCACAGGACAGCTTGTGCACGCTGTTCTTTTTACATTTCAGTCTTTCATCAGGGAACAATAAAAGATACTGCGCTTTCCTCCATAAGGCTTGTTTGCACAGGAAAATTCGGTAGTGCGTTTATAGGAGTGTATAATCAGAGCAGTGTAACAACCCATCGCCAATACTGTTATGCTGGAATAGTTACACCATAAATTTCTTCATTTTAGACAGCACCTTTTTTTCTGAAAATATGGTCATGTGGCAGGTGGCTGAACTGTGCTATGCCATCACTGCCCAGGATTATTTCCGATGTAGTTTAAGCATCCTCCTGCACACTAGCTGGTGCTCCTATTGAAGAAATACTCAATCTTATAATTACACAAAGAAATCTCCATGAGATCTTCTCTAGATGGGCTTATCACAGGCACCCACAATGCCTCCTGTCAATAATCCCCATCCAACGGGGAATTTGGAGTTGCATATGCCCCCCGTATAACCTGGGCAATTATACGGTCAGCCTTGACCTCTCTCCTCTGATGCCTGTTAGCCCTTTGCTCCCTTATCTCCAAAGCCACCACTTCCCTTCTGGCTAAAGACCAGAACTAACTCAAAGCTTTTTGGCACTGCAGACAATTTTTGCAGAGAATTGGGTTTCTAGGAAGCTGGTGGGATCCCAGGGGGTAAGAGAGGTTTGGGGAAGATCTGTAGGGCTCTAAGGAAACTACAGGACCAATAGATACCAAGAAAAAAAGGGGGTTGAGATGCTGTGAAAAGACAGGACTCTGTCATTCCTCTCAAAGGCCGCTGCTCCTTTTCAGACCTTTCTTATTCTCATGGTGATCTGGACAACCATTTTGCCTACTGCTTTTTATCTTCCAGAGTTTCTCAAATTGTAGAAAAGAGCAAAGGGGGCGGCAAGGCTACCCCACTGAAGAAGGAATTAAGTAAAACACAGCAAAGCCAGAGATACGCCATATAACTGTAGATGATTCTTTACACATTTCCTCCTCAGGAGGAACAGAAGACTGCATGGGCAGAGACAAAATTTTTCAGGCCAAAACAGCTCCATCACCAGCTTGGGAACAGCCGAACCAGTCCATCTTGCCTTAAAATAGCTGCAGGATAACATATAGGAACCTATTTCAAACCACACGACAAGAATTCCAAAATGAAATGGAAAAAAAAAAAAAGAAGATAGAAAAGTAGAAAAAAGAAGGAAAAAAAAAAAGCAGCACCTTATCTGACCCTTATTTAGTTTCCCTACTTGGTCATTTCCCCCTTATTATTTTTTCTTCTTAATCTGCAAGGCCAACAAAATATATACAAGACAACTTTACACATGGCATCCCCATGACTCTCCCCTCTACCAGCAGCTTTTAATTATCCAGTTGGGCACAGGTGTAAGAGGAAATTAGAACCATCATTAGCCATTTCTACGCTGTTTCCCTATCAGACATATATATCTCGTCATATGAGCCTAGATGTACATTTTTTAATTGATTTTCAATGTTATAGTTACTGGGTTAAAAACAGTAAGCCAGCACACCCAGTGCTGATTTCCAAAGTGATGTCCCTGCCCTGTAATTCTAACAAAAAGCAGGGAGAAGGGTATAATGAGTCGGTTTAAGCTCTCCTTAAATAGGAGAGGAAATAAAACTAGCTGTTTTTTGTCTTGCCTTTTCCGTAGTAAACAAGAGAGTAAATGTTCTTATAACCTAAATGGGAATATAAAATGAGTGCAGTATCATAGCAACAGACAGAGGTTTGTATCAATATTTGAATGATTATGATCATCCTTGTTAAGTGCCTAGTATATTGATATTTCATAAGGAAAACTTAGTAAATTAATGCTATAAAAATAAGCTGTCAAAACTGATCATCTCAGATTCCTTATTGTTGATATTTATTTAGCACTGCAAGAGTGAATTCTGATTCCCAGGCATCTTGTTTAAAGGCAGAACACATATAATAAGAAAAGGAGTGGTAAGTTCTGCTGTATGGGGAACAAAAACCCTTAGATGTTTTTGGAAAGAACTTTGTGCTTCATAATTGCTAAATCAATGTGCAAATTAACCCTTTTCAGAAATGAGTTTTCATGTTGCCTTTTCAAACTGTATGAATTGTCAACAAGGCTGTATCACAAAAACCTTTTTTTATTGAAGTGAATGGTAAAAATACCATCTTCTGTAGAATTTAGTCTGTACTGGTCCAGAATAGAGGTTCTGTTGTAGGCTGGACTGGATTTTCTTTTTCAATGATTTCTTCTATTGTGTCTAAGTTCTTAAATATTGTGTGTTGTAACCAAGCAACGTGACTAAGATTTTGAAAACACCTAACGAGCTTCCTACATCAGGGCTAGATTCGCAGAAAAATGCGCTATCACAAGACATGCCTTGCAAGGACATTGTTGCCTCGTGAAATCCCTCCGTAGCACCCTGGGATGAGAGTACTACGCACACCAGCAGAGGTATTTATGAGTGTTATGTGTCTGAGTGTGCATGTACTTCTGCATGTGTGTGTAGAATTAGGGCTTACACATGGAGAGCATAAAGCCCCAGCAAGACAAATAAAGAGCTACTGCAGCTGGTCAGTAAGAAATACGGAGGGAAAAGCATCTTAAAAAAGACGGTAATTTAACCCTGGGTTACACGAATTAATGTAATTGGCCTGCAATGGCTGGGCTTCATTTTGTGGTGGCTGACACTCCCTGTCACATTTTAATTGTTTAATTCAAGGTAGAAAAGATTCAGCAGGAAGGACTGAGGGTATTCCCTCTATCCGGGACAGCCTTCTCACTGTCCCCAAAATGGAAATAGTTTTGAGGAATGTGGAGAATGCAGACAAAATCACCTAACACAGCTTCATTACCCTCCAGCTATATTTTAAGAAACAGGAATGACTTTTGAGACATGCTTTTGATTTGTAGGAATCGGTAAATGCTTTCCCGTGATGAATTCTGACTGGAGAGATGCACCTGCTCCAGCTGTGACCCAGCATCTCCTCGTCTGGCTGGGAGAACAACCGAACAAGGGTATCACTCTCCTTCTTCAACAGGCAGTTTGGAGGAAGAAAAAGCATCCCTATACTTTTGCCTCAGTAACGTCATCATTTTTTCCTAAAACTCTGTGAAAACTGGTACTCTGACCATATCGTACTAGTTAGGGCTTGACAGCATGCCCATGGTGAGCCCATGAGCACTTGCATAGGAAGGGAATCATAGAATCATAGAATCCNGTCTCTTTTGTGTCTGAGTCCCGGTCCTTAAATTCTAGTCTCTCTGAATACATCTCTTTTGTGAAGTACCAATCGCTGGGGATTTGGGGATTTATGGCTGGCCTTGGGGTCGAATAGCAAAGACTGGTTGAAATCCATGCTGCTTAGGGTTAGCTCTCTCCACGACAAAATGTTTTTTGTCTAAAGCCATTCAAAATAGAGGCAGGGAGTAGGCACGGCTTAGGCAGTGCGGACAGCCGGGGTCTAGTGGTTAGCAGTGTGGCTTCAATAGGACTTTAGTTCTTCAGTCTTTTTAAAATATAGTACTGAGGCTTATGAAATGCTTTGAAAATTTTATAACTTCCTCTAACAGAGGAAAGGCTTTAAATAAGGCTTTACAGTTCTGATTTTTTGGAGCTACAGTCTTTTGATCTGATTCTAAACTAAAACGTATTGATTTTTCTAATGATGTGGGCCAAAGTCATTCAATATGCTCCTTTACAGAAGCTCTGACAAATACAGAGAAAACCTAGAAAAAGATAATAGAAAGATTAAATAGGATATGCACGGAATGTCTAATTTCTCTACAAGCTGGGCTAATTAACTGTAATTCCATTTAATGAAAAGGATGATAAATAAAGCAATATTCAAGCTCTTGTGTCTTATCCTCTTTTCTTTAATGATGGTATTACTCTATTGTCTTTCTCCCCTGATTTGCATAGGTGTAAGAGCAGAATCACTCCCTTTCATTTTAAGTAGGAAATCCGTGAAATCAGAACTCTCCTCCAGCACTGAAAATCAGTGCGGCACAGAAAATACAACTGCTTCCCTGAACTGGTTTCTGGAGGTACCTAAGGATGTCCTGCCCCTCGGAAACAGCTTGTCTGCACTACAACATTACTTCTTTTGGAAAAATGAACATGCTCATTTTCACTGAACATGAAAACTTTTTAGTTTTAGTTAAGTTTCTTTTTCCTGTAACCACCCCCTCCTTCCAAAATGCTATTGTAAAGGTCTGTAATTTCTCTTCAAATTAAAATGAGAGTTTCAGAGTGCCCTTCTATTGTGTAATGCTAATGGAATATGGCCTGTAGTCCTTTGTCATTGAAAAATATATGCTTTTAGCTGAAAAGATATATTTTTCTTATCCTTGGTCTCTCTTCCCAGACACTTTGAAGTCTGAGAAATGGTGCAGCAGATGCTGAGCTGAAAACTAGAAGATATATAATGATTTAAGTGTCAGCTGCCTAGTATTTACTGTTCTTTTAGTTCACTATGATAGAAGACTGCAGCTGTGCAAATTAAAAAAGAAATCTGAAAAAGGTCTTTTTTTTCATTACATCTTTTTTCCTGCTAGGTTTGTTCATTTTCAAAATGATATATTCTTTGTCAATTAAAATCAATATATATTTTATTATATTTTTTTTTACATGTTAATTTTCTTGTTGCCCATGGCAACTACAAAAGCAGTAAACACAAACAGCCAGCATATTCCGTGCTTGTTTTGTAGTTGCTACTGTCTCATGGGCAAAGCACTTGGGAGGATTAACTCATTGTCATAATTCTGCTCTGTTAAATTAGGGGATTATTGGTTCTGTTTGTGACAGTCTCAGTGGACCCCAAGAAGACATGTGGGCCAATTTAACTTGTGTCCACATGGGAATTTTGGAATGAGGTGGGTTTTTATAGTTGACTACATCACCTATACACCAACCCAGCAATCACCTGTACTGTTAGCCACTGACCATTAGCTATTGCTTAGGAATGGTTTAAAAATAAAAATTTTGGACACCATTAGTATATGGGTTTTGTTGAAACTCACCCTTCCTTGTAAGGAGTCATATATAAAGGAGTCAAAATAGATATTTTGGCTGGACCACAATTAAACTGCTTGTATGTTGTATAAAGGAAGTTTCCTATATTATGCATTTTGATGTTAACATTTTCTTTTAATTGGTTCTCCTAAAACTGCTAGAATCCATACAGAAATTTACCTTCAGCGTCATAACTCAGTCCTATAGCTCAAAAGAGAGAGTCCTAGGGATGATGATTTATAAAACTGAAAATTCATAAATGTTCACATTTATGGCTGTTGCACTTGCTGCTTTCCTGTTTTAGATTCTGTTTTAGGGTACAATCTAACCTGGATGCAATAAAGACAGACTATTTTCCCTTCTCAATCCATCTTTCCAAATTTTAGGCAGAAACTCCACTCCAGAAATGAGCAGCCCAACAATATTTTTTTTTGCTGATATTAGCAAAGACAATGCCTGAAGCAGTTAGAGATCAATGAAGGAGCTTTGGAGAGATGACTAAATTACATAAAATTACACGCTATGAAAAGGACTGAAGATATTGAAGGGGGAAATACTCAGACTGAGGAACCAGTGACCTCTAAAACAAAAGGTTCAACTCCAGTTCTACTGAAAATACTTGAAATTCATCATGATTTTCCTGTAGGCTACAAAGAAGGCTTAGGTTGCAGTCTTTTGCTTTGTAGAGAAAAGTCATCCTTCCATGTATAAATAATAAAATATTTTAAGAAAGGTGAAATGTTTCATAGTATTTTGGTGCTGTCTTGAGGCACTCTCACATCCTCCAAGTGCAGACTGATTTTTCCCGCCTTTTTTCTACCCATCACCCAATACTATGATGTTCTATCCATTGGATGGGTAAGAGCTGCTGTTGCTGTGGTGGTTAATCACTTGTAGTCAAGGATACAAATATCACAGCGGAGCTGGATGAGTTAAATTTAACGGGTGTGTAACTGACAGGCATGTAGAAGGCAAGCACTTTTTATTACATACTTCTCAGTGCCACTCAGTTCACAGTGTGCTCCGCAAATATTGGCAAGGAAAGATGTCATGTGCCAGGGAATGAGTAATAGAGATTTGTGTGAATTATGGATGCCAGAGAATGTCTAATTATAGCTCATGAAAGCCCAAACAATAGGGATAATAAACAATAGAAACATTCCCTCGAACCAAAGGTGGATTAATGAGTCTTGGAGAGAAACGACAATATAAATAGTCACTGAAATTCCTACGTGGCCAAGAACCCATGGGTAAAGGACTTGCCTAGATCTGTGGAAAAGAGGGTCTGGTCATGACAAAGTACAGGATGAAATGAACTTCACTCGTGCAAAAGAGATTCCAGCATCTTAAATATAAAACTGTGTGTTCAGCTAGGTTGGAAGCAGGAAAGGAGCAGCTTTTCCCTAACTAAAAAAAAATATCTGACTTGTACTTCCAACGTACAAAATGAGGCAGCAGATGGAGTTGCTAGGAGACAGAAGGCAAAGAACAAGAGCATGAATGTGCTCTAGTGTCTCTACACAATAGTAAAAAGAGTATATGAAATGGACCAGAGGTACAGATCTCACCATCAGCCATTACTACTACAAGTGATGAAATGTAGTCTTTGTGCTAACCAGGTTAATGGTAAATCTGAATATTTTTAGTAAGAGGATCTATGAGAATAATATTATGTGATATTTAGCGCTACTCTGTGGGCAATCTTTGTAACCATAGAATTACAGTATAATTCAGGTGGGAAGAACCTCAGAGGTCTCTAGGCCAACCTCCTGCTTGAAGTATGGCCAGCTCTTGGGCCAGACCAGGATGCTCAGGGCTTTATCCAGTCATCTCCTTCAAGAATGGAGATGCCACAACCTCTCTGAACAAACTGCTCCACTGGCTGACTGCCCTCATAGAAGGGAAAGGTTTTCCCCATATCTGTCCCGAACCAATCTTATTTCAATTTATGTCTGCTGCCTCTCATCTTCCCAACAAGCATCACTGTGAAACACCTGGCTGGCTCCATCTGGCTACTGCCGTAAAAGACAATAAAAAAAGTTTCTATAAATATATTAACAAAAGAAAGAGGGTTAAGGAGAATCTCCGTCCTTTAATGGATGCAGGGGGAAAGAGTGACAAAGGCTGAGGAAAAGGTTGAGGTACTTAATACTTTCTTTGCCTCAGGATTTAATAGTAAGACCAGTTGTTCTCCAGGTACTCAGCCCCCTGAGCTGGAAGACAGGCATGGGGAGCAGAATGAAGCCCCCAGATCCAAGGGGAAATTGTGAGTGGCCTGCAACAGCACTTAGACACACACAAGTCTATGGGGACACATGGAGTAACCCAAGAGCACTGAGGGAGATGGTGGAAGTAAAGTGCTCACCAAGTCACTTGCCATCATTTATCAGCAGTCCTGGCCAACCAGGGATGTCCCAGCTGGCTGAAGGTTAGCAAATGTGACGCTCATCCACAAGAAGGGCTGGAAGGAGGATCGAGGGAGATCCTCAGAGTTTTGAGGCAGAGGCAAGGACTGCCTCAAAGCCTCCAAATAAACACCCCAAATTTATGAATATTGTAAAAGCAGAAAGGGCTTATAAATTTGGGTTAAATTAAAAGGCCAAAAGGGTAAGCTATCTCATTAAAAAAATCAGAAAATATTACTTTTCAGTAAAAAATAAAGGTATAGGACATTTTGAAAATCATTTCAATTAATTCTGTTTTAACCTCTAGTACTGCTGAAACTAGTATTTAGAAAAAAGTTATACAGATAAAAGTAATAAAAATAAAAGTATTGCACAAAGTGGGTTAATATTACACTAACGATTCAAGAAAAAGTTTGCTGGAACAAATTATTGAGTGAAAGGAAAAAGTAGCAAAGTTCTTATGTAGATTTTAATAAACTATTTGAACAATTACCAGTATTATTTTAAATATTTATTTCAAATGCAATTTGCTATAAATTCCATCACATATATTGAAAAATAGCTCATAAAAGAATAAAGAGTACCAGTTTGGGGCAATGCATTGAATTTAGATGATGTCTATTAGTCTTCTGTAGAGTTCAGTGTTGTCATCAAAACATAGTGGTTAATGACCTAAAAAACCCCCACCTTTGAACAAAGTCTTTGGGTTCTTATGAGATAGGGTGTTGTAGATAATCACAGAGTTGACACACAGAAGAGCAAAATACAATCAGTAATGAGAGTAGATAAAAATAACAAAACTGTTTTCACATCCTAGAAAATGCAGGTAATAAGGCATTTGGGCAAAACTACAAAAAGCACAGAAAATAGAAACAGCCTTTGGGGTGAAAGTGGACAATTAATTAGGGAGGAGTCACCAAACAAGAAGTAGGCAGGAATTTGTACACAGCATGAAGCCCTGGAGGCAAGGCTGGTTAACCAAACCTGATCTACAGCATTCAGCACGGGCCATCTCAGTGACTAAAAAAAAAGAGGAAAAACCCAAGCAAGTAAGCAGGGCATTCAGTGCATGACCAGCTGATACTCGTTCTCAAGCTAAGACTTAGGAGGAAATAAGCTTCAAATAAGCTTCAGTAGTTGGCATCGCCAGACTTCTCTCAGTTGCAGGTTCTGTGAGGTTGGCTTGTACACAACCTCTGTAAGGATCCAGCGGGGAAAGGATGACTGTGTCCGTGCTGGTACCACCACTTGCTCCAGGGACGGGTTCACAGTTCTCCAACCAGTGAATTGTGTCCTACAACTTGCTGCACTCCCCCTTGAGCAGCCTGGCCCTATCCGTAGCACTTGGATATCACGGGTGCAGCAGCTATCCCTTGCAGCCACCTACAGGCGTCTCTAACGCTAGAGTATTTGTGCGTGATGCCAAGGGTGTGTTTGCATAAGGAGTTATGTATTATGACAGCTCACCGCCTGGTAGGATGGTGTTTGAAGGCTAGGCCAGGTGGAGGTGGTGAGAGTTGGCTTGCTTCCACCCATAATGCTTATTGGAGTAGGCCTTGAGACGGTTTTATCATTGAGTCAGTTCCAGGTTTTAGTTGGGTGGATACCAAGTTGTTCCACCCCGTGAAGGATTCAGCATGTGCACACGGGCAAGAAGAGCAAGCCCAACTGGCAGCTCAGCCGTACCCAGAGCTTGTGTTTGCCGGGTCCTTTAACTCACTTTTACCACCTGGCAAGCCTGCAAAGTGAAAATAGGTACATTTCATCAAGGAAAGCAAGTGTTCAGAGTCTTCACTGAGACACTGGAAACCTTCTTTCTGCTAATTTTCAGGACTCCTCATCCAAAGGATCATCAATGTTTGCCCATGTGCCTGTGGAATGTAAATATGTATACACCGAACTTGTAGAGAAATCATTTAACAAGGTTCAGACCCAGAACACGCCTACTCAATATCAGTACAAAAATAAATAGCTGACAATATTCCTTATCTTATTATTCAGCATCTATCTATGCTTTAAAAGGCAGAATTTCTAGGATTAAAGTAGATAAGGGGAAAATGATCCCAGTAGCAGCAACACTTTGCAGCATCAACGTGCATTGTGTCTGGGACAAGTTCCCCAGGTGCTCACCAGAAGGTCCATGAAGGTAGAGGTGAGAGGCAGAACAAGGCTGTGCGCCTTCTTTGTGCCTCTGCTGGAGGAAATCTAGGAGGGAGCAGAGAACAGAGGATGGACTGAAAACATCCCTCCGTGCACTGTGGTTTGAGAGCTCCTTGGTGCCTTTGCAGCTCTGCAAACATCTCTACCTAGACAACTGAGGTGCTGTAGGTTTTACATTACTTTCCTAAGGGTAATAGTGGTTCTGCACTGAGCAACTATTTAAAGCGAGACTGACAACACTAAATGATATGTAGTGTAGATGCTGGAATCACAAGTCTCAACAATACAGCCATGAAATAAAATAAAAAAGTGCAAGGCCTTTCATGTTGCTGTGGTCTTATTCATATTACTGTATATTTCATCAACCTCATTAATTCACCTGATTACAATTCTGAAATTCTCACTAGCTTCATTGTGGGATATCTGATGACTTATTTAATCTTCTTTGTCATTTTGAACTTTAAAAGTGAATTTCTCTGCCGGAGAGTCATTCAATTTGCAGGTTTAGGACATCTGACTGGCCAGAGTTCACATCTTTGAACATATCCTTGCAATAACTTTTGGAATCTTCAATTAAAAACTGGTAATACATCAAGAACATCATGATGGTTCATAGAACAAGGGAAAAAAATGATTAAGAAACTATTTCTTCCAACCATAAGAATTTAAAGAACAATGAAAAGTGAGGTAAGTTAGCAGTATATTTCTGTAACCTTGCTTGTAACCATTCACTTTTTGATTTCACATAATCAGTGATTTTTTTTTTTATTTTTCATCCTTTGTCTTTTAGCTAAAAAAAGAAATTAGGAAATTAAATAATCAACAAAAAAAGAATTAATGCATTTTTTAAAATCACATGGTAGCTTGTAAGCAGAAGAATGGGGTTTAAGTCTGTGTATATACGTAAATTATTGTATTTTAAATTAGCAAAAGAACAAAACCACGGTCCTTCCAACAGCTTGAAATGTTTCTTCATGTACCAGGCAGGGAAATGCAGAAAATTCTGCAGCGATATGATTCAGTGGAGGACTAGATCTGATAAAAACTGATCTGATAAGGCACCTATTCATGCCATTTCCCTTTGGCCTCTTACAAGTGTGTAAATTAAGAACCAAGTGCTGTCAGCAACCTGCGAAGTCAGCAGCGGGAGATGAGTTAGCGTGCCCTGCAGTCCTGTATCCCTGACTGGCCAAATAGGGGAGAGCTGCTGGAGCACATGGTGCTTCTCGTCTGGCTTCTGCACCTGTATCTCATTCATCTGGAAACCAAGGCAGACAGTGGCTTGGGTGTCTTGCTTGTCTTAGAGCTGGGGTATGTGAGGTTGCAACTAAGTCTGGGAACTCTAATGGATTCCAAGGGGCATCTCCAGGTAGTAATTCAGCTTTGAGACACTCAAAAGAGCCAAGTCTCTCAATAGACTACCAAAAACCTCTAGGCACATTGATTAAATGCCTAGGGATGTAGGGTGAATCCAGGACCGAGGAACTCAGACATGAAGACAGTAAAATACCCACATTTCATTCACACTGCTGGATTTAATGTTACACAGTCTATCTAAACAGTGAAATGCCTCACTGTAGGATCCAGAGTAGTCAGTGGTGTGAGCAGGGAGCAGATAGCAGAGACACTGCTGGCATAGAAATATGCCTGAAGTCCTCCCATGTGGTGTATATGCTCTCTCACACATAAGAACCTACTTGTGATACACCACTAAGATTCACCTCCTGAAGACAGAGTTTTTTTCCTTGAGAGTGGGCACACTCTTTCATTTTAAAGGTTGAAATCATAACATGGAGCTGTTTCCCTTGCTTTTTTATCATTTCAGCACATGCCCAAGCACTTAGAAACTGAGATTCAGATCTCTCCTCTGCTTTAGGTCTGAGGGAATCAGAGGTCAAACCCACCTTCTCCACCTCCTAAATAGATCCTTCTCCCTGGTTTTGGAGCTGTGCTACTCTGCAACACTGCCAGTTGTTCATTTTTGTGCACGACTTGTAGCCCAAAGGTTAGGTTACCTTCTCAGAGATGTGAGATGTGGATTTGAGTCTCCATTGGGCTCAGGAGGGCTGTGGAACTATGTCCAAGGTCCTGGTGAGCGCCCTAATTTTTATATAATTTGACACAGGGTGGGTAAGTCCGTCGTCACCTTTGCTCTTGGAGGGCACATGAAGAAAAATTAGAGGGTTCAACTGCTATTTTAGTGGACTCCCATTTTATTGCAGTTGGTCTTATTCTCAGGTCAAGTACTGTATTGGTACCTTTGGGGATGTGGCGCAGATAAAAGGTATCAAGCTATAGTTGGTGTGACACCTGGTATACATACGAAAGGTCAGCCCTTATAAAGGCTATTAAAGCCAAATGAGAAGGTGACTGGCAAGTCTATGTGACTTTGATCTCCCTGTCCTTATCTTGATCCATGAGCTTTTTGTTATATTTTCTCTTCCCTGTCCAGCTGAGATGGGGAGTGATAGGGTGGCTTGGTGGTATCTGGTGTCCAGCCAGGGTTGACCCACCACAGTCAAGCAGATTTGGTGTTGTAGTTTTGGATACCAACGCACACGTTCTGTCAAAATACTGCTTCCACCCCAGCCCTCTTTAGGCAGAAAGAAAACTGATTAATTTTGAAGGATATCTCTGTTCATCTTTTGCTTCACATACATGTTTCTGGCATATCTATGGTACTCGGCACCTTGCAGTCTGCTGTCATTCCACACCGTGGCTTCCTGTGGTATTAAATCACTAGTTGATTCAGACTAATCAGGATTAACTCTGCTCCGGGGTGCAGTGGGAAGGCGCCCCTGTAGAGCCGAATTCAAAAGCAGCGCTGCCGCCAAGACAGCAGGTGCACATCAGGACACAGATTTTTCTCTCCTCTGACCACCTTAAACCCACATTCAAGCTATCTCTATCAGACTGACCATTTCTTGTGACTCCTGCTAGAAACAAAAATTGCTTGGGGGCACTTATGTTCCTTAAATATGTCTATTCTTTGTGCTCTAAAATGTCTTTATGAGTTGTTATATGGGTGTGGCATTTTAATCAAGATTCTGTGAGGAGGTCATGAGCGAAGTGATTATTTCATGAGGCAATAAGAAATGCTTTAAGATCTTTTATCTCTCCATAGAATCTAGTGTGCTATTTACTAGTGCAAACGCCATTGCAGAACAGGTTCATACAGGAAATGAAGAAACTTCAGTGAAAGTAGACGTAGGATAAAATCACTATTCAGCTTAGCTCACTCCATTTAAAAGGAAAATATCCACATCCGTTTTGGCTCAGGGACATGCAAAATGTTCTCTGTTTTAGGGCTTAAATTAACACCTAGTTGAAATAGCTGTTAATATGCTTTAGTGATTCAGTGCATACCAAAACTAAATTTATCTTCTAATTAAATAAGAGAAACAGTCAAAACCTAGCACTTCATCTACCTTAATGAATTCCTAAAGAAGGAGCAATGCCTAATTGCCTCTTTTGACTAAGTTGTGGTAAAGAATGATAGAGGGAAGGAATTTAAAAATAATGAGTCTAAATATGCCTTTTTTCCCCTCAATTTACAAATGCAATTGAAATAATCCTTATTTGTTTCAAGGTAATTTTGAAGGGAATTGAAACAGGGTTTTAACCTGGCCAATTGGATAAAAAGTTGTAATGATATAAAATTACCACCCCCTCCTCAGAGAAAAAGCAATTATCAAAATTTGCCAGCCTAACTGCTTGGGTTTTCATTTGAATTCTTACTGCAGCTTCAGAGGAGGGGAACTTTTACATCACATTCAACTTATTAAAGGGAGTTTATTTTTGCTATTGAACTTGATGGCCAACTTTGTTTACAGACTGTAAGTCCATGTTAAAGGATTTTAAATAGTGGTACACAGTTTTGTAAAAGCTGGTCTCCATGTTACATTCTGAATAACAAAAATATGTAGTAATAATTAATTATTTTATATATATATATATATTTATTGTTAGCACTACCTTGCACTTTTTTTAAAAGTACATCAGTTTACCTTCTTCTTTTCATTTAAATGATACAGTACATGTGCATTTGCTCCTTTCCATTCTGCTTGATTAGCCCTTGATACATCGCAATCATTTTCTAAAATATTGGCAAATCTGGAGGCGTTCACTCAGTGTTTTGGATTTATAACAAAAGCCTATGACTTGGCAAGCCCAGTTTGTCTTGCTATAATGCAAACATTTCCCAAAGACATGAAAAATAGTTTACGAAAATACAAAATAACACAAAAAAATCTTGAATCTTGAAAATGACAAACACATCCGCAAACACTGCAGGATTAAAAAAAAGTAATCCTTGGACTTCTAAATATCCAAAAGGTGCTGGGGCCCCGTTTCCCTTGTCTCCTCATAAAAGCCCATCTATTTGCTCCACCTGCTTTCATCCCTACTCAAATCAACATCAGCCCCTACCTAACTACAGGATATAAGCTGGGTTTTCACCTCTCTTAGTCTCCTGGCCCTTCCACAAGTGTTATTAATATTAGGCCTTATACTGATTTCATCCCATTCTTAGTGGTAACCGTAACAGCTTTTGTCTCAATAACACAGGAGACACAAGGGCTACCCCTCTACTCGTAGATTCAGCAGTGCCAGGATCCATACGCCGATCCTCCGGCCAGCTGGCACAGACTAGTCTTGCTCGTACTACTAAAGTCTCATAAACAAGCTTGCTGCACTCAAGATACCTATTGGGAAATAATCCCCTGTCTTTCCTAACTCTGGATCTGTGCTGAGTTTGGGAACTTGCTGGCTGGTCAGGGACAGAATCATACCAGGGCCCGTTTTAGCTGTTTAAAGGTGGAGATGGCAAAATAGCGGTGTCAGGATCTGTCTGTCAGTTTGCCAATATTCACATAACAAGGTGGATCTATTTTTAACAATGTTCCTGGATCTCCTTCTGGATCCACAGGCTCCTCTGAAGCTGGTGGGGCACCTCCAAGTGGGAGTCTTCATCTCTCCCTTCCCAGCCTGGGCAGGAGCAGCACAAGTGAGGAGGGGACTTCTCGGAAAACACTTCTTCAGTATCCTTGTCCTCTCCATGGAAAAGGGAGATAAGTCTGGGGTTTGCTGTATAGGGGTACTGGTGCTTCTTTTTTACAGACAGTGGTTTTACTGTCTGTCCTTTCTGGGAAAACAAGGATTTCTCAGGAGTCAGAGTTTTATGGAGGAGCAGTAGGACAGCCTGAAAATTTTTATCCAGCAGGGAAAACAAACTGCAGAGAGGTTCGTTTTCAGAAGATTAATTTCAACTAAAACCTTTTAACATCTGGCAAAACCTTACATGTTTGCAAGTAAGAAATACTATTTCCTTTATTTCAGAAAGTGCAGGTTAACAGCCTGATCTTCCCAATCCAATATAAAGAGGTCCTTAAAAGAGCTGAGGCAGCAATTTTTCTCAGCCCCATACAAGCCTGACTCTCCTTTGCAATTTATTCCTGTGATCTCACAGCCACAAGCTCCAAATCATGAAGCTGAAGTGTAAAAAAACCCCTCTTTTTACTGTGTTAAGGGATAGCTTGCATAATATCAAGCTTCTAAGATTTCTATTTCTAATTTTACCATGGCCTTTATTTTTAAGTTTTTGTCACGCAGTAAGGAGGGCAGAGTCACATCCTTGCATCTTGTGATGAAGTATGTAAGTCAGCTGAGTCCTAGTGCGAAAAAAGAAAACAAAGCGTTTCTAGTTCACCCCAAACACTTCTTTGAATTGTAGTTCATTTAATTCATCATGGGCCTGTCAGATTTGAGGCAACAGAATAAACAGACTTTCAGAGATGCTGTTGGCTCCGAGTCTGGCTCTTTTTTTATTGAAACAATTTTTAGTTCTGCTTGTTTGTGGCAGAATATTTTCCTCAGTGTTGTTTTTATGCTGAACTGAGACTTGGCAATGTTTTCCGTTGGAATGTGACACTGTCATGTCAGGTCAAAAGAGAAAATGCCAGTCGGTGTTTCCCAGTGGCTGTACACACGTAACATTATGTCCTTTCATTGGACTCAGCCTTTATTCCTGAGAAAGAACTGTTATTTCAGCTTGCATCACTGCAGATATTATCAGTCATAAACATATGCAGCTTTTTATAAGTCTTATGTTCAATAGTCAAAGAAAAATACTTACTAACTTTGCCATAAAATATTATAAATTCTGTTTTCCCAGAACCAATATTCCTTTTTTTTCTCTCTTCCTTTCTTCTTCCCATCTTTTCTTATTCTGTCTGTCTGTCCTCCTTCATTGGACTTTTTCATGGGTGGGCAGAGGGGAAGGGATGTATATATAGCTGGCAAGGCATAGAACTTGGAATAGATTTATACTAAGCTTTGGCAGCAATTGCCTGTGTAACTGGTTCAAGTAAAGCTCTCTCATGTCTTTTGTTTCCAAAATAGAGATTAATAATTCTTACATTTCTGTAAACTCTAAAGAGTATCTGTATAAAAATATATTATTATCTCTTCTAGAACCCCTCCATGTAGTGTTTAGAAGCTTTTAGTGAATGAGACGGTAGAATTAATTAATTCTTTGATTTATTTTTAATCTCAGCCTTTTGAATGACAGAAATGCAATGCCCATTACCTTGGAGATGGACACATCTGCAAATCTGTTGGAGTTAAGTAACTGAGTACTGCTTGCACAAGCTGTAATTTAAAGGTTGAAAAATCTTGCATCATCCCTGAAATATAAAACCATAGATGCTCTGTTTCCCAACACTGCATTTTACAAAGCTCTGGGTCAACTCCTTAAGTCCTTACAGAGTTCTGTTTAGTTCATTTGAAGGGAAATTATCTAATTCAATGTATCATCTCTTTTATTTCAATATGAATTATTCTGGATAGAGGCAAATCAAGAACTAAGAATGTATCTCTCTTGTTCTGTTTGATTACCAAAATGTCAGTGGGAAATTAATCTTTTTCATTACAAAATAATTTCCCTTTCACACAAGTCTTTGTCTAAGCAAATTTTAAAGCACTTTGCTCTTACCAGGTGCTGTATTACTACAGGTCTCTGCCTGGAATAGCCTGTGAGCTTATGCCAGAAATTAGATGCTTTAGGACTCTAAACCCCTGCAATAATTGTAAGTTTTTAAATTCTTTCTGAATTTTCCTTTTAAACCTGTTAGAGAGAGAGGTCCAGCTATGAAACTGAGTCATACATCTCAATTCCTGATACATGATATTGATGTGACTACATTCAGAGTTCAAACTCCCATGTAATTTTTTTTGTGAGTAAAATAAAATTGCTGTAGCAATTCCGTTAACCACAAATAGAAGAAGGTTGATTATTTTTTTTCATCATGTTACAATAATATGTATGTACCAAGCAAACTCACAAGCAAGTTTCAGTGAAGTGCAACACACTTGGAATCAGAAGATATGGTTCAGTAAACAGCCCTGTATACACATTATTTCAGATCCTACAAGCAATAGATATATATTAGTATGGCAATACCCCAGACTAATTATTCCTACCTCTGAGGAAGGGTTAATTACCATAAATATGGTGTTACATTGCACTGTTTAGTCTAAATCAAGCAGCATTTAGTCTAAATCAAGCCGAAATATTTTTACTCAGTGATGCATTTCAGACATACATGTACCTAGATGCGCCCAGCCAGAGAGAAACTAATGGCTCATCTCTGAATGTGCATTTAAACCATGATGTTGGTTGTCCTCTGTGTTTACCCCAGGTTCCAGCTCCTCGTATTGCAGACATATTACTTCCGTGTGATCTGGAGCAGAGTGGTTCCTTCAGGTCGCTGGGGGATACAGCTGAGAAGTAATTCATGCTGGAGTCCACATCATATCAAATGGACACAGGCCTGTTTGTACCTCCATTGCCACAAGCCAGGGGCCTTCACTCTTCAGTGAGGGTAAGGAAGGCAGATAAACCGTGTCCACCCAGCTTTACAAAAAAGCTGTCCTTGGTTTGAAAGGTTCCTGGATCAAACATCAACTTCTCCATGACTTGGCCATTTTAATTTTCCCTCCTCTGCCAAAGATAAACAACCAAACTTTTATTTAGGTAGCAAAGCGAGGTGAGTAGTTAGAAATACCTTGACTGCTGAACAACTTGCAAATTAAATGCAAATAACTTCCATTTGGATGGCAAAGGCTAGGCCCCTGCCTTCTGAAATTTAGCTTGCAACTGGAAATTAGCTTCTCCTTTGCTACATTTTGCAGTGAAGTCATAATTGTGTGTTTGGCATTAGTCTGTTGCCATGGATAGTAGAAATCAGGGTAGGATGTGATGACATTAAAAGGTCACTTCAATCTCTAATGGCTATGGTCCTGAGAATGACTAATGGCATTGTACTGCTACAAATGTAGAGCTGGAACAACATGATGAACTGTAACTGACTCTTGTTTAAGCATAAATATCTCTGAGATATAGAAGAAAGGATGATGAAACCATATTAAAAAGTGAATGGGTTTATTTTTCATTTTGTTCTTTTTTTTGAGATTGCATGTATGGTCATCAGATGGAGTTATTTCACTTGTACAAACATATAACTTAACAAAATGAGTGTATCAATAAATGTTATTTCTGGTATAAATCTATGATTGTATTTAAACTATCATCCCTAGATAATACTTTACAGGGGAATGACTTCGACCAATAGTCACCACTGTTTTTTTTTTCCTAGAAATATTTCAAGACTTCCTTTAGACGTGACTCTTCTTGTTTGTTGATAGGAAATAAGGGATAATGTTTATTTTCAGAAGTACGTATTTGAAGTGTCTGACTGAAACCACAGAGTTCGTGCCTGGTTTCGGACAGTTGGGTTTGATCTGGCAGAAGAGCATGACTGAGTCATCCTGAATTGTTAACACAGCCCTAACGGTTATGTCAGAAACTCTTTGGTGCATGGAAAGGAGATAGAGCACAGATTTCTACTACAGCTAAAACTATTAAAACAAAAATGAGCCCAGAATATGTCAACTGTGAAGGCTGTTCTCTAGAATTTCTTTGTAGCTCTAATATAATTTTTTTATTTACTCATGCAGATTGATAGGAAAGTAAAAATATAAAGCATTACCACCATCCCTCTCCTTTTCTTTTTCCCTCCCCTCCCCTTCCTTCCTCCCTTCCTTCCCAGAATCACAGAATGGTAGGGGTTGGAAAGGATCTTCAGCAATCACCTAGTCTAACCCCCTACCAGAGCAGGGTCACCTAGAGCAGGTTGCACAGGTATATATCCAGGTGAGATTTGAATATCTCCAGAGGAGACTCCACAGCCTCTCTGGGCAGCCTGTTCCAGTGCTCTGCCACCCTCAAAGGAAAGAAGTTCTTCCTGAGGTTCAGATGGAATTTCCTGTAATACAGCTTGTGTCCATTGCACCTTGTCCTGTTGCAAGGCTCCACTGAGAAGAGTCTGGCCCCATCCCCTTGATGCCCTCCTTTTTGATATTGATAAGCATTGATGAGATTCCCTTTCAATGTTCTCCAGGCTGAACAGACCCAAGTCTCTCAGCCTTTCCTCATAAGAGAGATGCTCCATTTCCTTGATCATCTTTGTAGCCCTCCAATGGACTCTCTCCAGTAGTTTCTGGTCCTTCTTGAATTAGGGGGCCCAGAACTAGAGGCAGCACTCCAGATGTGGCCTCACCAGGGCAGAGTAGAGTGGGAGAATGACCTCTTTCGACCTGCTGGCTGTGGTCTCTTTAGTACACATCACTTCCTTCCATTATACACTGAATTATAAAAGTGAATGCATGCAGTAGTCTGTGTTTCTATTAATCTGGCTAATTTAGCACTTAGCTCTACCCATTTTCTAGTTGTGTTATGTTTATTCATGAAGAAGTGTTGCTACATATGTGTTGCTCTATATTTCACTTCTACATGTAGAGGAATTCCTTGCACATTTTCCTTTCTTGAGAACTGTTTGTAGAAGGTTTCCTTTGTTTGCAAGTTGACATCTAGACCAAGCTGCTCTTCATTGCTGCGGTGAAAAGGCGGTATCTCCATCTCCCTTTAAAAGTACTGACAGCTTCATGATAAGTCTAAGCTCTTTACTTCAATCCCATCTGTCAGTTATGTCATTTCACATGCGCAGTTCCTACAACTTGTACTCCAGATGAAAATTTCTTCTTGTCCCTCGACCACCATTCCCCAGAAATATCACAGGAAGATAAAGTGTCCAGAGAGGAGAACTTAGATTAAAACCTGCATAACCGACAGTGCTCTTCTCACTGTCAATAAAGACTCTACTTTCAGCAACTGACTCATCCCATAGCAATGCAGTTCATTTGGGTAACCAAAAAGCTCAAGTACCTTAGAAGTTTTTCCTTGTGCTGAAGTAATCCAGTGCTGATCATGAAGCCAGTGGTAGAATGTGCTAACTACAATACCTTTGGCCATAGTTTGACACATAACCCTTGGCTACATCTACACTGCTAAAAGGAGAGAGCAAGGGATCACCTCCTGACCCCATGGTCAACTGCCACAGACTGGCTCATGTCCCCATTGCCCATGGCTTGTGACAGGTTTGCCTTGGAGACAGCTAGTTGATGTGGTCCACAGTGGATCCACAAAGAGAAGAAAAGTTAGCCAACATGGGTGGCAGAGGATCCTGAGCAGGAGCCCACAGCCTATCTCTATTTAGCAGTCAGAAATTATCTTTTGAGACTAATTCAGTGCCTGGTCAGAGAATCAATAATAAATAAATAAATGAACCACAAATCCACACTGATAAAAAGCCCTCCTAAAATAGTATCACGATGCACTGACCAGCACATGTTATTGTAAGGCTACTCTTTGAAAACCCTTTGGCAGCAGAGGCAGATTTTGCAGTGTGGTGTCAGCTCTAATGGGACCTTCTTCCTGACGGCTGGGAAGAGGATGATGTTGCCTTTTTTTTTTCCCCAGTTCTACCAACAGTGGGAACTTTCCAGTCCCTTTTCTACTCCTCCTGACATTAGAAAGTAACTTGACACCTGCTATTGGCCCTGCCTCCTGAGAAATTTAGGTGTGCCATGGTGTTCTTCCTGTCCATCCTCACAGGTTCTTCTTCAGACAACAGTGAAATCCTTTTGTTTCTAAAGGAGGACTGCAAGTTACTTGAGAAAGTCCCTTGAAAACAGGAAATAAAAAACCTGAACATGAATTGGAATGTTGTTTCTGAAGCATTTGTGTACATTCATTCATGAATGGAGACTTATCATCCTCAGCTCCACAAAAGAGTGGAAGTAATACATCTCACAGCGAGGGAACTTGCCCAGGTGACAATTGAAGATCAGAATTAAACTCTTTATCTTCTCGTGCCCAATTCTTTGCATTAATCACACATCTCCACTCCTGATTATGAGTATCTGGCCATTCTCAGAGGCAGCTGGACTTTGCCTGCAGCAGAAGAATAAACAAAGGAAGAGTAAATCCCTTCTTTAACCTCAAGTGCAGAGATCATTTTTTTCTCCAGCAATAAGAACCTTTCTTCTAAGGGTGCACAACTGCACTATTGGAGCATCTGTCTTGTGTCTTGGCACATGCTACAGATGATCAAAGCAGCAGCTTTTGTTTAAAGCAAGAGAAAAACTGGGTGGCAGAACATCCAGGGTTGGATATGGCACCAGAAAGCAAGGAGGAAACAGAAGAGCCAAACTGTATAAAATGTTTTTTCAGCAGTTTGCCAGTGTGCAAAATAACATTCTCAGGTAGCTCAAGTGACACAGAACTGAAATAATTTATTCAACAGACATTCTCACCATTTTTGTTCTCAAATTCCTTATATATAGATTTTGTGTATGTAGATTTTTTTCAGCATCTATTTCTCAGTTATGTAGATAATCAGTCCAACCAACAAAATAATGTTGCTGTTTCCCGTGACAGCAAGAAACAAGTATTTATACGAACATTTTTCTTTGCTTGCTAGGCAAAATTAAACTCCATTATTAAATGAGCAATGAATAAACCTAGGCATTCTGTTCATAAGTAACAGTTCTCAAAATGGAGCAGGTTCTATTTGTACTAGTTCTACTTTTATGCAAACATAACATTGAATCAAGCAATGACATTCTATAATTTCTATATTTCTATAAGTGATTAATTCATTTCATACCATCAAACAGTACAGAGAAGGCAAATATTCTAAGTCCACAGCAAATCATTGAAATACATGTTTTTAGGCACCTGGTTCTTTTCAGGAACATGAAGTCTAAACTATTGCATGTGAGTAATCATCAGTATCAGTCATCTTCACATGATTTATTAATGCCTGGCTAAAAAGCTCTGATGTAACTGTCCAGCGCTCTTTTCTTTTTTCTATAGAGGCAAGAAAATCCCAAGCACTGTCATCAGCAGCTGGCTTGGGTCCAATAACTCCAAATTAATTTAAGCGGCCAAGAACTGGGCGTTAACTTCTCTAGTATGTCAGGAGAGTAGGCAATAAAATAAAACCAATCAGTCATACTGTAGCAGCGCTTTGCTCTGTAAGTGGGAGGAGAGGGTGAGATCACCGGTTCTGCAAAGCTGAAGTGACCAGCTGACTTCTTTGTCTGTTAGCCTGCACGCTCTCCATGAGCAAAAGAAGAGAGGAGACATTTCTCCCTGCCACTTTGTGAGTAAGCAGCTTTCACATATAGCTACTCTGCACAACAAACCTAAGTGACCCGGTGACAGTCCTCCTGAAGATGGTTCATGCCTCCATAATTTTATTTCTTCTTACATCCCACCTGTGGAAAGAAACAGCTTAGTTAATGAGAAGGGAGATGCATAGCTTTAATTTTCACAGTTGTGAATATGAGCAAGGCTCCTGAGAACACTGGAAGTAATTACGTTGTATTCCCTTCTGTTTTAGCTACTGGCGCTGGCTTTGTTCACAGCAGGCGTTAGGAGAATTTCTTGCCATCTTTAAGGCTGGCACTTGCCCCTTTTGGCTTGTAATTTTCTAGGATGTGTCATTTCAATTCTGAGGAATGGATGCAGGCATTTATTGCTGAGCTACCTTCTACGAAAGAAACAATCCCACCTGCTGAAGTCAAATTTTCCATTTTTCCTATTAATGTATTAAAGAAGTCCCACATGTTCATACTGCATCGTAATGGACTACTTGAATTTGTGAGTTCTTTGTTCAAGACCAAAAAGCAGTCTACTTAAATGTATATGTCGTATGTGTGCCTATAATTTGAGTTTAGTCTTCTTTAGTTATAGAAGACACACGACAGTAGGTAAACACAAAACACTGTGAACTGAAAGCATTTTTAAAATACAAGTCACATGCTTCTGTATATTGCATGTAGGAAGACAAGATTTCATTTTTCACGCGCCAAATAGGCTTCTATTCAAAACATAGCTATAAGAAGATGTGTTGGCAGTCAAAATCCAACTTGGTTTTAGATTGTTGTTTCATACAATGAAAGACAAGTTGTGCCTACTTGTAACCGACAGGCTGTTGTGATTTCCTCAGTACTTTGAGGAAACACCAGTCAATAAGAGTTCTTCAATAGTTCCCTTCATTCCAGCTGGAAAGCAAAATATTTTTAATTATCTACAGTTAGAAACTGCAGAGAGGGGCTTAATACACTGCAGTTATTCTGAATTAAGATTAAAATGCTACCTGATAGCCGTTGGCTTTTTTTAGTAGCAATTATTCTGAGTGCATGATAATACTTGTTAACGACTGCGTGTGCTTTAAGCTCTCCACTCCTTGATATGTTCTTGAACTTCTGCCATTTTGCAAGGGGCACCGAATCAAAGGCTTTGATGGGGTGACAGAGGACAGACATTATAAAATTAACATGTCCTGAATTACTGTCCAAGAATCACAGACTCACAGGCAGTGAATGTTTTGTAGAATCACGAACTGACATTAAATGGACACTGTTGTCTTATTAAAAAGCTGTCAAAACTGATACTTAATCATTCACCATGGTTTCATGATCAAGTACACTAAATATTCTAATTTATTGTTAGTTGTGAACTAGTTTGATAGGATATAATTGTGTCAACCTAATATATTAACATGTAAGTGTTATTTTCAGGACTGTTCACTGAGTATTGGTAGGTAGCGGTTTATTTGGTTGCATAATATCATTGTAGTTTATGTTATCCAAGACTCACTAATAGTAATATCATTTAGTCCACCAGTCTGTTAAAATAACCTAAAACAGATTTGATACGGAGACTGAGTTAAACACGAGTAGTTAGCATGTGCATGGATGCATGCATGCTTACATCTGTGTATACAGAGCTCATAATGAATGACTTTCGGTACCTTTTAATTGTGAAGATGAGGACTAGCACCCAAAAGCAAAGCAAACCACACAGATAAACTACTTCTGTCTTTAGATAAAGCTTGTATTTCTAAAAGTATCTCACATGCAGCAGCTCTGCAGCTAAGATGCTTATTTTTTAATCAGCCTTTTTGACAACTAAGGGAGAGATTACTTTATAGCTGTTTACTCAAGGATCCAGTGGCAAATAAATTTTACAGTGTTAAAGGATGATGGAAAATGATCTGAGGACCATCTGAGAATTCTTCCACGGCCTGCCAGTTTGATGGTCTAATTTGAGTAATAAGCGCATTTTGCTATGCCCTGCATACAGATTCTGCAAATAATTGTGTTGCGGATGCAGCATTGGTGCAGAGATTCAGTTTTTTATTACCTGTGAGAAAGCAGAATGTATACTGCACTGTAATTTATGATCCACTTTATGTGAAAAAATATGTTCTAGTATAATCAAAATTCAGGGCAGTTCAATGGCCTCTACAGGGTGTCAGAGTGAAGGATCAAAGTGTTCTCTTTCATTATTGTTATTTATGGTTCTACAATATTATAGGGGCAAAAAATGTAGATTCATTAGTATATCGGTGAGTGATATATGTAATCACTCATGCAGAAATCCAGACTTCATTTGAGTCCATCTTATTTTTTTAATTCTATATCTTCTTTTCTTCTTGAATTTTCTTAACAAGCCTATTGAAAACTGTGTTTATTTTTGTTTGTTCAGTTTATTGGAGGTAGCAGACTTAGATATAGTCTGCAAAGAATATGGTTGCATATGTCTTTTTCTGTCTGTGCCCAGCTTATTTCTATACATTTGAAACACAGCTTCCTGATATCCTGTGTTGCAAAAGTGCAGTCCCTTTTTGCCTGTTGAATATATTCCTTTAAAATTTTATATATGCAATTCCAGTTTTATAGTGGCAATTAGCAGCTTCAGTGAATGAATACAGAATCCTGCTGGTCACCTGCTTAAAGTCCTCTCTGTCTGCAGAAGATATTCTATGCTGCCAAAACCTGTAACGTGTGATATTAACCCAGGAAAGGAAACTACTATCCCCATGATATGCAGCACAGAGACATGCTCTAAAGAGCTCAGCTGAACGACTCTTGCTTCAACGCAGCTATTCACCTGGAAAAAAATTTAGTGTGTAAAGATTTCAGATAACGCTATTGGCTGTAATTTACTTCGATCAAAACAAACTAGAATAAAAAGGCAACCTGTTCGAGGAAACAGTGGAAACAGGACAGGCAAATTTGTTTTGAGGGATTTTCTTGTAGAGGAAACTGTCTGGAAGCAAAAATGGGAGAAGATACAAAGAAGTGTCCAGAAGAGTAAGATGGAGAGGAAGAAGATGGGCTCTGTGGGAAGCCCCCTCCAAAGTCATCTGCAGTGTTTTGGGGCAATGTCATTATTCTGCTGAGATTGATGGGATTTCACTCCTGGCTTTAGAGCAGGGATATCGCTCCTGATGCTTATCAGTCATACTTGACCTTGCAGGCAAGAAAGTCATTGCAATTTAGAGTGCCTCAAAAAATGACTTGTGTCACATGCCTATTGGGCTCAGTATGAAGACAATCTTTATGTGTCAGAAAGGCAGATATACTTATTGCATCAAAGACTGATTTCTGTATCAGATCACTTTGTTTACAGAGCAAGAGGAAAGCTGGGCATGTCTGGATTTATCCCACATGTTGACTCACAACTACCCTATTCAAAGCCAAAACCACTCCTAGTAACACTTTCAGCAACCGCCAGCCAGCAAGAGTAGATAACAGCAGAGACAAGCTTTCAATCTGCTTTAACCTGAAACTTTAATCTTGGCGAAAGAAGAATTTTAGCTGTAGAAAGTAGTAATTGGAGGCCACATTAGGGGTCTGTTTTCTCTATTCAGCAATCAATAAATGAGCGGCTTTATAAGCAGTGGAAGTTCTTGCATCTGGAAAGCTGACCTTAGCTACACTCTTCAGTATCAAAATTGGTAAGTCCAAGTTATAGCAATAAGTTTACCTACAGAACTTGGAAATGAGGATTAATTTGAATTAAAAAAAAAATTAAGAACATTTGTGTTTGATTTTCAGAGTTTCCCATATTTCCCTATTTCCATATATTTGCATAACATGTGTTTAATTTTCAAGTAGTGTTTCCCCTGCACTCCTGCCATGTGTAATCTGGGCTCTGGTTGTCATGAAAATGTCTTTTTTCTTCTCAGCTCTGCACTACTGCATTACTTATTTGAGTTGTCATCAGGAAACTGTTCAGTCAAGTAGATAGACTGTACTAAAAAGTCCAATGGATATAAAATCCAGTTCATACATATTTAGCAGAGTTAGAATAACAGGAAAAATAGAAGACATGCCAGCATCTTCTAGCACTGTTTCAAGAAGAGGTGATACTGAATACACAAAGGAACCTGGCTTCTTTATTGTATTACAAGGAGATTTTCATGCTATTTACTATGTGCCTTCTCCTTTAATAGATGTCCTTAAGGATAAGGGTGAGGATGACCATCTTGTGAGGGACAAAGAACTGAGTTAGATGTTACTTGGTTTACAGCATTTATTTCTTTCTTTTAATTTTCAAAAAGATCTGAGGAAATATACAGCATCCCACAGGTAGGTTTAATTCAATGGTATCTGTACTGACTTCCTCAAAAACCTTCCAAAACAGAAGTTTTTACTTTGTAATTGCATTTATATCTTGCCCTATCTTAAATTCCTTGCACCCATTACAGACAAACTTTCTTCAGGAATGCCGACAGTAGGTCTTATGCACCTACCTGATACTTGCTCTTTGAATTTAGCTTAGCATTTGTTCCTACAGAGGAACAATGCAGGAAAACGTACTCAGAATCATTTAATCTAACATATTGAATTGAAATACCTGGTAGATAGAAGGTTATATTTACTTGGATCAGGAACAATAGGCTTAGTTATTCCCCAAGCTTCAACAGGTTTCAAGTTCAGTTAAGATTTTGACTTGCATTCCACCAGTATGAATACTTGCTCTGGCATCTAAGCCGATTGACTAAGTCACCTCGGGCAGTTGAAATCCACTTCAGTTTGCCAAACTGGTCCGTGATACTAGTATCTGCCCTCTTACTGTGTTAAAAGGTGGGCAAATAGGCAGAACTTGGGTAAACATGCAGAATGAAATACAGCAAGTTATTGGGGATCACCAATGTAATAATTAAAAAATTTAGACTCATTTGGGAGAAATGAAAATATTGCAGGAAGCCTCATGGTTTGTTATGTATTAATTCTGGATACAAGCAGGGCACCAATCACAAATGAAACAGTATGTCATGAGCTCTAAAACTAGGGATGTCCCCTGCTACTACACCAGATTCTTAACCCAGACCTTTCAAGCTCTGCAAACAATACTGAAAGGGGTGAGGGATGACTAGGCCAGTCTCTTTTGAGGCTGCGTAAATGATGACTGTATCCTTTCAAATGGATGGTCTTACACTAAGATTGGTCATTTTCTGGAATTAGGACGAGAATGTCTGGATGTCCTATCCTGACCACACACGCTTGGACCAGCACTGCTGTTGTGCCGCTCAGTGCTGCTTTGTGGTTTCCAATGAAGTGCTACATCATTCCTCCTTATTTCTGTGGCTTTTGCTGCAGTTGCATTCTGCATATGGATTTTTCTGGAGCCAAGTTTTCCACAAGCAGCATGATATCTAAAAGATGGCTATCATCCAAAGATAAATATCATTTCAGTTCTCTTACTTGAGCTGAAAAAAATTTAGAATTATATTTAAAAGGCTCCTAGAACTCGGTTACACAAAGGAGTAAAATGAGGGTGACTTTCCTAACTGTGCTTTTCTTGTTGCATATGCAACAATTTATGTGAAAAGCATACATTTCTATTTTCACTATGTTATTTGTTTAGAATCTATGACAAGCAAATGGCACCAGACAAAAGCAGTTCAGGCTAAGTAATTGTTCAACCTAAAGTTTTCCAAAACTACAAAAGCAACAGAGGAAAAAAATGCTGTATGTCTAAGTCAGGTACTAATTTCCACTGAAATACTTGAACAACAACCAACGGAAATCTATCTGAGCAGTCTGAATACATGTATCCCAAAATATAAAGCAAGTCAGCAAGGAAAGTAAATAAAAAAGTCAGGTTTAAAAAGTCTAGGGAGAATATTTTTTCTTGTGCTTGCGCAAAAGGAATAAGAATGATAGAGGTGCCCAAAAAAATGAAGCAGATTTAAGCTGCCATTTCTCTCTTCTGGGATTTCAGTTGTGTGTTGGAGAAAGCCCTTCCATTTGTTGTACTGGTCTTATTTTCATTGCTCTATTTCCACCTAGTGCTCTAACTGCAAATTGCACTAAATGGTAAGTATGTTCTAGAATCGATAACTGCAAATCAGTATCACTCTCAGTTCTGAGGGAATCTGCATTATAAATAAGCAAGTGGATATAGTAATGTTAAATATTTATTTTACAAAAAAGGTATTTGCACCAGCTCCCAGTGTAAAGGCTGTTAAGTATCTAATACGGTCTTTGCTGCATGATCTGTTTGTAAACGAGTTTATCAGTTATTTGCTTTAAATGTCAGAATCCCTCTCGTGAATGTAAGTTTTGTGTGGGTTCTGTTGTTAACTGAAGACAAATGAGCACATATAAGTAAAGAGGGCACACCATCATCATCGAGAGGCATTCACTGCTCTCACAGGCAAGTGTGGTGTGCTCAGGATGAAGTCTAGGAAGGGAAGTTTTGAGGTAGACTCATCTGGACAGCCTTTCCCCATATATCCCCACCTATAAAGTACCTTTCACACTTTATAACAACCATAACATTTTAGTAACAGAACTGGAGGATTCAAAAACTCGACAGGAAGAAAATAGGAGAGATTTTGTGCTGAGCTAAGAAATTACTTTTTTTTTTTTTTTTTCAGGAGGCTGAGTAGAGCATAGCTAGAAGACACAACTTGCGGATCTGCCTTGTGAAACGTGGCAGAAGGTTTACGGAGAGATAAAAAGCATACATAGGCAGTACAAGTGATGTTTTAAATCTCTCTCATGTTTTAAGACAAAAGAAATTGCTCTTATACTTTGTGTTATATATGCTTATGAAAAGTAAAAAAAATACTGATATTGCTACTCTCAAACCGTACTTCATACAACGCAAGTACAGCACTAATTCGATAGCTAAAGATGGGGTTTATTCATGCATTTTTGTAGTAAAATGTAGGTACAGCTATTCTGTTTATTTAACTGTTCTTGCAACTAGTGTAAAACAGCTAAATGACTCTTAGTTGCACCACAGGCACCATCTGAAAAACACAGGATGGTTATTTCTCCGGGAGTCTGATGTGTAGGGAGATGGAGCCTCCTGTCTTCAGAATTTTTGTAGTCTGGACATTTTCTTTAAGAAAAAGGCTTCAGCTCCTCCTTTTCTCTTGTGCTTTCTCTGAGCACATGCAAAATACAAGTGAGTCAATGCACAGACGTAGAAACTGCAGTGTCCTTCACTCAGGACAACATACTCACTGGTGGTTTATTTAGATAGGAGGCAGCACAGCTGTGGCCACTTTCTTGTCCTGGATACAAGCAGGGCACCAATCACAAATGAAACAGCATGTCACAAGCTATGAATAAAACAAGAAAGGTCCCTTGTTACTACACCAGCTGTGGTCACATTTATTTTATAATAAAGCGTTTGCAGCGGCTCTATTTTTTGAAATGTTAGGCTTTTGGTTTTGAAGGGTTAGGCAGTGCCTGAAAACACATATTGCACCAAACTCCTCAGGTCTTCATCAGGGCAGTATCACCTTCGGATACTCCTCACTCAGTTCAGATGTGAGGTAGACACCAAGCTGCTTGCTCCAAAGTAGTCAGACACTTACACAGAGGCATACACGTATATGGCTAGAGAATTCCAAGTCCAGTGACCTGCCTATGGGATTTAAGAGGCAGGAAATGGGCTGAGGTTTTTTAGAGGTATAGCTTTTGATTTAATCATTTTAAAGAACAATTTGTTTAAGCTTTCAAAGACTAAGTGCACAGGACTCTGTAGGTCAGCAGTTTTCTAGCAGAACTGCCTTGTTAAAATACTGGATTATTTTTACTACTCTGAGCACTACTGTGAACTCTGAGCTATGGAACGGCCCAAGTCTAGACCAGTTTCTATCATCCCACCTTATTGCTTGAATAGTAAAATCAAATTTTATTTACAGTCAAATTCTCCTTATTTGTGAAATAATCTTAACTGAATAGTACTTTTAATGGAGAATACATGGAGAGGGGGAAGTGGACAGCATTATTTTATTATATCATCTGTGTTACCTGAGAACTGTTTCTGAAAGAGAGCTTCCTGCACTGAAGCTCAGATTTGCTTTGGTTTGAGTCCTAAAATCATCTGGCAGGAGATGTAAACTAGGGAAGGGACTGCTGTGGATGCAGCTCTGCACTACAGAAAGCAGCCTCTGAAGAGGTCCATGGGTCCCCCGCCCCCATATGTGGGGTCCATGGGAAAGTTCCACCCGTCTTCAAAGAGCTGCTCTTGTCTTGAATCATGGTAAGGTGAGGGGCTGTTTTATTCTGTGCAGTTGCCCTGTCAGAAGACGACTGTCTGAGTCTTTATGTTACTTCAGGTGGAGTGGGACTGAGACAGTGCCCTTCCAAGGGGATGGAAGGCAGGACTTAGTTACAGGAGAAAAAAAAAGTACTGCCAGTATCTAAAACCAACTATAAACTAGTGCAAGCAGAATAAGTGATTTTTTTAAAAGTATGGGAAGCCTCAAGATTACCTGACATAATTAAAATTGGTACGTTCACCTCTAAGTCATTATTTGTAATAATATGTGTAGTATTTCTTACCCTATCATTCTTCAAGGAACTGCTCTTGGCAAAGTAAAACCAGATTTCCCTGGAGGACTGTATTTATGTAAATACCTAATAGACTGTGATTAAGTTAAATTAGCACGATGCACCAACTTCAGTCTTGTGGTGTTGTCCTATCCTATGATCGTTGGGTTAATGAGTATATCTGGATGAAAATATTTACCTTTTCGAGAAATAGTATGGAAAATTAAATCAATTACAGAATCATAGAATCATCTAGGTTGGAAAGGACCTTTTCAAGTCCAACCATTAACCTAACACTGACAAAACCACCACTAAACCATGTCCCTAAGCACGCCTATTCATCTTTTAACTACATCCAGGGATGGCATTTCGCTGGGCAGCCAGTTCCAATGTTTGGTAACACTTTCGGTGAAGAAATTTTTTTCCTAAGATTCAACCTAAACCTCTCCTGGCATATCTTGACGCCATTTCCTCTTGTCCTATCACTTCTAACTTTGGAGAAGAGACCGACCCCCACCTCTCCACAACCTCCTTTCAAGTAGTTATGGAGAGTGATAAGGTCTCCCTTCAGCCTCCTTTGCTCCAGGCTAAACAACCCCAGTTCCTTCAGCTGCTTTTCATAAGACTTGTTTCCCAGTCCCCTCATCAGATTTGTTGCCCTTCTCTGGACACGCTCCAGAATCTCAATGTCTTTCTTGGAACAAGGGGCCCAAAACTGAACGCAGTACTCATGGTGGGGCCTCACCAGTGCCGAGTACAGGGGGATGATCACTTCTCTACTCTTGCTGGACACACTATTTCTGGTAAAAGCCAGGATGGTGTTGGCCTTCTTGGCCACCTGGACACACTGCTGGCTCATATTCATCTGGCTGTCACCTAACACGGCCAGGTTCTTTTCTGTTGGGCAGCTTTGCAGTCACTCTTCCCCAAGCCTGTAGCGCTGCTTGGGGTTGTTGTGACCCAAGTGCAGGACCCAGCTCTTGGCTGTGTTGAACTTCATACCATTGGCCTCAGCCCATCGATCCAGTCTGTCCAGATCCCTCTGCAGAGCCGTTCTACCCTCAAGCAGGTCAAGACTCCTGCCTAACTTGGTGTCGTCTGCAAACTTACTGAGGGAGTACTCAATCCTCTTGTCCAGGTCATTGGCAAAGATATTAAAGATAACTGGCCCCAGTATTGAGCCCT